>OZ025885.1:3128171-3255671 GCA_964019415.1 Ianthella basta | reverse complement strand
GCCTAATGAGAGGTTGCTGCTGGGAACCATCAACTGTAGAGGTATGCATATTATTAGGCACCAACAACCCAGTGTAGTTTTGAGGTGCTTATTTTGCTTTCTGCTGCAGGGTGAGCCATGGTGTTTTTCTCCCACCAAAGAAGAAAAATAGGATGCTTGTCATGGCACAAAATTATTCCTAGCTACTAACCAAAATTTTAATACTGCTCCATAGACATAAGCTTCATACCATTAATATTAACATATAGCCATGCCACTCTAGTGCTGCATTTGATTAGAAGTAGCTAAAACTCATTTAGAATTAAAGAAGCAGAACTTAGAATTACAATGTAGTCAAGAATCATAATAATGTTGTTGAGCAACCTACCTATACCAGTGTGCAATCTGGAGATGAATGTCTACAACTTTGTGCTCAAGTACGTACATACACAGTACATAATGATGATTCTTACCTACGTACCTACACATGAACTGTAGGAGAGTTGTTAGGAGAGTTGTAAAAATCATGCGAAAGTTTATACAAAGGCTGCATGAATGCACTGTTTCTAGTATATTTTAAGCTAGAGGTGCTTCTCACTGATAGTATTAATTCATGTGAACATATATACAAAACAAATACCAATCAGTCAATAGTACACATACAGCTACAATGACACGGTATCATTTCACTCCAGAACTTTTAGTAAACATATATAATAAATAAAAAGTAAATAAATTTGTGAGGTTAATTGACAGACATTAGAATTATGTAATAATATAATTATATCTATTATAGTGCACTAATTATTTCTACTTTCTTCTTTAGAATGTATACAATAACACTTAAATGCTGACCAAGCCGTGTCTCTGCAGATCTAGACCACTCAGCTCATGGGTGCTTTGCGCCCTCAAGCCTTAATTGTGCTTTAAATCTCAGAGACACCTCTTGGCCAGCATGAACTGTTACAAAGATATATAAAGCTCAGAGGAGTCAAATACCATGTTGGTGGCATTTGTGTACCTAGACAATACATACGTATAATTATATAAGCATAAAAACAAGAGCTATCGTGAATGCATTAGTATTTTATTGTAGCAACAGGTTACAAGTTACTATTGGAAGATATGCAGACAATCCTAAATTTGTTGCCAATTTTGGAGTGACTGTAGGGTCTCCAGTGGTAAATGAAAGGCTTACCACATATTGCAGCATCATTATTGTGCAGTGTGAAAACCTGTGTGGCATTTCAGACCATGTATCACATATCCTGGAGTGTACAATTTTTTAATTTAGTTGCCACAAAAATTTGCCATGGGTGGTTGGTTATCCTGTAGTACACTCATAACATTGCAAGTGGGTTCTTTGTAACCACTGAATTTAGGTTCACTGATGTTTGGCTTGATACCCAAATACACTTTAGGATGTAACAAACTGGTGCAGAATGAGTTGTACTTAGTGTGAAGTTGTGTCCTCCGGTTTAGTCCGCAAAAGTAGCCTTCTCCGGACCATTGGTGGGGTGCTGCATGCTGCATGTGGTGTGGGTGCATGTGTTCTGAAACAATTTCCATGCATTCTCCTAATACCAGTCTAAATAGCGCAGGGTTGGAACCTTACCGAAATTATGACCTGATGCTCTGGTCAGAATGTTGTGAAGGTTCCAACCCTGATGTTTAGGCTGGTATTAGGAGAATTACCCTGGTCATGCTTCAGTCAGCTGAGTACTCCTCACTTTATTCATCTCTGCACAAAAATTATGGGAGCAGCACCCAGAAGCAATATGGGAGAATGAAAGGTGTTTATCTAGAAAAGCACACTGCAGCAGTCACAACACCTTCAACTTGAGATGCCACAATGATGGAGTGATACCAATGTTTTATATTTGTGTGGTCAATAATTTGTATGCCTGGTTGATAAGCGACAATTGCAGGGTCCACAGAAATGGCAAGTGCTTCAGCACTGCATCTAATAATGTATTCAAATGGCTGAAGAAAATGATGGCTTGAATAGCTATGGGTTGCCACAAGAATGAAGTTTATGCGACTTTCAAATAAGGATGAAGATCTGAGGAACAAACTGTGGTTGATACTTGGCTGCTTATGCCATTACAGTACATCTGTTGTGGCTGCAGCCCCAACTCAAAAGAGCCACGGCTCTGTAAGCAGCATTTCTCTGTAAAGTACAGTCCTTAACTTCACATCTCATCAACCAATGATCTACATCTTCCACTTCACCACTGTCACATTCCTTACACACTCTCTCCTGTCTGGCCACCCCCCCTCTATCTTCCCGTCTCAATTTGAAAATCTGCCGTGCTTCCCCTTAGTTTCATCATCAACCTCCTGTCTGCCCTTCTCACCACTCTTGCACACTCCGACCACTCTCCCAACCTTACAATCCTCTTTAGCATCTCCAACTTTGGTTTCGTCTCCATCTCCTGATCCCATTCCTTCTGTACTTTCCTCCAAGTAATGGCCTCCAGTACCTCCCTCACTTCCACATCCGACAACTCCTCAAGTACCTCCACATTAACATCCTTCCACCCAAACTGCCCCCAACACACACTCATCTTACCAATCCAAGTACCTCTGTCAAACCCCACTGCTTCCACAGCTATCCTTCTCAGCAATCAACCATTATATGTTCTGCTGGTCAGGACCTTACTCCAGAACATCACACACTGATCCTCGCCAGCCACTTGACTGGTAGGTCCCCCATCTCTGCCAAAAGTGATACTTTCGGGTGGAGAGTTCCAACGCCAAAGAACAACCTCAGGGCCCTCATCTGAACCTGCTCAATCTTCTTCAGATCCTGATTACACCCCCAAATCTCTGCACCATACAGCATGGTTGACTCTACCAATGATGACATAAGCTTCCTAAACACCCCCACTTCTACGTCACCTAACTCTGACCTACAACGATGAAACCAAGCACCCAAAGCCTTCTTGCCGGCCACAGCTCTCTCCTCCACCATATTCTTTAACTCCAAATGTTCATCAACCACAAATCCCAAATACCTATACTGCTCCACCTTGGGAATCTCCTCATTGTCAATAACATACTGTATATCTGTCCTAGCCACTCTCTTCTGCCTCACATGCATGATTCATGACTTGCTCACATTTATCTTCACCCCCCATTCTTCGCACCACTCTACTAACACCTCTAAACTCTTCTTGATCCTTGACTCATCCGGAGCGAGCAAAGGTGTGTCATCAGCAAAGAGCAAGCCTGGTATATCCAATATATATCCACTCTTGACTGTGTACCATACCTTCTGGATCCAACATGCACAATGGCAGGCTACATTCATGTATATACAGTAACAGCAGGGTGCACACACACACATCAGCATCACGGCACAGCCCTGCATGCTGAGGTCATCCAGTGGCCAGGTGCACGGCCTTTACCTTCACATCAGATTTCATTTATCCTCCTCACCAGCATATGCTCATGCTGAAGGAGCCAACAGGGTCTTTCAAGCACCAAACAGTGCCGTCTTTCATCTGTGAGAGGCGAAGGTGCATGTACACTTACAGATAGCCATTTGCATAATTATGTGACACTGTAGTCATCTCAATTGCACTGCTGCAGCACTCACTCCCTGCAGCATAGCCTCTTCTTCTTTGCATCTTTCTGGCACAGGGAACAAACGAACATTGTACTGTAGGTGCGCCTGTACAGTGCCGTCTCGACGATCGAAGCGGGGTAGCTTCGCGTGTACCAGTTCCTGTTATAACGACATTCGTTGTTATTCATAACAAGAGTGCATGCCACATTCCACTTGCAACGGCATGTTACTATATAGGCCCTATGAAATAGGGGCTGGCTACGCGAGGCTATCTGCAGCACTGCCACACATACGGTGTCTGTGTCATATCTTTTTCAGTAATATCATGCATGGATCATTCATACAATACTAGGTGCAATACAATACCTAGTGCTTGTGGGGCTTCCCCCTCAATAGCTAATTTGACACTTGCTGATAAGCTCTGAAGCTGAAGGGGGCGTTTCCTATTTTGAAGGCTTCTTGCAAGCATTACACTTTTGAAGGACAGGCTTTCTAGAGCTGAGATGGCCTCTCCTCCCCGTTTCAGCTCCGCCCGCTACTTCCGGCCCAAGCCACCTTCCCTGGTGATCGGCAAGGAGCTCAGTCGCGGCGCCTATGGCGCAGTGCATTCCGGGCGACTGGATGGAAAAGACGTGGCCGTGAAACGAATCCATGGACTTCTTCTGGAGGCAGCCAGAGGACAGGGCGACGTGGAGACGATGCTCCGTGACTTCCGGCGGGAGTGCGACCTGGTCGAGCGAGTTGATCACCCTCACGTAGTGGGGTTCAAGGGAGCATTCTACGATGAGACGACTGACGAGCCTATACTTGTGATGGAACTGATGATGGAGAACTTGCGACGATATCTGGAGCGGAACAGAGGTCAACTGAGTCGACAGAAGCAGCTGGAGATTTGCGCTGAGATTGCTCGGGGTCTCCACTTTCTTCACACGCGCACTCCTCCCATTGTGCACAGAGACCTCACTGATAAAAACATCTTGTTGGATGCCGACGGAGTGGTGAAGATCGGTGACCTCGGCCAGTCCAGGTTGAAGACAACAGACTACTTTAGCACAGGTCAGCCAGGGGCTATTCCTTTCATGTCCCCAGAAGCGATGCAAGAACAGTCCCACTACAATGAGAAACTAGACATGTTCTCCCTCGGTGTGCTCATGCTAGAAATAGCCACTCAGCAGCCTCCTCGTGTGAGTATGGTTGGTATTGGCGTCACTCCAGAGATGCAGCGTCGTCAAGGGGACCTCTCCAAGTTGGATGAGGACCATCCCCTGCAGCCCCTGATCCTGTCCTGTTTGAAGGATAGCCCAAAAGAGAGACCAGACATAGTAGGAGTACACACCCAATTGCTGGCCATGGTGGAAAGAGACAAGGTGATTTCATTCGTGCCTGTGTGTGTGTGTATATGACTGTGATTCAATCACTTGCAATTGGCCATGACATGTCATGCAGTCATAGCTAAACATGGCATACACCAATCATATAGCTGTCTTAGACTTATGTGGCAAGTACGTACGTAGTTTACATTCTTAAAATTCCAGCTTTGTTTCTGTGAGTGAGTGCCACTGATTGACTGCTTGGCACTGGGAATGCGAGGGAGGGAGACTCCTTCATTAGTAGAAGGGCGCCGCGTGACCACACTTTTATAGGGGATTTTCCCGTGACTGCATTCCATGCAAGTACACGGATAGTATAGTGTTTAGCTGTATACTGAATGTGAAATTGTTTTATTTACATATTATTTATGCATTGACTAATTCGTGAAATTTGTAAAACATCCATAAATTCTATTGAGATATAAAACTGTATGCAGATTGCAGTAGCTGCAGCATCTGAATGTACTGTACATACTTGTATGCCATGTGGGTCACTGACAAGAGAGCTTCCCTTTCAACTGCAGACTGTCCAATCCACTGCTAGCAGACTCACACAGGAAGTGTGCAGGCCTGCCCCAGGAAGAACAGTGAGGAGCTATGGCACACATGCACTCCTATTTACATATACCACCACACATGCAAGGACTTCACTGCAGCTCACCTGCATATGCATTACATTCCCATTGCAATTACCACTAATGAGCAAGACCAAACATCCTCAAGGATTGATAGCACAGGCATCCATAGCAGCATGATGAATGCATGAACATTGGCTATTGCATCAGCTATTGCACTTGTAGCCCATGCAGATAAACACAAGTGGATGACTCTGCAGCTGCATCGGCCACATTCTTTAAGTTGCCATTTGGGAATATTACCTTGTATTTAAGAGGAAAAGCATATTAAATTGGAATAGACAGGTGGCCTTACATGTTCATATATTAAAATAGACACATGATCATGTGTGCAGTGGGCTTATGTGGTTTGTGCAATATTATGTGCTAGCCATATACCCAGGCTGTCTGTGGATAGTTAGCAGGTGTGGGAGATTAGCAATCAATTGAAAGAGCCTGGGTATGAGGCTTAACATGTGCCTGCCTGCCCTTTGTCAACCAGTGCTATATCAAACCAATGATACATGCGATCATCTCCCATTGCCATGGCTACCATGCGCTAAGATTTCTCATATCATTCATATTAAGTTAAGAGCCCTGGGCTAGTGAGTTGATATTGTCGATATCTACCAGTTGAAACCAGTTAATATTGACAACGTCAATCAGGTCAAAGGTTATCTACATGTTGCCAGTAAAGAATAAAATGCAAGGATCATTATACTGCATTCAGCTTCAACTTTGCATGGCTTTGAGAGTCTGCAAAGCATGCAGTGAAAAGGGGGTGAAATACCTCCCTCCATCATGCTGCAACCAATGCACGCAAGCTAACGACTTAAAAGCGGTCTGTAGCAGAGCAATGAACCATGTAGCTACGCAATCTGCACAGTGCACAATTGAGAAACTGCAAGCACATGCGCTATATTTTGTACGCAGGAGGCACTCAAACTCACAGCAGCAGTAAAAAGCACTGTCACAGCACTTACAAATTCAAGAAAACTATAGGCAGACTCTTGAGAGCCACTGTCCTGAAAGAAGCCTGCCTTTTGAATAAAAAGCCTACATTATCGAAAGCAATCATGCTCCCGCCGAACGGGTGCTTATAGGGCCATGGCAACGGGAGATATGAGTTATAGACCTCTTAGTTTGTTATACGATGCATACACAGCACTCACCTTGTGCTGTGTATGCAGCGTATCACACACTAAGAGGTCTATAACTATTACTCGAAGCATGCTTTGAGCGTTAGAAGGTAAGGGAGTAGATAAAGGTTCTGGAGTGTCTGCATGCCTCCATGAGCATCATCTGCAATGAAGCTCACTTCCTTGAACACCTTCCATGAAATGTCATCTATAATATTATCGGCTGTAGATCTCTGTTCTCTTGCTGTACACATCTAGTGTAGTACATTACACAAACAGTACAGGGATACATTAAAGGATTGTATGCTTAATTATGGTCACTGCATGATGAGTGTTATATAAATGCATGTACCCAATCTCCCCATTCAGCTGCCAAATACCCAGTCTGCCACTAGCATACCCACTCAAGATGTGTGTAGTCCAGTCTCAGGAAGTGCTGAAGTGAGCAGCAATCACACACTCTTTCTTGGCTTCTTACAGTTCTTTCAACGTTGAATGTGAAACAATGACATTCGCTCATGTGCGCACATGGTCATGTCATCTGGACCAGTTGCATCAAATAGTTATGTGGTAGAGGCTCATATAGTTTGGAACAGAAATGGGATTGGTGTTGAGCAATCATGTATACTGTGTGCACTCGAGGTCAAAACTTTTTATTCTTACTAATTAATCCTTCTTTGCTACGTGATTGTCAAACATCAATCTCATAGCATTTGATCTATGGTATTCCTCTCCAGGTGCATGTAAAAGATTCAAACAGTAATTCAATAAAGCATTACAGCAGCTTGAAACAGAGGAGTTGGTCACAGGACATTTCAGCTCAAGAGCCTTTGTCAACTACAGAGGCTCTGTAACAAACTACAATCAGTTGGCAAAGGCTCTTGAGCCGAAACTTCTGGCATTTAAATCTAATGAAGTGAGGGCTTCTCAGCTGGCTCAGGCATCAGAAAGGGTTGGTTCTCTAATACTAGCTTCACAACAGGGTTGAAAACCTTGCCGACGTTTCGACCAGATGCTCTGGTCTTCTTCAGGGCGAAGATCTTCGCCCTGAAGAAGACCAGAGCATCTGGTCGAAACGTCGGCAAGGTTTTCAACCCTGTTGTGAAGCTAGTATTAGAGAACCAACCCTTTCTCATTTAAATCTACATTGCAGCTATGAGCCTCTACCAACTGTACATAATTATCAGTCGCAGTGCTTGCCTAGCAAATTGTGCAAGCACATTCGAATTCACTGTCCCAGTGTGTATAATTATATAATTCAACACTTTAGTCATCAAAATTATTGTGCAGTACCTATACAGTGCCTGCATGCAGTATATTGACAGAGTGCACATTTCGCTCAGTTGATGCAAATACCCTTGCCAATTGCCTTGACATGCATGTCCAAGGGTTGAGTTATTTTCCTTAATATATTTAATCTTTTCCAGTCTGTGCATTTGTTTGTTTGTGCATGGCATTAAAAAACAGGCATTTGATTGGACGACGCAATGATGTAACCGCAAACATGGTCGCTCTGGCAGAGTGCATGTGCCTTGCAGCCAGCCATCTCTTAGACGCTTTGCACTCCGCAGTTTGGGTCTCCCAGGCACAACGCGCACTTGCGCAGAAGTTTACTGTTAATATCTGGTGTGAGGGAGCTGCTCTGGCTATCAGTACATGGGTATTTTTGTTTCGCTATTTGGGTACTTTAGCTGTCAGCATTCTGGGCTGCTGAAAGCCTTCTCGCTATTGCAAAGTAAGCTATTGGGCAGAAAGCTTGCTTGGCTTCGGCACTGTCTTATTCGCTAAGGAAAGACATGACCACGCAATACGTGTAAGGGTAGCTGTATATGTGCATGCAAGTGCATGACAGTGCCCAACGTCAGTGCAAACAAGATCAGCACTATACCCAGGCAGTGTCACCCAGCTGCAATCACCCAAATGGTGATGGATGGCCTGCATTGTTCACCCGGTGATGCAATACGTTTATGCTTAATACAATTTATAATGTAAGCAGGTAATTGTGTGGATAATAATAAATACTTTTTTAATTTGATTCTCATTTTCTTCTCTACAAAGTGGCAGTGCGAACCATTCATGAATACAGCTTGTAATAGTCTATATAAGCCATGGACATACATTGATTATTTGCCTTTCTCTATTCCACAGGTCTTCCAAACTAGTCAAGTACTGGAAGACCCACCCCTACACTTGCCTAAATTACCAAAATTACCAATAGCAACAGCTGGTGCGAGTGCAATTGTAATTGAAAGGAATGTGTATGTCTGCGGAGGATTCTGTCCAAAAGTCAGTTCAGCCTGTGTGGTACAAGTGTATAACCTTGATAGGGCAACATGGACCAAACTCCCTCACCCAGCTCCACAATTCTACAGTGAAGCTGTTGCCATAAAAGATGAACTAGTGCTTATCGGTGGAAGGGAGGCTTCATCCTGTACCATAACCAACATGGTCAGTACATGGAGTGAACAAGGTTGGGAGAATGACATGCCAAGAATGCCAACCAAAAGGTCACGACCCGGTGTTGCAACGTATAGTACCTATGTAGTAGTGGCAGGAGGGATGGCCGAGGACAGGAAAACCCTTCTAAGCAGCATTGATGTACTAGACACCACCACATGGCATTGGTCAACAGCAGCAAACTTGCAACTCCCACGTCCAATGTATTGCATGAAAATAGCAGTGTGTGGCACACACATCTATGTGGCCAGTGCTGCTATCAAGTATGATGCAGCTACTGACACAGGCACATCTTCTAAGAGTGTGTTGTTATTGCCGGTGGCTACTCTTGAGAAAGTGTGCTCCACTGGGCAAGACAGCCTGTCGCATCTGTGCACATGGACAGAGATAACTCCGACTCCAAACTACTGCTCAGCACTGTTACAAAACGTGGCAGCTCAAGCGCTGGCTGTTGGTGGATTTAACAGCTCACACCAACCAACTCCCGACATTGTCATGTACGATCCTCATAGCAACAAGTGGTTAACAGTTGGCCAACTACTGGAACCCCGTGCGTGGTCTGCTGTAGTAAGTATCAGTAGGCATTCCATTTTGGTGTTAGGTGGACTTAGTAATGCAAGAAACAAGAAGACTCTACTCCGTTCTGCAGAAGTAGTTAGTCTGCCATGATGTGTGCAGCAATATATAGTAGTGTGCAATGTTTTGATTTGTTGTACCTAATTACAAATGCAACATTGTTTCTTTCAACTTAGTGCTATGTACTCTATGAAAAATATTGCAATCTCTTTATTGCACCTATATTTTACTATGTTACAGTGGAACCTGCATGTCTAAGACAGCCACGTACCTGTGGGCCGGTTCTAACTGATCTTTAGAGAGGTGGCTGCACTGTTACAATAGGGAGTGATGATCACACCCAAAATTGGTGTGCCACTGCCACCATTTGCAGAGTGATGTTCACTCCAACCATGCAGTACACAACATACCATTCATGTGAACAGTTTTTAAGAGACTAAGCACTCCTGCTAGCTAGTGGTGGTGAGTCTGCATGACCCTACAATTAGTATAGGTCCATATATACCCCCTGTGAATACTGCTATCCCACATTACTTATCCTTACTCTTCATTCGGTGGTTGGGTATGGGAAGAAACGTGCCCAATGTGACCAGTAATGGCCTATGGGCTCTTGTCTTCCAACTGGGTCTTGTTGGTGTGTTGTGTTGTCAACACTTTTACTGCTGTGAAATTTCTTGATGGTCGGCTTGTTCTTTCCCCTTCAGCCATTTTTGGTCTGTACTACTGCTTATGGTCACAGCTGGTGAGTACTGTTTGGGTGGCTGTTCTACTGCAGTGTTCACATGTTCACTTCCATTGTCACTTCTCTTCTCATTGTGGTCATCCTCTGCTCTACTCCGTCCCTCCCTCCATCCCCTCCACTTCTCTCCAGAACATGTTCCAGACCCTGAAGTACCTTGCTCTGTTGGGTGTACCAGCCTTCATTGCTGGGAACAGGTTGCTGAGGAGGATTGCTCAAGCTAGGAAGTGAATCCACACACATGTATGCACACATGCACTCGCACACACACACACACACACACACACACACACACACACACACACACACACACACACACACACACACACACACACACACACACACATGCACACACACACACACACACATACACACACACACACACACACACACACACACACACACACACACACACACACACACAAACACACACACACACACACACACACCTTAACTAGCAGAGGACCAGTGGTCTGTAAATGGGAGGGGCTGTGGGGAGTGTGATATTGTCCTCTTGTCTCCTGTTCTGTCTGTGCAGGGCTTGAAGGTCCCCAATAGCAGGAGCACTGTTAGAGAGTTCTCTTTGAAAGACGTTTATCTGAACACTCTTCTCTACAGCTCATATTTTGTTAAGATTATTATTCAATTGTTGTAATAATACTTTCAAGTATAATAATACTTAATTGTTTCAATTAATTATAAATTCAGTGAAGTGTGCTTGTCATGAAATTGAACAATGTACACACAGAATGCTCAAATGTCATGTGCTGGTGCATGGAGTTGAGGTATGCCATGCATAATAAGTTGTAGTAGTATTAATGCATAGTGGGAAAATTTTGTGGAAGGAATTTTATTTTGCAATTTTGTTCAAAACCAAACATTTCGCGGTTTTGATAAATTTCTTTATTTTCAACCTCCAAAGAACTACTTGGGAGACCAACTACTTAGTTGCATTAAAAATGGAATGTTCGGGCACAGAACTGTAACATACAATTATAGCACTTAAATGAATATATCACTGCGCTTCATGGTGGTCAAATTGTGAAAGTAGTGCACATAATTATATGAATATTGAACCTCGTGAATTGAAATGTACCCGCTATATGGTAGTAATGTATAGTATGTCATAGCATGTGACTAGCTATCCATAATTAATGTATAATTTAAAGCAATAATTATTTAATTATGCTATTAATTTGTACTAGCTCTGTTTTAGTCATGTTGTATTACAATCTCTTCATTTAATTGTGCTTGATTTCACATGACTATTGCATGAAAACGAAATCCAGATCTATATCTCATTAATATGTATTTATTGCCCACTAAAGTATCATTGACAATTATTGAAATTGTAATTATACAAAGATCAATTAAGGCATACACTTAAACACAGTATATACAGTAAATAGGTATGACATAGTAGTTTTAAGTTAATAATCACAAAACACCAAATAACATACGTAACATATACTGTACATATACAGAATTACATGAATAGTACTGATCAGTCCACATACACATATGTCACAGTCTTCAGTGTCTGCTTCACTGACTCTTCCAGCTCTTTAGGAACATGGAATAGTACAGCATGTCTGATGAAGTTGTTCTTGGCCAATCCACTACTAATGGATTGAACAGCTCTGGACCTTTGTAGTGAGCTGTCATCAAATGACAGCCGCACCTTCCTCACTTTAGCACTGGCAGCACCTTCTTCTACCTCCTTCCACTGATCTTCACTCAAGCCATCCTGGATAAGGAGAGAGCATGGAAGAAACAAATCACACCACAACACACAGGACTCCTTTACCAGTGTAGCTTGTCCACAGTATTACCAGTGTAGTACATAAATGTGCATGTGACAGTATTCACAATATATTGCATGGCACATGTACATCATTGTCGCATGTGGGACATGTCCATATGTAAACATATGGCTTCCGTGCGGGCCAATTTTGACCTTCTGTATTCTCTTCCCTTCTCTGCCAGATTGGGCCCGAATTGTGCAAACTTGGCATCAATCTGAACCCCTATCCTTGTACTACAAACGTGTGCTTACAAATAGTGAATAATCGTTCTCTATTCCGAGATATAGCGCCGTCAGTGACTACGATAAAATAGCACTAATCGTCGTTGTGGCAAGTGAGAAAGAGGCTGAATTAGAAACTGAGGGTATGGGCCAATAGGCAATCAATCACTCTAACTTTTCCATGTGAGCGCTTTTCCTAACTAAATCCGCTGCAAAGTTACATCGATAAACGTAACTTCTCTCTCACCCCCCAAAAGTTGCGCACCTTATAACTCTTCACAGAAGCACCTGATCAAAAGCGCTCACATGGAAAAGTTAGATCTTTTTCTTGCCTTTCGCAATCAACCTTCGTCGTGCATCAGTGCCACAAGCTCACTTGCCACACGAAGATTTGCTGAGAAGACTCGTTGCCAGCTTCACGAGCAGCCATTGTCACATGACTTCCCTGTGACACCCTGCTAAAATGTCGTAACACTTGGAGTGGAGCTTTGGAGAATGACAGCGTAACCGTATTAAAGCCATGCGTAAATGTCTAGCTGCCAGCAGGAATGACTAGCTTCGCAATTGAAGCAGATTTGTGCTTCGATTTCCGCATTGTTGTACAATTCGTCTTGCGAATCACGCACACATCACATGCTGTCACATGCGTAACCATGGTAACGCTGAAGAATGTGATGAAACCGCACGGTTCACGCTAAAATAAACAAATTGAGCTAGCAGCGGACATGTCCCACATGCGGTCACATGTATGAACATGATGGCATTTGTGACATGAAACACATACAATCATCTCTCCGACAAACATACACACATACACACACACACATGGGCAATAGTCTGAACTAACCAACCAACCTACAGAACACACAGCTACTAATAGTACAGTATTGTGTGCACATTGGCAGAACACATAGCTACTTACCCAATTCACACCAGGAAGAGACCGCACATCAAGGTACTCCAGTGGCTCTTTCCTCTCTGCCAGTGCTTTGAGAACTGGCAAAGGAAGGTGAGAAATCACGAGTTTACACAGCTGAGCCATGGCAGCCACACAAGTGCCAAGTGCACCAACACCATCATCAGGGAGAGGTTTACTCCCTGCAGTGAATGACAAAAGGATGTCATCATCATAACACATCTACAACAAGCCATGCATGTAGCACACAACATCCCAAACACGATCCACACATCTAGTGAAGGGATACAGAAGAGCTCCCTTTGTACATACAGTGGACTGGATAGCATAACATGTTGCATGGACCTACAACTTGAAAAGATCACATGTATCTGTACATGTACTGGACTAGGAGTCTAAGGACTGACCCCATAGACAAATATAATGGTTGGTCAACGGACAAAATCTGGCCGTATGCAGCACGTGACCGACCATTTCGTATAGCTGTCTGACAAAATGGCTGGTCGAAACACTGACCACCCATTTCGTACAGCTGTCAGCAAAATGGCCGGTTAAAAGTGTCCTCCGGCTTGTGAACGGTCGGAGCAGTCGCTTCTTACTTGGGCTGGGACAAGCTCTAGGAATGAACAGCGCCAGATGCTGGGACGGACTCTAATGAGACAGCACCGGAGAAGAAGAGTAAGCGCCAGGTCACCGTTGTGACCTTTGAAAAATGGCAACGGAATTATGATTGCGAGCACCACACGTTGATGTGGCTGCGGTGTGACAAGGACAAGCGGGACAAGACTCTCGTGGCACACCTATGGTGTTCAACCTGCAGGGAATACCAGAGCAGGATCTGTTCTATGAAGAACTATTCGGCAGCTTGGGTGACTGGTTCAGAGAACCAGCGGACGAGCAACAGTACCAATTACCAGAAAGTCTGGTACAAGCTGTACTCCTGTCCCAATGCCCAAAACTGGTCCAACATCATCAGCCTGTGTGAACTCTCATTCAGTTTGCCGTTCTCCAATGGCAGAGTTGAGCAGATTTTCTCTGCTTTGAAGGCTTTGAAGACTACCGGACAAATTTGCAGGGTGACACTCTGAGTGACCTTCCTGAGATCTTTGTTGAAGGTCCACCCTTGAGCTCTTTCTGCCCAGATAATGTGATTAAACTTTGGTGGTCAGACAGCAGCACTACCAGGAGAGTTCATCAATAACCCAGGAAGAAGTATCAGCCACGAATCCCAGAAGCATCTGATCCCGAGCCCATACAAGAAGAACAAGAGGAGGAGCGTTTAACACTTGAGTTGTGGGATGAGTGGTTTGATGAATCGGGGAGCGGGGATGAGTCAGAGTCTGAGACTTACTAGCAGAACCTACTTGTTTCAATTTGTATTTTCTTCTGAAACCACACTGCTAACTTCACATATTCATTTATCACTGCATGACATTTTGTTTAAAGCCAGTATACATGTGCATCTGAATGATTATTAATTGCTGATCAAGCTGAAAACAATTGTCAGACCATGTCTGACCATTCTTGGAAATGGTCTGACACACTGTCTGATCACTTTCAAAATGTTATACAGACGTTTTCGGGTTGGTTGTCCACACCAGGCACTGGGTACCGGACGAAATCATGGTATTATATACACAAACATAAGCAGTATTGCTGTATAAAATCTCTAGCTCGCAATCTATGTCAACACTAGATTTTGCAATTATACTGTAAGTATGTGTATGAATCTGTATAATATCGTGCGAACATTTCCCGGATATAGGTGCACGGTGTGGACAAGCAATTAAAAAAAAAGTCTGTATTTGTCACTGGACCCACACAGGAACATACAACATAAAGGGAAGTGTGTGGGGCACTACCAAGGATGGAAATGATGGGGACAGAGTTTACTGCCACATCATACACACTAAATGAGTGTGTCATGAGAAGTGACATAGTACAATGACTCACTGTAAAGACAGAGGTCCTGTATGGAGGTGTTCCTGCCCATGGCGAGTGCCCTCAGCATGCTGACAATGAAGGCATCACATCCATCAAGCCACAGTGTGTTCAAATGCTTGTTTTCTGATAGACTAGTCTCCACATGCTGCCATCCACTGCCATCCTGGAAGAAGGGAACAAAAATCTTCAGAACATCAGTACTGCAGAGTGTGGGTATGACACAGGAGGTATGTACTGTACACATGTGCGAATGGATGTGCGAGACATGTGTGAGCATATGTATATGCATGTACATGTGTGTGACCAGAGCGGACTGTGACACCATTACACATTCCCTTTGATGGTGAGGTAATGATCTCTCGCAATAATGATGGACCATTGACAGAATATGATGTTCAATCATAATAGTACAATGTGTTTAGAGTATGTATGCATGGGCAATTGTTGTGTAATAACACATACCCAAAGGTCAACACTAATCATAACCATAGACAAAGCGTACTTTGAAGACAGCAATTATTGGCATGCACAACATTACTGGTATGCTACAGACACTTTGATAACAGTAATAATGTAGTGGTAGTAGGAAGAACTTGGGAAATGTGTACAAACTATTGAGAGTGCGGGCAGTGAAGTAGACACTGATATGTGCATGTGTGTGTAGGGCAGTGATGGTTAATAGTGCCTTTTACCATCACGATTGTTGCTAGTGTATAATATTCACAATATTGGACTCTATCACTATAGCTGATGCCTGGCATACAATGTAGCAAGTTGAAGAAATGTGACAAATGAGTTGTTAAACTCATTACCATTTATTCATGATGGTCTTCCACTGCACTAATGGCAACAGGGATTGAATTGCAAATTCAATGCCTACTATGCCTACTACTATGGATTGAATTGCAAATTCAATACAATAACAAGTCACCAAAGCACAAAGTCGTACACTGTGATGCTATGCTACAGTGGGAGGAAAATAGTTTTATAGTGATGTATTTTAGTTGAATTGCACACTCACAGTCCATTCACTTTCATTTAATTTGAATAGCTTTACGGGCTATAACCTCTTCATTAATTCACTCACCAATTTCAATCCATATTTACACCTAGAGGCTGAGGTACAACATGGCAGTCAACAAGGATTCTGCCAAGCTTCACCAAAAAAGCTCTAAACTGACACACTATTGGAACAAAATGAAAACTAATTTGCTCATTCACTTGTCCACAAGTAAGAGCTCAATATCCTGCTTTGCTAACTAATACGATACTAGCATGATAGGAGGACACTCACTATCGTATTGCAATAGTTTTGTATTATAGCAATAATAGCACTATTGATAGTATCACACAGCACTAGTAGTGTGTACTGTATGTGTAGGCAGAATGCCATTGCTGTACAAAACAATCATGTACTTGCCTTCACATCACTATGGACAGTGACATTCAACCACTTCACTCCAGGGAGGCTGCAAACAGTGGAGAGTGCCACACAGTCTGTGTGGGATACACTCACGTCGAACGTCTCCAATGACACAGCTACTTGAGACAGCGTCTGGGCATCTGATAGTTGACAGTTGTAGACAGAACAACAAATTGAATAAAATTATTGCAATTCATAGCATCATTAAATCAAACACTATTCAATGAAGGCAGTATAAGGCTAAACCCTTGGCCTAATAAGCTATTCCAAATCAAAATGTTAATTAGAATGTATGATTCTATATTAAGAGCTAGTAGTAAGTCAAAAGTACTCCATGGGAGAATGCTAGCAATTGTTATTACACCGTAGTAAACTATAGCTACTATTTTCAGACTTGCATTAAGGCAACAGTGCTGACTCTGCAATGAGCAATTATTACATCATGGTACACTATGCTATTTTTAGAGGTGGTAATCAGTCAGTGTGCGGCAATCTAGCAATTACGACATCATGGCAAATATTTAGAGCAGCCAACACCTCAAGTTGGATGTAACATCATTGAAGGCTGGTATTGTAATTGCATCCAAAACTGTAACACTTTCATCACTGGAGATCCTAGTTGATGACGTCCAGAATGTGAATATGAAAATCGAAGTTTTGAAAGTATAGGACCAAGCAGAAATTGGGGGAAGAATGAAACAGGTTCTGCAAGGCATGAAATACCTCACTCAATGGAGTGGCTACTGCTCTGAGGACATACCTTCCTTCAGGCCAAAAAACACACCTTCCTTCATGCAAAAAATAACACTTGGTCCAGAGTAACCATCAGAGATGACCATATGCACATGCGCTATATACGTAGCTACGCGCAAACACAATGGCAAAGTGGGCATCGCGCGGTCAAGAGCAATGTCACGTGATTAGAACACGCTCATGCGCTAGCCAAGGCAACCAAAATGGCTGTCCCATGCGCTAGTAGCTTTGAAGCAAATTCTGTAGCTTTGCGAAGAGGCACAACTACTGCTAACCCTCGGTGCATGCGCCGAGGGTTAGCACTTATGCAATAGATATAAAGGTCATATTTGACTATTGACAGACATCTATTGTATTCACGTTGTAAGAGACATCAGTACAAATGAACACTTACTACAAACACACTACACCACACATTACAGCAGTCAGCAAGCACAATGTGTACAGAATTACACACATATACAGTACTGCACAGACTCACCATCAGCTGAGAAGGCATCACAAGAGAGGCGTAGGCTACCTCCAAAGTAAAGTTGACAGTGTAAGTTAGCTTGGAGCACTGCCTTTAAATGTGAAAGGCATTGAACAGATAAAAAGATACAGGTGATTGGCTCCAGATGGAGTTGCCTCAGGTGGGAGCATTGACTGAGGCAGTACGCAATTGACAATGTGTCAAAGGCTGAGAGATAGAGGTCGAACTTTAGTGAAGATGGGATATTTTGCATGAATCGTTTAGTTAATTTGGTGTTCTGCGACTCGTAGAGTGCATGGAAGAGGAAGAGAAGGCGAGGGTCATCACGGCTACACACACCCATCAACCGTGAATGGCTGCCATCCTCTGCTGCTCCACTGAGTGTGCAACAGATCTGCTCGGCCATCTGGGGATTGCTGAGGCCAGTCAGACCAGCAAAGAATCGAAGGACAACAGAAAAGGAAACATTGAAGAGATTCTTTTTCCAAAACTGAGCCTGCTCAACTTCCTCCAGCTGACTCAAATAGAGAGCTCCAAAGAACTCTTGCTGGGTGCCATGGGGGAAGGAAAAGGAATGCAGCGATTCAAACCCTCTTTTGCTGGCATGCAAATGAAGAAGGCCTTTAAAGAGATACTCGTCAATGGGGGCACCAAGGGGGAGGAGCTCTTGTGGGAATGTGGAGCGAATGGACAGCTCATCAAAAATGAACACAGGGGGACTCTCACAGAGACCTTTGAAAGAGAGTGCACCCAAAGATGCCAGAAGAAAGCGGATGTTGCCAGGCAGAAGAGCATACCTTAGCAGAGGGTCTAAATACAACATTTTTTCTTTCTCTCGGCATTCTCGGCAAATTATCTGGCGCACAAAGGCCTGGTAGCAGGCAGTCATTGTGGGAGGGAAGGAGGAGGATTTCACATCAAAGATTGAGCAGAGAATGAAGCAGTTCATGGGGATGTACATCCCACCAAGCAAGTCAGGACGTTTGTGCCGTAGCTGTGACAGCATGCTGTCAGCAGCAGGAGGGTTGGCCTTAAAGAATGTTCTTACGTACGAGGTGATGTTGTCACGATTAAACCCTTGAATTTCATAGAACACAGCTTTATATTTGTGGTCCTGTAGAGAGGGACAGGCACCGGGACGTGAGGAGATGATTATGTGGGCTTCAGGAAGATCGCGGCGTTCGAGAATGCTCTGAACAATGGATCCAGAGGACAGCTCCAGCAGGTCCTTCACTTCATCAGCTCCGTCCAACACCAGGAGGAGGCCCCTGCCTTTGCTCCTATTGAACTCCTTCACAGACTGTCTGACCTCATCCTCATCTCGCAGGTAATACTTTAGAAGGCTCTGGAGGTCACCTGCACTGGACACAGATGCCTCTCGCAGTGGGAAGTACAGAACCAGATCAAATTCACTGTCGACATCACCACGAGAAAGTGCCTTGCACATGTGTTTCAGCAGAGTGGTCTTCCCAGACCCAGCCTGACCATACACCACTCGTACACGCTCACTTCCCTTCTTGAGAAAGTCAACGGGTGTTATGTGTGTCGCATTCTCTTCTGCTAACCTACTGCCACAGTTTTTGAAGTGTTCCATTGCATGCATTTCAACTGCAACATCTTCTGGCCTAGCCGAGGGTGGCCTCTTGAGTACTGCTAGTTTCACGTAGGAATCATTTGGCCCGTCTCCCAGTGTGAATTCTCTATACTCACTATAGGCCTGCTCCTTGAGGAGGGCAGCATCTGATAATGTGAGCTGTGGGCAGGAGGGAGGAGGGACTTCCTGACGCATTGCACAAAGGAAGTAAATAGATAATTGTATATGACAGCATATAATTGTTGTGATTTAGAGTTTAGTTACTAGTATGCAGTGGCACAGAAAGACGTGAGCCGTGCTATATACTGGTGAGTAAACTGGCCTCAATTCACCCATACCATCAACAACATACAATCTACACTACTTTGAAAGTAACACTGTAAGGCCCTCACTGGGGAAGCCTAAAGATTGGAAACCACACCACTCCAGTCAGCAAGCAACACAATAATAGGCACATCTAGCTATAGTGGGCATCCTATTTCATGATATAAAAAGACTATAATTATATGCCATCATATTCATCAGCACACGTAGCATCCAATATAGACTATACAACTACAGATACACACATCCAAGAACACAGCCCTCACCTTGTCACTAAGGGCAGCAGCTTGGTAGTCAGGCTGTGCCACAACCTCCCACAGTCCCTTCCTTATTTCCTTCTCTGCAGTTGTGCCATGCCCTGTCTCCACTGCACACAGGACCGACTCCCACGAGCGCTTCTTGTTCCTTGTGCCAGGAGCACCTCGCAACCACTCTTTGAACATGGCGGTGCAGCAGTCGTCTTTCCTTTTGTGCTCACCTTCAATCACATCTAAACGTTCAGGAGACATCCCCAGCTGAAGTCCAACATAGTCCCACCGGGAAGACACCCTGGGCACCACTAGTCTACAGAGGACTTCCAAGGAGGGAGGATCTTGGAGATAGGCAGCATCTGGACAAGGAGAGAGAATATAGGACAAAGTGCACCTGATGGGTAGTGTATATGGACAGTACATCACATTTTTGTACTTGCTAGTGTACACACAGAACCCACCTGGAAACAACCACCCACTCCTACACACGTGCACACACACACACACACACACACACACACACACACACACACACACACACACACCTTCAAATCCAGGAAATTGCCGATTACTGGCAGTGTCAGTCCTGTCAGACCAAAGCTGCATGGTGAGGGAGACAGCCCAGTAGTACATTGTGTGAACAACTGGAAGATAACATGACACATTCACTGCTCTGGGGAACAAAAGCAAGATTAACCAACCCAACCACAAGTCTTAAAAAGTTGAAACATCCTACAAACATTCTGCTGTGGGTACTTCACGCAGGGTCACAGAGGGAAATGGCGGACATAGCCACTTAACTAGTTACATCGCCTATGCCTTCGTAGCTAGGTTGCCGCCAGTCCACGAACGGTAAAGATAGATACGTATAATTGTAGCTATAAGTTAAGCGTGCCTTCAACTGTTCATAGTGGTAGCTAGCTATCGCGTCAGTCGGTCTGTCTACGTATGAAGTAACTCACTTTGGAGAGTGCCATGATACGCGACCAGTGAGATTGGAGAACAGAGGCTATACCAGAGGGACGCACAATACAACTGACTGAGCAGAGACTCGGGCGATCTAGGGAATTTTGTTACAGCTACTTCCTGTCTAGGGTAGATGTAATCACGTGACGTCCGATGTCCGACTGGCCTGACACATCACCGTGCATGTGCACATGCCATTTACAATGCAATACACCAACTATACGAAATGAAGTAGAAACACATCCAAACACGGTGGTGGTGCCTCCTACTTCCATTGCCTGTCACCAAGGGTGACAGCAGGTGCAGTAGGTACGCAACTAGGACCAGGGTCCACCGACATGGAGGGGGAGGAGGTAGCTACAGAAGTTGGTCTGCAGTGAGAGGAGGTCAGGGAGGTAGCACACATTGTAGGAAGTGGGGAATGATGATGGGGTCAGCAGACTAGACTGACTGGAATCACTACTGCAGTACATGTGTCAGGGCGGACGGTGATGCTAGGCTGTGGCTGGTAGGACCGGTGTCACGGTTCATTCTATCCTCCAGGGTAAAATAAACTAGGATACTTTATCCCCCAGGGCTAGCATATCCTAGGGTATCTTACTCCCCTTCGGTATATTTTATCCCCCTGGGGGATATTCTATGCCAGTTTAGTCTTTCCCTAGGGATGAGCTATTCTAGTATAAACCCTCCTTCAACTGCTGTTGTACTGTCCCATATAGGTCACAATCCACCTTTGAGGTCCACATGACATAGTTCAGTTTGAGGCAGTGCACTGCGTCAGTCCATCTGTCTGATAGACAGACTCTCAGCTGTTTAGGCTACCACCAAACATACACCATAGCAACCCCACTTCCCACTGTACGGTCTAACAGTGCCCGCCAATATGTCAGTACTACAAATGGTCCCACCTCTCTCTGTCTCACCAGGTCATGTTTCTTCTCATTGGACATCTTCTCCACAACAGACCAGAACCATGGCTTGAACCTGATCACTTG
This sequence comes from Ianthella basta, assembly GCA_964019415.1. Lineage (NCBI taxonomy): Eukaryota > Metazoa > Porifera > Demospongiae > Verongiida > Ianthellidae > Ianthella > Ianthella basta. Next base: position 3,233,562 of record OZ025885.1, on the reverse strand, counting down.
CTCAGCTGGCTGTTTTGCGCGGAGGATGGGAGGGGGAGGGGAGGGATAACCAGTGGGGTGTAAGGGGAGAGAGTGACAACACAAACCATCCATGACTGACATTATCTTCTTGAGCACCTCCACTTCCACCACAGGTGACCCGTTCATGAGCAGGTGCAGGTCCTCTGCAGTGAGGTTGTCAAAGGCAGAGCTGGGGAGGATGTCATTTACTCCCTGCTGCATCTCCAGAAGTATGGAACCAACAAACACAGGTAATGGTTCATACCAACCAATATTAATATGAGTATAAATTCATATACTGATTGGGACGGGCCTACGCAAAGGGTATTTGAGAAATAAATATCCAGCAAATCCTTGTACGCATGCATATGGTGTTCACACACACACAAACACACACACACGCACGCACGCACACACACACCTGCCAAAACATGGAGGACATTGCTGCCTCCACTCAGCTCTTCAGTGAGCCAGCCAGCAGCCTCAGGAATCTGACAGGCTTCCTCAAGACATTGTGCAAACCGTCCCACCTCTCCCTGCAGGAGGTGTGGCATGAGGTTCTGCCTCTGGAGGGCCACTAGTGCTGTGAGGGAGGAGGCCCCTGTGGCACTGATGGCCACACTCTGCACTGGAGGCAACTTCTGCAAAGGAAGCACAAAGGTACAGTACCTGGTAATATGTAACTCAACCAAGTTGCTCCAATGCCGACAGTGTACTGTGTACATAACAATGTCTGCCACTACCCACACGGGACGGAACCTCTACTCTGTCAACACACCAAGACTGGATGTACATACACTGTATGCCTGTAGCCAGACCTACGTATGTTTAACAGCTCACACCAACCAACTCCCAACATTGTCATGTACAATCCTCATAGCAACAAGGGGTTAGCAGTTGGCCAACTACTGGAACCACGTGCTTGGTCTGCTGTAGTAAGTATCAGTAGGCATTCCATTTTGGTGTTTGGTGTACTTAGTAATGCAAGAAACAAAAGACTCTACAGCTCCTATGAGCCACTCGCCACAAGGGAGGCAGGAGCAGTCGCAGCTGAGGCCGAGCAGCACAAAAGGCAGAAATACACCAACCTTGACGGCAACCACTTCTTTGTCCCTGTTGCAGTGGAGACACTTGGGGTGATTGGACCTGAATCTGAGTCATTCCTTAGAGACTTGGCTCGCAAGGTGATGGAGGCTACTGGTGAGCCGTCGTCTCACCAGTACTTGCTCCAGCGACTCTCAGTGGCCATCCTGTGGGGCAACTCAGCAGCCATAAAAGGAACTGCCCTGGGGAGCCCCACCATGGACTTCCCTTGCAGGTGACAGTTTAGCTGCTATGATGATTTTCTGCATGCTTACTTATCTAGCAACTCCATGTAATGTTAGAATGTGCATATAATTTGATTGTTTAATTCATCATTAATGTTCAATTACATCATTAATTTATTTATTAAAATTTTCTTATTAATCATTCATTAATTTAAATTCATGCACATGCTATGCTATGACTGAAACAGATGCATCATCTCTTTCTCCACCTTTTGCCCCTGTAAATACCATTACCATTACCCTATTAATTTAAATGAAATTCTAAATAATATTCTCTACTCTACTACTTTTTGAGTTTCACCCGTTATGATAGTTGCCCTAGAAGGAAGCCTTGGGTCACTTGAGAGAGTGGTCAGAAGATGAAGATTGGGATCCTGCTCACAAGAAGAGCAAGAGGGAAGAAGGAGAGATGACGTACGTGCTGTCTATGTAGGGATGGCGGTGATTGTTTGTATGCTGTAATACAAACGGAAAGTAGCGCCATTACCGTTTAGGGATAAAAACCGGCGAAAAGGGTCACCCAAGAGAAAGTATCTGTTGCATACAACGCAAGACTGGCCTTACTTCCAGCGAAAGTACGCGCTCCGACAGAAAACGACCTCGACTTTTCCGTGTTTCGTCTTCTTTTCTTCTTTGACAGCAGTAGCGAACGAACCATAACGAGTAGAAGGAAGCTTTTACCACAGTTTAACCGCGCCCGCCAACTGGATGTATTCCTTTGTAGGTTAGAAACCTACGCGAGCAAGTTTCACAAATGAAGGTTTCCGTGCCTTTGAGACACGTTGCTACGCGAAAGACGCCATTTTATGACGACATAATTGAACGCTTTGGCTATTATGATCCTTCGTTTCTCAAATTGAGTGAAGTCTGAAAAAGCATAGACGCAGGAGGGAACCTCCTGCGTCTATGATTACAGTAGGGACTTCCTGCAGTGTTATTCACATGCTGACCTTGTGCAAGCAGACAGCATGGTTCTAGCAATCGCTGTGTGCTGGGCCAGTATTCAATCAGTGTATATTCATTCGCCTAGTGACGTCCTCCTTCAGATTTCATTCAGTAGGCTAGCAACGCAGTCTTATGTCCGATTGAAGGTGCGTAGGTGACTATCCTTGGCCAAAGATAGCTTGCGCGTCGTTTGAAGGGCATTCGCGGTCGTGCATTTCCCTGCCATTTTCAGCTAATTACTGCACGGTTGGCTTCCATCATCTTTTCGGTAAATTAGCGTGAGCTAGATGCTAGCCCACACCATGAGCTCCAGGGTTGCAAAATCAAGATCTAACATCTGCACTAATGTCCTACGGTTGTGAGTTAGCATGTAGCTACAGCTTAGCTACACACTATAAAAGTACAGAAACTAGAAATAATAAAAATGTTCTACAAAAATAGTAAGGATGTAGGCATGGCATAAAAAGTACAGAAACCAGTAAAGGCTGTTACACAGTGGAGCATTAACCATCGCCCCTACATTCAAGGATGTAGGACTATATTGTTCTGAACAAAGAAGAGATGAGTCACTTTCTTCTTAGACAGCTGCCTCGTATCCATAAATATATCTCCTTGTGATTCATTGCTCCACGAAGATGGCTGCACTATACACCTTTCTTATGGCACATCACTGTATAATGTGCATATGGACGTGTGAGAATCTATAATTACACCACCACACACAACCACTACCCCACTGTTGCCATGGATAGTACAGCAATCATAAACAATTATGCTATCTAGCGTTCACTTCTCACCCCTGTGCTGGGTATATATGTTCTCAATAATCTTCTCACATCAGTATTGCTACAATGCTCACTTGCATTCATTCCCCATGCATTTCAGCCATTTACAGTATGAGCACATTTCTACGATATTGAAATAGTTTGCTGATGCTTTTATTGCATTCTGTTACTGTGAAGCCTTTTCAAGCACAATTATATAGGGATATAGGCTCAACTAAAGCACCATGGCCAGGTCTGGCCTCTAATCTGCACATTGTTGAAGTCAGTAATGCATACAGTTAGCATGTAGTTAACACATGTTTCTCACTCGAATCTGGAAACTTCTCTCATGCAGTTAAAATTATGCAGCCAGCTCACAAGACATAAATGGAATGTTTCCTACCAAGAGGTAGCAGTGCCTGGCCACGGTGGAGTGACACTGCTCCCAATGGTACAGTAGGTTTATCACATTACAGCTTCCACCTAGCACCTTACTACGACGTACACCCATGCCAGTGAGTGACTGGTGACACTAAATACTCTGAAACCATTTTCATTGGCTATCAACTCACTCATACAAGTGCAGGTGCATGCACAGCTGGTTCCTGCCATGTGCAATATGTGCAGTGTGCTTAGCTCATGCATATTCATGATTAGGACATGAGCAGCCTTGGAATACAGATGGAGTAGAGAATGACCAGTTGAATGTGTGTGTACTGTATGTAAGTTGCCATGTTCAAATATAGGTATCTTTCAACATACAGTATGCTCACTTCCAAGCTAGAGCTCAATATGAATACATTACATAATGAATATTTACAAATCAAGAACTATAAGCCTGAATATGTGTGTCTCATTTGTATTCCCCCTGAGGTGAGGCAAGGTATTAGTAGTTGATAGAATAGAGATTGATTACCACATCCAGGAATTGGTTGGGGGATAATGAGCAAAATGCTTTGGTCCCAAAAAGGCTTTCTTTGATCTGTTTTTGCACCCCCCCCCCCCTCCCCCTGTGCAACTGAAGACCCAAATGTTTTGCTCATTGAAGAATCTACCGCATGATTAACGTTCGAGAATCTTCCCCAACCAGCTATAAGTAGTTCAATGTTCTACATGTAATATAAACATGGAGAATCACTGCTATAAAGTACATTTATTGGGTGACGAAGGACTCTATCATTTCACGGATACTGTGCTGTCACTAATTTCCGTGCTAGCTATACTCATTCTGTGAGCCAACACAGTCTTTAGAGGCATGCATTGCCTACATTCAAGTGTGTGTGTGTGTGTGTGTGTGTGTGTGTGTGTGTGTGTGTGTGCGTGTGTGTGTTTGTGTGTGTGTGTGTGTCACAGTAGTAGTTGCAGAAGTAGCACCTTAGGTACTTATACTACCTTGCATACTATAAAGTGTTTATGCCGAAGTGGAGTATAGGTGCAACAGGTGAGTAGCACTGCCTGCAGCAGATGAGCTGTAGGGTATAAAAAGGCTACCCACTACTTGGCGCACCACATCACAAGAGACCAGTGGCAAGATGTTTGGGCTGTCTTTGACTGCACTGTTCCTGTTGATCGGGTTGACTTTTGGACAAGACTGTGATCCTAAAGGAGAGAGAATTGACTGTGGTAAGTTGCATAGTTTGTACAGTGTAATAACCTAAGCAATTCAAATGGCTTTGTTTCTTTAGGATACGTCGGTATTAAAGAGGATGAATGTACAAACGATAGAGGCTGCTGTTGGGATGCTAGTGCAAAGGTGGAGACCATGAGGCTATGCAAAGCTAGCTGTACATGTATTGTCATACACTTGCTATACTGTCCTGTTATTAAACCCACCTTGCAGGGTGTACCATGGTGCTTCAGAAAGACCACAAAGACTTGTGACCCTGACACATCAAGACTTGACTGTGGTAAAGAAAGAATTAAAATTGCTTATCAAATAGGAGTTTCTTCAACTGATATTATACATCATGTTTACTACTAGTTGCCCTTAACTCTGCAGGATACGAGGGTATAACGGAGTCACAATGCAATGCAAAAGGGTGCTGCTATGAGCAATCTCAGAAAGAAGTAAGCACATTGTTGGCTCGTGGCTGTCCACTGGCTTGAGCAGAATGAATAGAATGATACATTAAAATAATAGTATTCTCCATATTAACACATGCAGGGAGAGCCATGGTGCTTTCATCCAGTCCGCAATTGTGAAGCTGAAGATGGTGACAAAAAAGATTGTGGTAAGTATTGCAGCATTATTAGACTCCAGCACATTCTTTGCACTAATATTATTATATACGTAATGTGAATCATTCTGCAGGATATCCTGGCATGTCAAAGTATGAATGCTTAGATAGACGATGCTGCTATGTTCCAACAGAAGCAAAGGTATAAGCAAACTGATGCAATTGCAGGTGTATGATATAGTTTTAAAGTATGAAGTATTGTCATTTTCCTCTGCAATAGGGGGTACCATGGTGCTTCTTTGAAGCCAAAACATGTCCAACTGATTCAAAGAAAGATTGCGGTAAGAGATACTGTATAATAGAGGCAACTTGATCTCTACCTTGTGCTTCATGCACACACCCTTGATCCTGCAGGCTATACGGGCATCAATGAGTTTGATTGCCTGATGAGAGGTTGCTGCTGGGAAGCATCAACTAAAGAGGTATGCATATTATTAGGCACCAACAACCCAGTGTAGTTTTGAGGTGCTTATCTTGCTCTCTGCTGCAGGGTGAGCCATGGTGTTTTTCTCCCAGCGCAGAATAAGGATAGGATGCTTGACATGGCACAAACATTATTTCTAGCTATACACTAACTACAATACTGCTGCATAGGCCTATTAAGCTTCATAGCATTTATATGAACATATACATTGCCATGTCTTTCTCGCATTTCATTTGATTAGAAGCAGCTGCATATGTACTCCTTTAGAGTCCAAGTATTTCGGAAGACTCAGATTAATAGCTGTGCTGTAGAAATAGTCATGAAATGAATGATATATGCTATCATAGGTTGTTGTGCACTCTACTATAGATAGTGCCAATGTGCAGTGATGCAGATGGTTGCAAATATCTGCAACATTTCAATTGTATGCGATAAAGCTTATAATTATACCATATAGACTTACCTATATGTAACATGAAGCTGTGTACCTGTGTATAGTGCAATTGTATATGTTAGGTGAATGCACTGCATTGTAGGGCAAGCCAGAGTGAGTGTTGCATACATGTGCAACAGTTGTGCCTCGAAAGCAAACTATGATGGGAATGAGGCCCGTTGCCCAGTGCAACAGTTGTGCGTGTATGTGTGTGTGTGTGTGTGTGTGTGTGTGTGTGTGTGTGTGTGTGTGTGTGTGTGTGTGTGTGTGTGTGTGTGTGTGTGTGTCACAGTAGTAGTAGCAGCAGTAGCACCTTAGGACACTGTATACTTACCTTGCATATTATAAAGTTTTTATGCCGAAGTGGAGTATATGTAGGTGCAACAAGTGAGTAGTACTTCCTACAGCAGATGAGCTGTAGGATATAAATAGGCTACCCACTACTTGGTGCACCACATCACAAGAGACCAGTGGCAAGATGTTTGGGCTGTCTTTGACTGCTCTGTTCTTGTTGATCGGGTTGACTTTTGGACAAGACTGTGATCCTCAAGGCGAGAGAATTGACTGTGGTAAGTTGCATAGTTTGTAGTACAATAACCTAAGCAATTCATATTGGTGTTCAATACCAATCTGCAATGGCTTTGTTTCTTTAGGATACCTTGGTATTAAAGAGGACGAATGTACGAATGATAGAGGCTGCTGTTGGGACTCTAGTGCAAAGGTGCGAGCCATGAGGCAATGCAAAGCTGTACATGAATGGTCATACACTTGCTATACTGTCCTGTTATTCAATCCACCTTGCAGGATGTACCATGGTGCTTCAGAAAGACCACAAAGACTTGTGACCCTGACACATCAAGACTTGACTGTGGTAAAGAAAGAATTAAAAATTGCTTATCAAATAGGAGTTTCTTCAACTGATATTATACAACATGTTTACTACTAGTTGCCCTTGACTCTGCAGGATACAAGGGTATAACGGAGTCTGAATGCAATGCAAAAGGATGCTGCTATGAGCAATCTCAGAAAGAAGTAAGCACATTGTCAGGTCGTGGCTGTCCACTGGCTTGAACAGGATGAATAGAATGATACATTAAAATAATAGTATTCTCCATATTAACACATGCAGGGAGAGCCATGGTGCTTTCATCCAGTCCGCAATTGTGAAGCCGAAGATGGTGACAAAAAAGATTGTGGTAAGTATTGCAGCATTATTAGACTCCAGCACATTCTTTGCACTAATATTATTATATACGTAATGTGAATCATTCTGCAGGATATCCTGGCATGTCAAAGTATGAATGCTTAGATAGACGATGCTGCTATGTTCCAACAGAAGCAAAGGTATAAGCAAACTGATGCAGTTGCAGGTGTATGAGATATGTTTAAGTATAAAGTAATGTCATTTTCCTCTGCAATAGGAGGTACCATGGTGCTTCTTTGAAGCCAAAACATGTCCAACTGAATCAAAGAAAGATTGCGGTAAGACCTACTGTATAATAGAGGCAACTTGATCTCTACCTTGTGCTTCATGCACACTCCCTTGATCCTGCAGGCTATACGGGCATCAATGAGTTTGATTGCCTGATGAGAGGTTGCTGCTGGGAAGCATCATCCGTAGAGGTATGCATATTATTAGGCACCAGCAACCCAGTGTATAGTTTTGAGGTGCTTATCTTGCTCTCTGCTGCAGGGTGAGCCATGGTGTTTTTCTCCCAGCGCAGAATAAGGATAGGATGCTTGACATGGCACAAACATTATTTCTAGCTATACACTAACTACAATACTGCTGCATAGGCCTATTAACCTTCATAGCATTTATATGAACATATACATTGCCATGTCTTTCTCGCATTTCATTTGATTAGAAGCAGCTGCATATGTACTCCTTTAGAGTCCAAGTATTTAGGAAGACTCAGAAATTGCTGTGCTGTAGAAATAGTCATGAAATGAATGATATATGCTATCATAGGTTGTTGTGCACTCTACTATAGGTAGTGCCAATGTGCAGTGATGCAGATATGGTTGTGAATATCTGCAACATTTCGATTGTATGTGGTAAAGCTTATAATTATACTGTATAGACTTACCTATATGTAACATGAAGCTGTGTACCTGTGTATAGTGCAATTGTATATGTTAGGTGAATGCACTGCATTGTAGGGCAAGCCAGAGTGAGTGTTGCATACATGTGCAACAGTTGTGCCTCGAAAGCAGACTATGATGGGAACGAGGCCTGTTGCCCAGTGCAACAGTTGTGCGTGTATGTGTGTGTGTGTGTGTGTGTGTGTGTGTGTGTGTGTGTGTGTGTGTGTGTGTGTGTGTGTGTGTGTGTGTGTGTGTGTGTGTGTGTGTGTGTGTGTGTGTGTGTGTGTGTGTGTGTGTCACAGTAGTAGTAGCAGCAGTAGCACCTTAGGACACTGTATACTTACCTTGCATATTATAAAGTTTTTATGCCGAAGTGGGGTATATGTAGGTGCAACAAGTGAGTAGTACTTCCTACAGTAGATGAGCTGTAGGATATAAATAGGCTACCCACTACTTGGCGCACCACATCACAAGAGACCAGTGGCAAGATGTTTGGGCTGTCTTTGACTGCTCTGTTCTTGTTGATCGGGTTGACTTTTGGACAGGACTGTGATCCTAAAGGAGAGAGAATTGACTGTGGTAAGTTGCATAGTTTGTAGTACAATAACCTAAGCAATTCATATTGGTGTTCAATACCAATCTGCAATGGCTTTGTTTCTTTAGGATACCTTGGTATTAAAGAGGACGAATGTACGAATGATAGAGGCTGCTGTTGGGACTCTAATGCAAAGGTGCGGGCCATCAGGCTCTGCAAAGCTGTACATGTATGGTCATACACTTGCTATACTGTCCTGTTATTCAATCCACCTTGTAGGGTGTACCATGGTGCTTCAGAAATACCTCAATAACCTGTGACCCTGACACATCAAGACTTGACTGTGGTAAAGAAAGAATTAAAAATTGCTTATCAAATAGGAGTTTCTTCAACTGATATTATACATCATGTTTACTACTAGTTGCCCTTAACTCTGCAGGATACATGGGCATAACGGAGTCTGAATGCAATGCAAAAGGGTGCTGCTATGAGCAATCTCAGAAAGAAGTAAGCACATTGTCAGGTCGTGGCTGTCCACTGGCTTGAGCAGAATGAATAGAATGATACATTCAAATAATAGTATTCTCCATATTAACACATGCAGGGAGAGCCATGGTGCTTTCATCCAGTCCGCAATTGTGAAGTCGAAGATGGTGACAAAATAGATTGTGGTAAGTATTGCAGCATTACTAGATTCCAGTACATTCTTTGCACTAATATTATTATATACGTAATGTGAATCATTCTGCAGGATATCCTGGCATGTCAAAGTATGAATGCTTAGATAGACAGTGCTGCTATGTGCCAACAGAAGCAAAGGTATAAGCAAACTGATGCAATTGCAGGTGTATGATATAGTTTTAAAGTATGAAGTATTGTCATTTTCCTCTGCAATAGGGAGTACCATGGTGCTTCTTTGAAGCCAAAACATGTCCAACTGAATCAAAGAAAGATTGCGGTAAGACCTACTGTATAATAGAGGCAACTTGATCTCTACCTTGTGCTTCATGCACACACCCTTGATCCTGCAGGCTATACGGGCATCAATGAGTTTGATTGCCTGATGAGAGGTTGCTGCTGGGAAGCATCATCCGTAGAGGTATGCATATTATTAGGCACCAGCAACCCAGTGTATAGTTTTGAGGTGCTTATCTTGCTCTCTGCTGCAGGGTGAGCCATGGTGTTTTTCTCCCACCAAAGAATAAGGATTGGATGCTTGACATGGCACAAAAATATTTCTAGCTATACACTAACTACAATACTGCTGCATAGGCCTATTAACCTTCATAGCATTTATATGAACATATACATTGCCATGTCTTTCTCGCATTTCATTTGATTAGAAGCAGCTGCATATGTACTCCTTTAGAGTCCAAGTATTTAGGAAGACTCAGAAATTGCTGTGCTGTAGAAATAGTCATGAAATGAATGATATACACTATCACAAGTTGTTGTGCACTCTACTATAGGTAGTGCCAATGTGCAGTGATGCAGATATGGTTGTGAATATCTGCAACATTTCGATTTTAGCATGCATGACAATGTATGTAGTAATGCTTTTAATTATACTGTATAGACTTACTTATATATATGTAACATGAAGCTGTGTGTGTGTATACAGTGCAAGTAACAGAATTGTAGATGTTAGGTGAATGCACTGCATTGTAGGGCAAGCCAGAGTGAGTGTTACATACATGTGCAACCGTTGTGCCTTAAAAGCAGACTATGATGGGACAAGGCCCATGATCGACACTTGGGAGATGGCTTGAGGTGACTGGAACAGGTTTGGAAGTGTGAATGGACCTGACGGGATATATAGAATGTGCACACATGCCCATGTACACTAAAACACTGCAGCTGTATGTATTGTTGCACACACAAACAGGTCAGTTGCTGGAAGCAAATAGTTTGTGGGCAATACATAGCAGATTATTTAACAACTGAATGCAGGACGTTTCGGCCCAAAGGCCTTCATCAGCTGCGTACAAAACTGAGAATGTACAGTGGGAGACTGGTTTATATAGCTATGGGTGACTGTGTGACCAATCAAATTCTAGGATTATGTGTACATGAGTTTAGCCAATCAGAAACATAGTTATGTCCTCGGTTTAGCTTGCTCCAAGCGATCAATAATGTAGAAGACAGATCTACATTATTGATCGCTTGGAGCAAGCTAAACCGAGGACAGCCTACAAGCTGAAGAAGTACAGGGTGAGACTGGCCAAATTGCTTGACCGAGGCAAAGAGCACCGCAGAGAGGACCAGCCGCAAGGGAAAGGAGTGGAGAAGAGTCAGAAGGTGATGCTGTCACAGTGTACCATGCAGCAGGAGGGAGACCTGTCCCAGTCCAACCAGTGGGCCACAGTCAGCAACATGTACAAGGAATTTAGCCCCCCTCCCCTCCAACCCCACTATTTTCTTTTCTTTTTCATTGGCCACACCCGCTGTACACATAACTATGTTTCTGACTGGCTAAACACATGTACACATAATCCTAGAATTTGATTGGTCACACACAGTTACCCATAGCTATATAAACCAGTCTCACACTGTACATTCTCAGTTTTGTACGCAGCTGACAAAGGCCTTCGGGCCGAAACGTCCTGCATTCAGTTGTTGAATAATCTGCTACGTATTGCCCACAAACTATTCGCTTACATTGAACAACGTAGCAATGAGCCTCTTCTTCTACAGGTCAGTTGCCCTTTGTGCAAATCAGAACATGCTCCAGCTTTTTGCCCATCCTCTCCATACTGGTGTCCTAAGGATCATGAATCCATAGCCATGCATGCATGGCTGGATGTCAGTCCCGTGCTTGACGATGGTTGGTGGTAGCATGTACCAGTGTCCAGTGCGACGATGACTGTGGCTGGCAGTGGGGTATGCACTATTGTCAGGTGCGACAGGGACTGGGGCTGGCAGTGGGGTATGCACTATTGTCAGGTGCGACAGGGACTGGGGCTGGCAGTGGGGTATGCACTATTGTCAGGTGCGACAGGGGACTGGGGCTGGCAGTGGGGTATGCACTATTGTCAGGTGCGACAGGGGACTGGGGCTGGCAGTGGGATATGCACTATTGTCAGGTGCGACAGGGGACTGGGGCTGGCAGTGGGGTGTGCACTATTGTCAGGTGCGACAGGGACTGGGGCTGGCAGTGGGGTATGCACTATTGTCAGGTGCGACAGGGGACTGGGGCTGGCAGTGGGGTATGCACTATTGTCAGGTGCGACAGGGGACTGGGGCTGGCAGTGGGGTATGCACTATTGTCAGGTGCGACAGGGACTGGGGCTGGCAGTGGGGTATGCACTATTGTCAGGTGCGACAGGAACTGGGGCTGGCAGTGGGGTATGCACTATTGTCAGGTGCGACAGGGGACTGGGGCAGGTAGTGATTTGTGATAAATTATAATAATTATACTTTGCCAATTGAGTTGGCTGGTTGACACTGTACAACCACGAGCAATGGCAAATGGCCAGACATGAAAGCAATCAGTCAGTGGGCAGATCAATGGTACCACAAGGCAACACTGTCTAAAAGCAGATAATAATACAAATGTATAATGGCATGGTATCAATTCACTCAGAAATCATACAGTACTAAAACTAAAAGAGACTGAAAGAGCAAAAACTAAAATGTACTGACGATGTCTCTGTTATCAACTCCAGTGCATACTACACTATAGACAGGGATCAATTAGTCATCACTCCCGCTATCATCTACTGGGGTAGTTGGCGCTTCAGGCAGAGCAAATTCCAGCATGGCCTCCTTTTGCTCTCTTTCACTTTGGTGGAACGCAATTAATTCTGTCATCATTTCAGTCAGTGAGTCTATCTTCTTCTCCAGTGATCTAAATCACATAACATACAGTAACAATACAACATAATGGATTGAAGTACACATACTTATGTACATACATACATGGACAAGACATATGCACTCAAATGTTCCACGGACTAAACTTTCGCGGTATTCGCGGTTCTGGAGCCAACCATGAATAATTTAGGCAAAAGTGTGTGTAACTGTAAAAATGGACGTCAAACGTGCCCCCCCCCCCGTGTCTGGTTATATATACGTAGCCCTTGCAGCGTCTGCGGGTATTATACGATCGACGCTTTGTTGTTTAGCAGTTTACCGTTCGGTTATCCGGGTGAAGAGACTTCAAGAACATCATTTTGTGCATATCCTTAAGCAGCGCGATGTGCCCAACTTTGGAATCTTGTTTATACTCCATGGCAGGAGCTGCTAAAACTGACATAGAGCAGCCATCGCGCTCTACAGATGCAGAAGGTGGTGGTAAAGTGTATATATGTAATACAATATGGGTGACTCAGGCATCCATGAAAATAAAAACCATGAATATAATGAAAATCCTCAAGCCATGTAAGTTTAATCTGTGAATAATTTGAGCGCATACGGTAAGCACACAACGTCATTATTCAAGTACATATGTACAGTAAGTGCCTAGCAATGAATGTCACAGAGCAAGTATGAAAGAATGGAGTAAAGTTCTTATTGGGAAAATACTGCCAAACATTTTGACAGCAATACAGTTAATTGTCATCATCAGTGACTTAACACAGAAACGGGTGAGCTATTTGCATAAGTGGCGACAAAACAACGGAAGTGACAGCGGTTGATGGCTGACATGAATGACATAACTATAGCGAATCCGGGAGATTGAGCATGACACATTCACTTCTTTAGTGCTCACAACCATAAGTGATGATAGCTTGCTCACAAGCCCCATCGATCTAGCAGAGTTGAGGGTTGTGTGGGGCATATATGACAGCCACTGGTTGGCTGTGGGGTTGACTGTCAGTAAAGGGCATTTGGGTTGACGATCGGCAGCAAGCCTTGCATGCCATGACAGCATGCCTAACCTCACTTTGCAGAGTCAGACTCCAGCTCAATTAAGATCAGGACAAGTGACACAAGGACTGTCTACAACACTATATTCACCCAAATCCATACACATACAGTACGTTTCTTTGAATATCACCCTAGCTACGTCATCACAGTGTCTGTGATTATCATAAGTTTCATGTTCATTACTGCCATACAGATCAATCTGGCCACCAATCAGTCTTGCCACATTCATTCATTGTATACACAAACTGCTTAAGTACTGCAATGTTCACAGCAAATGATCGCCCTTCAGTAAGGATACTTATTGTACACAGTTTTTTCCACATGTTCTTTGAAACATGTATGGAATCTTTACAACAGAAATGGCTAGGAACTTAGTGTAAACACCAGATAATATGTATATGTCCGCACCTGTGGCCACTTACAGCAATCTCTCTTCTTTCTCGTCACGTTCTGTCTCTTTTTCAGTTGTTTCTGCATGAGAAAGGAGGCAATTAGGATTAATGGCAGCATGGTGGAGTTTCTGGCAGATTACCTTACCGTAAGTCCATAGAAGTTCACTGTAATACTTCTTGCGAAGTGGCTACATACATACATATACACATAGATGGACAAAGACACCATACATTGCACAAAGTAATGAATACAAGCTTAGACACATGCATATGTACACAAACATAAGACACACACAGATGCATCTCCTGCCATACAGTAAGCGCATACTGCACTATACTGTACAATATACGTACCTACCTGGCCACAGCCAAAAAACCGACTTTTTTCTAGCCTGGCTAAGATTCTAGCCCTGGCAACAGCATAGGTGCCTTCGGCTTCATCCTGTATTGTTGCGTAGGTGTTGCTCATCTGAGCAATCAGCAGGTTCAGTAGGACCACAATGACCACAAACAGGAAGACCAAATACAGCAAAATGGAGAACCACCTGTATGGATTATATAATTATACGATGGACACAGTATATGAATATACACCATGCCCATCCGTACAGTGCATGCATGTGTATGTGTGTGAGTCAGTCCATGTGTTACTGCAGCTCACTGGTAGCCAATATACTGCCCAGTTGCTGTATTGACTGCAAAGTAATTATCCAAAACACTTCCAGTCTCAAACAGTATACGAAACCCTGTAAACAGCACATGCCAGGGATATCTGCAGCAAAAGACAGTTGCAGTGTTTTACCACGGTTATATTCTTCATAGCTGCATTTAAGTGCAGAGGCTCTTATGCTGCTTTGGAACTGGTACTACAACTGACACTCACAGAGTCTGGAGTTGGAAAAGCTGCAAGTCAGAATTAATTTGCCCATCTGCAGAGATGACCACACCGGCTCGCAGGGCAAGGTAGAAGGTGCCCACAAAGATGTACAACACAACAAAGAATATGACAATGAACTTGGTCATATCAGATGCCAGAATCTTCAACAGGATGCGCACATAAACACCTGTCAGCCTGGGGAAAATACAGTGAATTGGTCAGTGGCACAATGCACTGAGTTCCATGCTAAGTACTAAGTGGACAAAAACAAATCAGTCTTTTAATCATCATTAAACGATTATGTTGATAAGGAAACACCATACATACAGCAGATATGTGGGCATTGTCTCTATGCAGCTAATCTCCAGACATGCATAACCCGTACTTAACACAATGTCTGCAGACAAATCCAACCACACCACCATAAAACCTTGTTTGGGATGAGCAGTAATTACTGGGCCCAAATGTATGACTGATAGTGACTTATATACAGTGTATTATGCAGCACGTACTATGGCGACATCCATGCTTGTGTACATACCTGAATAAAGCAATGTATTCCACAATGAGCATTGCATTGAGCAGGTAGGCAAGTGAGGCTACTATCCACTGCACACTGGAGGCCACTATGCAAGACTCGCTGAATGATGTGTTCCCCATTGCTGTGCTGTTGAAAGTCAAGGCACAGTATCCGTCTCCAGTGGATGCACACCATGTGGTGGCAGCACGAAAAGGGATGATCAGGAGTGGCAGCAACACAGATGCTATTTGCAGGTAGTTGTAATAGTCCTTGAAGTAAGCCTTTCTGAACCTAATACATACATTACAGTGTTTGGGTAGTTGGAATCACCCCACAATCTATAAAGCAAAGCACTTATTTGGCTGCCACCCCAATGACTTACTGAAACATTTCACTGATCTCATCATAGCCTTTGTACAGAAAGAATAGTAGGGAAATTGCTTCAAACACTCCTCTTGCATAATCCCATCCATCTCTATAGCAACCTGGGTTGTCAAGATCTGGTCGAGCTGCAATGAAGAGGGCTGCACCAAACACCACCATACGGAACAGGTACAGAGTAAAAATGAACCTGGAGAGGAAGGTCAAGAGGATAGAAGGGAGGTTTAACAATTAAGGGTGGGCAGTTTTAGCACTGAATAACTATTTATACCAATATCACAGGTCACACAAGTGTTCTTTAGTTTAGAAGCATTCAACAGTCTCTTATAGCTTTGCTTGCTATTGATTGAGAGCATTCTATCATGTTGCCATGATAGCATTACAAAGTAGACTAGCTGACATACAATCTACCAGCATATAAATAAAAATCTCTTGTATCAAACTTTACTATGGTCCAGAGAGTGTTCTAGAACCAACAAAGTTGCCCACAGGAAAATAAGTACAACAAGATTTGAATGTGCAGGAATAGAGGTCATCCATGGCAGCTGATATACTGTTCAAACCATAGCACACACTCACCCAAAAAGCCACCAGCCAAATGACTTCCACTTGTGGTCCATTAATGCTGTTACTGCCAGGTGCAGGGCTATCTCCTGAGTGGGAGGTACAAGGGCCTTAAAATGTAACTTGAATGCATTAAAGAACTGAAAGCAAAGTTGAAGAACAAGTTTTTATGGGTAGAGGCATATCTAAAGGAAAGCAAACATACTGTAACCATAGAAGACTACCTTAATGCCGTGATCTGACAGTGCGCTCAGGAATGACTTGGACTGGTTTTCAAATGCGTATTCGTCTGGTGGATAACCAAGAAGATCGCTCTCCATCACTTCACTATTGACACAGGTGTTGGCCAGCACAAAGTGATCCAATATGGCAAGAGTTGACCTCTGTAAACAACAACAGTAATGTGATTTGGTGTGTTGGAACGTTGCAAACTGTGCAGCATTCCTAAGTATACTTATATACCTATTACTCATGTAGCAACCTCCATTAGGAGGTGATTAGGTGCATTGACAGTCTATAATTATGTGTTCACCTTCATTGATGGGTCATCAACAAAATCCTCAATGAAGGAGTAGTTCAACTCATGTTCCTGTGGTGGTCGAATGTCTTCTCTATGGCGATAGTAAAACTGCAGCATTTTCACAACCCTAAAGTAATGTGAATCGACAAGTGCTGCATAGCAACCATACATAAGGCATAAGGAAATAGCTACTGCCTTACGAGCATACCCCTAACCTTACTTAGTTGATGATAAGAATGACAATGTATTCTAATTCACCATATGCATGTCTTACTCAGAGTGAGGAAGTTCCTTAATTTTCGCTGCAGCTACTTTGTCTTTCCTCTTTTTCATTGCTTCTTTGAGAGCCTTTTTTGGAGCTTCACTTCCTTCTCCTTCATAGCAATGACTCAATAAGAATTGGAAACCCTCTGGCCACTGCGCAGCTAGAGTCAGCGGAGTATCATTGCTGTGATCTGCAATGCCTGGATCTGCCTTGTGGTAGAGCAACCAGTCCATCATGTACTTGGATTGCTTCTCCACAGCAATGTGCAGGGGAGTTTGGCCTTTTGCATCTTGGATGTTCACTGGGGAACCTGCATGGGTGGCCATCACCAAGATGTAGTGCATATAGCATACACTGGAACCTGTCTAAGATGATCACTGAGTTAGGCAGCCACCTCTCTAAAACAGCCAGCCTCCCTAGCTCCTTCTGTAATGCAGCCACCTCTCTATAAAGGTAAGTTAGAACTGGCCCACAGGTGGCTGTTTGGACAGGCTTCAATGTAGTGCAGTTGAGACTCTGTCATCGTTACGGTTTAAAGTGGCTCCAGAGTTTTGTGCCTATATAGCAGTTTTGTACACAGCTGACAAATTAAGGCCTTTGCGGCCAAAATGTCCTACATTCAATTGTTGATTAATCTGCTACATCATTGCTCCTGATCAATTTGCCTATATTCACAGATTATGTGAATACCTGATACGCTTCAAGGCCTTTCACACTTCAATTCACCTGCACTTGCACTTATGTGCTACATCAATGCTTCTTGTGTCCATACAGCATGTCATGTGTACCATTCAAGCTAAAAATGTGCACCACAATTTCAGGGCATCATAGTTTGACATCATAACCCAGTGACTGTCCTTGGATGTGAACAGTGAAGCAGATACACGGAGACGTCCACATCAAAATGCAGAATGTTACACCCAATCTTGACTGTAGCTGGTACCTCAGTCTGCACAGCGACCTTGTCCATCTCAAACACAATCACTCTCAACACCATAACTACACACTGCCACACACGAATAGCATTAATTTGTTCTCTGATCAACAGTGCATTTACTCTGACATTACAACTCATCTACTGAAACCTAGTACCCAAGTACTTTAGCAAGCAGTTGGCCGGTGGAATCGTGTGATCAGTTCTTTATATCAGTTGAGAAAGATGATGTTCTGGATAATGATTCATGTGAATCCCAGCCGCTACAACTATGCTCAACAACTCCTTATACCTACTGTATATGCATGCAGCAATGGGCCTTCACATGTAGTATCATCATGTACAAATACTTAATGCATAATCATTCGACTAAAGGCAAACCCTTTTGAACAATTCACACAACATAAATGGTAAAAGATTCAGGACGTCTTTATCCGTCCGAGGGTCTTTGTTAGCTGAATGACCAATGCTCCAAAGTCTTGCCTTCATGTACATATGATGCAACAATGAGCCTCTATGGTATCATTTGACTAAATACATGCACAGCAAATGCTCCTGTTGTTCCTCCAACAAAGTCCCTATATAGTATCATTAATCTATACACATTCATCCATCATAGTCGCTCATTTTCATAATCTCAGATGTCCTTTGCCACCTTTTCAAATTTCCATTCTCGTTCTAGCATCCATATTGGCAGCAGTACACATTGATGCAGCCTGCATGCTTACTATATACGTATGTACATCACTTGATCATTACCCTGTGGCAGTACCATATGGTGATACTGTAGTGTGATGCACATGTACCTCTTACACATGCATGCATACTGTTGACTCCTTTATTATTTCCTGTAGCACATCATATTACCTTATTATTATCATTTCCTGTACTTTATGGCTACACAACCTCACTTCCTGTTAGCATGCTCGCACACATCATGTGACTGTAACAATAGCTTTTGTTCCATTGTTCCTTTCTGTATGCACGTGTATATATGTGCACACTGTTAGTAATAACACAGTCTATGCGATTGATCCAAGTGTCAGTCGACTACGCTTACCATCATATTTGGTGACCTGGACGTCTTTTTGCAAAACATGGTAAGCATAACCAAACGAGGGCAAGAGCCTTCAGATGCAGGGACAGATTTTGCGCATGATACTCACCTTTCTGCAGCAGTACTTCAGCAACTGCAGTTGAGTCAGACATGACTGCCTGATGCAGTGGCGTTAGGCCATTGTTATCTTGAGCTGTCATCTCTGTGTTCTCCTCACTTGTCAGTCGCCACACCAAGTCATCACGGTTGTATTCAGCCACTACATGCAAAACAGTTCGGTTCTCCTTGTCACGTTTATTCTCGCCTCCTCCGTTCTCCACAAGCAGGTTGTACATCTCCTCATTGCCGTGGATAACTGCTTCATGCAGAACTGGAAAGCCGGCTTCATCAGTTACATGGCGCAAAAGGTAGAAGTGTATCTCATTGTCTTTGACCATTGCTTCAACGTATTGTACCCGACCAGTGCGAACCGCCAAGTGAACTACACTGTTAGCTTCATCCCCTGTTTCAGGTCTAATGCTGGCTTCACGGGATAACAGCTCTTGGAGCAGAAAAAGGGTCTACAGCAGGGGACAGAAACATGCTTTGTACAGTGTCAGCCAGTCACTCCTCCTTCAAGATCTTAATTACAAAGTATTAGTTAATTGCAGTAAACTAAAGTAAAGGAATATACAGTGGTTAATCCAGGTACATGGAGATGTAAAGACGGTACTGTGTAGCCAAGATGCAGTTCAGAAATAGGGAGGATGGAGCAGCATTACTCTATCAGCATTCCTTGGAAAAGACTACATTGGCTTATGCTTTGAAGTAAATTCTTAACACCTTTCAACAATCCAAATATACATGTGCCTCCTTTTGCAAGTTTCATCTACAGACAATGCCAGATAAATGGATTCAATTCCCTACAAGTTTTAAATAGAAAATTATTTCATTGCTGAGTATGTACAAGCTGCTACACTCTGTGTGGGCCGAGGCTGTGGCCCTCAGTAGCTGCTACAACCAGGCTTGACATTGTGTCAAGAACAACAGCTGATGTAACCTACACAACTAGGCATGCATGGGAGTGTGAAACTAGCTTCCCAGGTATGGAGCACCTACACAAACAAAACCACTCATAGGCCACTAGCACCATTCTTGACATATATAGTAGTGCTCTGGTTACATGTAGTATGTTGGAGCTATTCATAGCTTCCTCTGAAGCCCAACTGCTCGAGCTACGTATTATATGGATTTCTTCTGCTTAGTATAGGGATGTAACTACACTAATCTTTCATAGTCTCCACTGCTGGAGGTTGTCTGTACATGTGCAGCTAGTACAAGCAATAGTTGTCATAAGGTCACACATAGCAACATAATAAAAGTGTACCATTCATCAGGACAGGCTTGCTGCGTAACCTGACCTGTAAACCACACACTCCATAACCAAGGTGCACATCAGTGTTAGAAGGTATATAACTGTACAGTGTAGTTATTGCAGCTGCACGTACTATTCCGGCATGTAGAGGTGTGCATATATAATGATGATAATCATCTCTAACTGTACTCATATACGTGTGCATACTAAGGTTTTGATTGTCCGGTACGGAGATTACTCCTTCAAACTTACTGGGAAGAATGTAAACTCCTGCTTAAAGATATAAACCAATGCTGCACTGGGCTCCAGTCCTTCCATCTCAAGCATCACATCTGTCAGCACTCCCCGTACAATCTGCTCCCACTCAACACCAGTGGACAGTGCCTCTTTGCATTTCTCCTGCACCTGAAACATACACGGGTGTACATGTCAGTGCACATCAGACTGCAGATTAACAAATACACTCTACTCACAGAGATTATTGAGCAATGGTACAAAGGCATTCAGAAAGACACACCTAGGCTGGGAGATCAGGGAAATTGGAGAACCTTCCTACAGTACTTGCCACTGAGAACTAAACACATTAGTCCCAGCCGCCACAATGTTATATCCTCCGTCTTTTTTATTTTCAATAACTGTAGTGATAGCTTGTTGAATACTGCACAGCAGTATATTCATAGTATTACTTCTGTCATATATATGCACTGGTCTGCAATACATACAAAGAGTCCCTAGAGCATCAGATCAATATTCAACCAGTGCTAAGTCATTGCTCCATTAGCCACCGGTCTTATCAAGACCTGGCCTATTAAGACCTGGTTTCTACGCAGACAAATACAGTACTTGAGTTGAACGACTTCTTACAAAGCTCCCGCGATTGCATAGTAATTTTCCGATTTAACAGTGTCCTAGGAGGTGGTAAATAACTGGCAAGCAAACATAGCTATGGCTATGTGAACAAATTCATGACGCTGACTGACGGCACAGGTGTGCACGGGCCCTCCTCCTTCCTACGTACCTTTTCAAAGAGTTCTGTATCTTCGCGAACGGTTTCTTGCACCGCCTCCCACCACTTCTGTCTTTCTTTCTCTTCTTCTGCTGCCCGTTTCTGCTTTATCGTCTCGGCTTCCTCATAGGAGCGCACAACTGCGTCCGCATCGGCATCATCAATGCCCAGTGGCTCTGGATCGTCAGGGTGCCAGGGGAATCCAGTCAAGATGCTGCTGAATCTACTCTTGAAGTCGGCTCCAGCCCTTTCCAAAGCGTCTAGCTCTAACGCTACTTCATTGACAATCTCTCCACCGTGTGCCATGCGATTAGAGGAATCGCACTTAAGGATGAAGAGCAGAGTAGGTATAATCATGCACCTACTGCATTGTCACATACGTAGGTAAGAGGCTGTCAAAGCACACCGGAAGTGGAAAGCACCGGTCACGTACTCCTTAGGCAATGGCGCGCGAAGTTGGGGATCCGAAACAGCGATAGTAATAAACCCATGGATCGATGAATGAGCGTTGGAACCCTCGTATTTCCCTTGTCTCTGTGGAATTCTTTACGTCTCTACCTACACTCGGGGCATCCCACATTCACTGTCACTTGCTTCATGTAGCTAGCAGCCTTCAATTTGAATTTTCTGACCATCAGCGACCACCCTAACCCTATTAAAGAAAGCAGCCAGTTTCTGCTACCACTGGCGACCCTCCCCTTGTGTCTGTAGGTAGATGACTACAACTGTGTATCCACTTAACCTCATTGTCACTGCGGACATGCTCATACAAAGAGGTCTGTTGCAGTGTCACAGTGTATGAATGGACATTGGTGTGTTATTAAGGTGCCAATGGTGGAGTGACACTACTCCCAATGGCACAGTAGGTTTACCACATTACAGTTTCCACCTAGCACCTTACTACGACGTACACACATGCCAGTGAGTGACTGATGACACTAAATATATACTAGGATAACTCATTCCAGGTACAGCTGGTTCCTGCTATGTACATAGCTATACAGTATGATATCTGTGTTTTGATTATTTTACTCCACACACATTCATGATTAGGACATAAAGTACTTAGTCTTGGTAGTTCTCTCGGAAGTCACTAGCCAAAGATTTGATTTCTTTAAGAATCAAATCTTTGGCTAGTGAGGTTAAGTGGGCTAGAGGTTAAGTGGAAACACAGAGAACTACCAGTGATGCAACCTAGCCAGACGAGCTTCAATCAGTGCATAGCTAGTCTTGGAATATGGTTGGAGTAGAATGGACATGCATGTGTGTGTACTGTGTGTAGCTATGTTGCCATGTTCAAGTACTAGTAAGAATCTTAAAGTTTCAACAATAATAGTTACAGTGCACACTTGCAGACATACTTCAGTATGAAGACAATACACATTGAATATATTATACTGTACAAATAAACAGCATTAAACATGATTATATAATTGCACTGTTGTACATATATTATATAGTTCTGCAGCTAGGTTGTTCATAAACATATCTTAATCTAATGGTTACCGTAGCCTTTATGGTAAGTATTAGGTGTTACTGCAAATATGAACATTAACATACTGCATTGGACTTGAACCCTCACCATCCCCTCCCTTTACCATATACCAATTGGACTAATGTTCCATGTGGTGTAGGCGATATGCATGCATGCACAGCATAAGCTTAAGCATTCTCTAGGAATGTGCACACTTACATTAAGTGCCAAGAGAAGTGGCTATATAGCTAGCGCTGCTGGTGTATCATGTGTCATTTCAATTCTTCAACTTGAACCTGACAGTGTTCACATTCATGCTTGTCATCTTCTGACATGATCTACTCAAATCTAGAAAGAAATTTGACGGTGAATGTTAATGAGCTAAGTCATACAGGTAGTATTGCACTTGGCTCTACTTCAACCAAATACAGAAATTATGTGCATATAATTGTATTATATGATTACACTTGATTATGAGCCTGCATTTGATAGGTATGTGAACTGCTTGTGCGTATGTATGTAGTTTTAGCAATACAAGTAATTATACCTTATCATCAGTGAAGTATGAAAAACACTTTCTCCAAAAGAGGGTGGCGGAGTATAAATAAGCCTACCCACTGCTTGAAGCTTTTTTTCCAGATACAAAAGACAAGATGATTGGGCTGTCTTTGACTACATTCTTCCTGTTGGCTGGAGTGACTTTGGGACAAAACTGTGATCCTTTAGGAGAAAGAATTGACTGTGATAATTTCTATGACAACTATTTTCTATGCAATTAGTATTATACTACTGTACGTCCAATCACAACGGCTCACTTTCTGCAGGATACAATGGCATTGATGAGACTGACTGCGAGGCTAGAGACTGTTGTTGGAGCGACAAAGAACAAGTGAGTATTCCATCTTCCCAAAGAAATATTAGCATGCAATATGTCATTATCCTGCTATTTGTTTACTTTCTTACACGGTGTTCCTTACTGTTTTAGAGATACCACGAAGACCTGCAATGGTGCTGGAGAGAAAGTTGACTGTGGTAAGGAGAGTATCCTTTACATTCTATCACTCTATATAATTTCTAGAGGCTGGCTCCCTTTAGATGTTAGTACTGTGCAATGGCACAATTATATACCTGAATCTGCAGGACATCTCGGTATTGACGAGGCGGGATGCAATGCAAAAGGGTGCTGCTGGGAGGAATCCGAAATAGAAGTTAGCACAATGTCCTTTTATATACCTTGGCATGCCTGTACATGCCATTGCTACATTAAACACCCCTATTTCAGGGAGAACTATGGTGCTTCTTTCCAGAACGAGACTGTGCAGAGCCAGCTGAAAAAATAGATTGTGGTAAGATCTATAATTATGGTGCAGCACTTGAAGTGGCTCTAATAGAGTATGCTCTCAAATTTATGGCCGCATTGTGAATAAATATGCATCTGCAGGATATCTTGGCATTGATCAGATACAGTGTATGGATAGGAGGTGCTGCTGGGAGCCAAATGAAGTAAGTCAAATTGGTAGGCATTAACTACCCACCCACAGATGTCAGCGTATGACACAAAGGTCTTAGACACCTCCCCTCTATGGCTATTATAGGCAGGTGATCCATACTGCTACTTTGAGTCTAGAAACTGTCAGCCCTCAGAACCAAGAAACGATTGCGGTAAGAACAATGATATTTGCATGCACTTCACTATTCACTGTTGCAGAAATGTTTATACACCCCAATTAAAGACCCATTACTCTGTAGGGTTTCTTGGTATTACTGAGGAGGAATGCCTGCTCAGAGGGTGCTGCTTTGCTGAATCAGACACTGAAGTAAGCACTTTGTTAGGTAGTAGCAACTTACCCACTGCTTCCATGATTTAACTGTTTGTGTTTTCTGGTGCATGCAGGGCGAGCCTTGGTGCTTTGCTCCAAGTGCCGAATGAGGATACAGAACTTGACATGGCACAGTATAATTATAGTTATTTTTAGTTATACTAACTACAATAGCACTAGTACTGCAAGGACTTACACTTCGCATATAGGAATGTAGCCATGTCATTCTAGCAAGAGAGGGGATAATAGAATTTACACTTAGAATTATTATTCAAGGATGCAAGTGCTCATATATATAGGTTGTACGTGGACTAACTATACGTACTTGTGATGAGTTATACTACACACGTATTATATGTAGACACCCTAAGTGTACATGTCTGTACATGCATGTTTGGGTGCATGCTATAATATATAATGCACAACTGTCATGTGTATAATATTGGGCACACTATATCATGCTGTGTACCTATGCATAGCTAAAGACCCCTCTATTAATTTTACCAAGACCCTTAGGCTTATAGGTTGTCTGTACAGATGCAGCATAAAATGAATTAGCATGCTTTCACAGTGAGCAGTATCAAATACAATAAAGTAAGCTATGGTAGAATAGAGATTCATTACCACGTCTGGACATTGATAAAGGTAGATTTGTTGAGCGTTAAACACGTGGTACACTTTTTACCAAAAGGCAAAACGCTTCGGCCCCAAAAGGGCCTTCTTCAGTTGCACAAGAGTACAAAACAGAACTGAAGAAGGCCCTTTTGGGGCCAAAACGTATTGCCTTTTGGTAAAAAGTGTACCACGTGTTTAACGCTTACCAAATCCCCCTTTATCAAAATAAGCTATATCAATACGACTACATCCAGAGAGTCCCTGCAGTGTAGTCACTGTGCTGCTACATGGCTTAATACCACTAGCATGTATAAATTATTCAATTACCCTAAGAGAGATGATAGTTGGTTAGCCGCACTGATCACTAGCACAGGGCGAGCGCTACTGTTGCCACTCTGTTCCAAGGTTGGCAGCTATGAAGGCATACACGTCAGCTGTTTCATCAATCTAGAGCAGGACAGTACAGAGAAACACACACAAGAGCAGAGTGCAGGTTCACTTGTGGTAGTTAGGATATGTCAGACATCAGAGTACAGTACAGCTAAGTTGGACAAATGGCAGATACACAGGTGGCAATAGAATTGAAAGCATCATTTTGTCTGAGGAACATAACCACTACCTCCTTGTTTCAGCAACATCACTAATGTTATACCACCTATCAAAATGCTGTCCATTGCTATAGCAACACTGTATACGAACATAACAACTACACTACACCTTATGCCTTACACACTGTAAGTCACTCAACACTCACGTCATTCACAAACTACACCAAGCCATTACAGCACGAAGAGAAGCAGATCCATGCTGTACACACAAATACACGCACGCAATTGTGCACACATGCACACACAAGCATGCACACTCACACCTACACACAGTATCTACAGCTCAAGCACATCCAAGTGTTCAGAGGTCTACAGTGGCACTATCAGCCGCTTACCACTTTAGATGTGGGTTTGCCTGCTCCGTGCCCTGCCTTTGTTTCAAGACGAGCCATCAAAGGGTTGGTCTGCGTGCAGCTGCCTCCGAGCTTGCGCTGAAGTGTGGCAATAAATTTGAGAGAGTGGAGTGGGACAACCCTGTCATCATGGTCTGCTGACAGGACCAAAATGGCTGGATACTCCCCAGAATCTGGTATATTGTGCAATGGAGAGTACCTACAAAGTAATACATAGATAGGCAAACAAATGGAACGGTGTGCTGGACACTGACTACTTATCTGAACTCGTCCTGGAGCACATTACATACTGTACCTACTAAATGTTGAGCAGTGCATTACAAACAAGAGCTCCCTTGTACAACTACATACTTAATTAAGTCAACACAATGGTATAATGTTTGCAAGTACTTGTGAATCCATTTGAAATCTTTGGCCTTGTCTGGGTCTCCAAAGTCAGTTACCCTGCAGAAAGACAGTGCATAGAGAGCAACATCACAGTCAGACAAATGCTATTAGCATGCAGGATGCATATGGTACTGTGCAGGGAAACATTACATTACCAGAAACTGGTAACAATGTTCGTCAGTTATCTTTAGTGACAATTAATGGTGAACTGTTAACCAGTAGCGAGTAATGGTTAATCGCTAGTGATTAATGATTACCTGGGTTATATAAGGGCAATGGTAGTGGTAAATAGCTACATACGTACAACTAAGTTTTCAGTGCTGGCAAAGGAGAGAATGGTGTTATCAGCATACTGCAGCAACAGATGCAATTGTACTTTGAACGCAGGACATCTTAGGGAATGTCACCAAAGTCTTGGCAGTAGAGGAAACTACAGTTCCAAAGCCGACGGGTATGGGCTACAATCAGGAAATACAAGATGCACAGAACCCTTTCTTTGTGAATTCATCTTGAGTGAGCATTTTACGATTTCAGTTTCACAAAGTACTTGTATGCATATTAGAGATACGTATGTACAGTCTGAGTACCATGGCAACGCAATGAAAGACAAGGTTGAGCACTACACATGGTTAAGGAAAGAGGAGTTGATTAGCCTACCATGCATGGCCAATGGTGAACTTGTGGAATCGCAGCATGTCCAGGACACTGCAGAGGAGGGAGAGATGGCCACAGAGTGCATGCAACATCCCATCAGTTTAACACTACGTACATGTGCTTGTAGCAGCTATACACATGTCCAGTCTTGAACTGCTATGTACCTCTAGCCTCATCATGGAACAACATTAGGAACTGATCGAATACATGAGAAATAGGGAAGTACTGTAACAGGCACCCCATGCCCCATGGATGCAATGCTTTCACTCCCAAGGGCATACGTACCTATAATACAGTCCACACCTTTCCATGTGCATGGCACATGTATCCACTCACCCAACTTGTGAGATTACACACTTGAACAGATCCGGCCGCTGGTTGGCACAAGCACATACAAGGAGTCCTCCATTGGATCCACCCATAATAGCAAGTCTGCAAAAACCAAACAAACAAGGCCAGTGGTGGGGAGGACACTTACATAGTGTGACAGTGAAGGACTCCATGAGCATGTCATTGCAGGCAAAAGGACAAATCTGATGCCAGACAGCACAGATTGCCATAGGGTACAAATTTACTGTACAACATTGCCTGCTGTCATGCAAGCTACTGTACAAGTCTTGTTTTTCTCAGTCATTTATTGCTCACTTTTGGGGCGCTGTGTACTTGTTCTGAATGAGATACTCAGCTGCAGCTTGAAAGTCATCAAAGACATTCTGTTTCTTGTCCATTGTACCCGACTCATGCCACCTCTCACCATACTCACTGCATACACATGTACCAAAATACATACTATGCCTATTGTTAGGAATACTAGAACAGTGCACATGTGTGTCTATGCACTTCCACATGGGGAAGGTTGATGTGTGTAGTTATTCTACGAGACGTCTACAAACTTGTGTTGCTAGAAATACAACTACGCACACAGGTCATATACATAGGGTGAGGGGTCACTTTGGTGGCATATGCTGGGGTGGTCCAGAGCAGCCCTAAGCAACTATGAGGGGACAATGTGTAGAGGTGGAAGGTTCTGCTTACATGCAAGTTGCTTATGGTTGCTGCAGCACACTCCAACCTGTGACCATGGCAGTCTCTCACTCGCTTTTTTTTACCCCAGATCAATAACGATCAGTACAGACAACACACAGTTATACAACACTGTAAAGTGACTGGACCTCACTCTGTAGCCGATGACTGACATCACCACACACGACATCACGCAAGTGATGTCACGTCCTCACTACCACCGCATGGCACAACGGGAGAGACAGCAGATTTTAGGGACTGTTAGTGAACTGCCACTAGGGCACTCTTTTAGGTTTGTATGTGCATGGCTTAGTAGTAATGGATCACTGTCGACACAACTCCTCATCCTGCGCTACAACTCTGCGTCGTGGGCTGGTTGCAGCTGACACTATAAGCAATCTCTGTACTGCAACAGGAGCAGTCTAACATGTGACTGTGCTACTTACCCTCCTCCTCTGATGTTGGGGATGGCAAAGACCCCTCCCATGTGCTGCATGAAGATGACTCGTGAGGTACTAAAGTAAGGAGTGAGGGAGATGTTGAATCCACCATAGCCATACATCAGGGTGGGGTGGCTGCCATCCAGTGCAATGCCCTGAAAGATGGAAAATCTTGATTTCATAGATGCTCATTGCTACGTGAAGTAATAGTAGGCTTGGTAGACTTTTGAGTGGCAACGTGGCAGGAAACAATCAATGACTGTTACAGGATGTTTTGAACGCAAGGGCCTTTATCAAATGTATACATACTGTACATATACAAACTGTATACAGTTGATATAGGCCCTCACGGCTGAAATGTCCTGTAACAGTCATTGATTGTTTCCTGCTACATTACTGTTCGGAAGTCTACCAAGCCTATTATGGAAAATCTTTACATAAATACTACTACACGGGTCCAACAAGCACACATCATGCTGAGCTGTATTTGACCAATACAGTTCAGTGTGAATACAGCTTGTACGTATGCTGTTCGAATAACTCCTCAAACACACACCACACTGAACTGTATTAGCCAAGTACAGTAAGGCTATACCAACTGTATGCTATTAGGCCCAACTGATCCATATGTATGTACTGGCAAACATGAGTGGTGTTTACGTACTCCACTGTATACACTGTACAGTGACTACATCAACTGGTCAGTGGAACAGCGAGATGGAGGGACAACTAGTAAATATGGAGAATGTGTCACTCTGTTGTATCTGGTACAGTGAAGCACATTAGCGAATAGCTTGCTTTTCTGTTTGAATAATTTCTTCCGTAAAGCATCTGAACACTCAACAGTGTCACTCAATAGACCTTTTGTGTATTCCAAAAATAGTAACACTTGCACAATAGCCAGTGTGGTCGAGAAGGGTGTTCAGTTTGTTTTGATTGTCATTTGTCTACGTGCACATCAGCTGATCGACCAACTCTAGCTGAAGTTCAACATTACGTCTCATCATTGTTCGATCCCAGGGCTCTCCCTTACTGAATCAAGCAACATAAAGTAAAAGTTAAGTTGGCTGCAAGATCTCCAAGACATGCAACCATACTTGCACACAATGTGAGCACGCGCATACACCAACATACCAACAGGAGACTGCAACATACAGGTTGAGTGGTGGCTGGTAACTGGCATGCTCATCACATGTGGTGCAGCACATGCATGTATTGTAGGTGAAGTAGTGGCTGTGATTGGAGAGTGGTTCACTCAGGCCATGTGCAGGTCATGCAACTCACAGACGAGCAGTTGGTGCTCTTACCTTCCTGTGCACCACAAACATGGGCACCTTGGTCCCATCCTTGCTGGTGAAGAACACTTGCTTTGTTTCATAGCCAGAGGAATCAAATCCAGTCACAATAATCTCACGGAAAACCTAAAAATTAAACAAGCAAGGCAATCATCAAGACAGGCCGCAAGTTTGGACCACACACAACAAAGGTGATCATATACATGTATGTAACAAATTAGCAACACACAAAATGACATGTACATACTGTACACACAAAGTGCACACCTACACTACAACACACTGCACGGGTTCACCTATATATTTCACAGTAAATAGTAACTGCAAGAATTTTTAGGGACACGCAAAGTGACAGTTTAGTATAAACGGACACAGTGTGTGTAATGTGCATCTTAACAGTGTTCCCATACGTACATACAGTGCTGTACCTTACATACAGCACCTGACAGGTTTCTAGTCATTACAAGTGTACTATCCCTAAATAATGTGTATGACCTTTGGACTGTGTAATCAAGGAAGAAGGAACAAAGGAACATTGCATACTGCATGGTCCTCTCCACACACAGTCTGCAATAAACTGCATGCTGTTAGTACTGTACCTTTGGCTGAATATCTTCTGTAGTGAGGTCAACACGATAGATGATACCAGGGGTCAGGAATGAGGCAAAGGAATAGAACATCTGAAAGAACAAAACAAAGCGTGCCCTCTGTAGTGTTCAGTAGAAGCAGAATGAACTAACAATTGCACGCAGTGTGGCTTACTTAATGAGTTTAGTACTCAATGTACCACACATAACAAAGTTGCAGATGAGTACTGCTAATGCTTTCCTGAGGCCCATGCAGTCCTACCTTCCAGCACTAGAGCCTAGGGTCTGCCTTCATAAACTGTGTAAGCTTTGGTGATACATTCTCTGAGTCCGAGAAACCAGGCCTTGCAACAGCCTCTGATGGAAGGTGCATGCAAACACTTGTTGTTGCTACATACCATACCTCAGTGTCCTTCTTCCGACCACTGTAGCCAGTGACAGTTCCCACATCTAGGGGAAAATCCCTGATGAACTTCCCTTCAATATCAAACAATCTGAGCACATTCTGCGAGCAGGTTAATAAATGCAGTAGCATGCAGTATTGAGTTTGATCATGCTGTGTCCCGAGCCACCAGCACAGCAGCACAAGCGCTGTCCTTACTAGATACACATGTGCCATCAGTACAGTGTACCAACCATAACTGTATATGGCCTCTATATAATAGTTCATTTCAATGTATGCTCTGTACATACAGTACATGCAGGAGATACCTAAAAGGCCAGAATAGCATACAGTACTGTACATGACTCCCTTGGTGAATGCTAGCACTGTATATGGACACGTGCACACATGCACACATGCACTCATGTACACACACACACATTTACACATGCACACACATACACATACGCACACATTTACACATTTACACATGTACACATACACACATGTACAAATGTACACATGTACACATACACACATGTTCACATACACACATGTACACATTACACACATGTACACATGTACACATTTACATATGCACACACACACACACATATATGCACACATTTACACATTTACACATGCCTTCACATCCTGCATGTAGCAGAGTACTAGTCTGTTTCCATTGACACAGGCGGTCCATTCTAACACATCTTTCTCCTGCTCAGCAACTAGAGGGAGCCAGTGGTCCTGCATGAGATGAGACAGCGACAGAGCAGTGGACACAAGCACTACAACAAATGACCACGCAGCACATGTTAATATGATATTAAGTACCCATTCACTCATGTGACATCTGTATGTTGAGGTACATAGGGGTTAGGAATACTGCAGAGAACACTCACATCAAATTACCCTAATTTACATTCCTTTTTTTGAAGAAGACAATAATGCAATGACAGCATAGGGACATTGATGATTTGCATCAACATTGGAAAGAGAACCCACATATGAATACTGTACGACCTTCACCACTACAGCTCACACACACATGCAAACAACAACCTACTCTTTCAGGTTTGGAGAGGTCCACCTTGATGAGGCAGTAGTTGGGTGCTTTATAGTTTGTCTTTATGATGAGCTGGTCTCCCTCATTGGTGATGTACTGAGGAGGGACATAAGGGACAGGAGGAAAAGGGGAAGGAAACGGAAGGAGAAGGATGGGAGGGAGATGGAGGTGAGGAGCGGGAGGGGGTGGTGGATTACATAAGGAGTGTAGATGCAGTAACAAGTGATACGTAGCATGTGCTTACGTCGTATGATGCATCAAACTGATCCACAATCTTAGACCAAGAAAGCTTGCCTAAGCACCAAACAAAGAGAGAGCTGGAATAGAGTACATGTGTACATACTGTATACGTACTGCATGGCAATTTACAGAATGTGTACAGAAACTCATACTACATACAAAGTTAGCACGTGGGTGTTTGACTACAGTGCATTGCTGCAGTGGGCACTGTGAGGAGGAGGAGGAGGAGGAGGAGAGGAGGAGGAGGAGGAGGAGGAGGAGGAGGAGGAGGAGGAGGAGGAGGAGGAGGAGGAGGAGGAAGAGGAGGAGGAGAAGGAGGAGGAGGAGGAGGAGGAGGAAGAGGAGGAGAAGGAGGAGGCCTTCCTACTGCATGTACAATGAATACTAGATGATGTCCCAAGTGCTGCAGCAAGGATCCATTACTGATACTGTATGTACGTACGTACTATACATACGTAAACTCTAAAGTGATACAGTGAAACTGTCTAAGACAGCCATCTGCGGGCCAGACTGAGTGGCCTTTTAGTGAGGTGGCTGCATTACAGAGGTAGAATGCAATGCTTTAGTGCCATGTTAGTGCTATTTTGGGCCAGGGAAGTTGGCTGTTTAGAGAGGTGGTTGCATTACATAGTGACCATCTTAGACAGGTTTTACCGTATAATCAACTCTTGTAGTAGTTAATACAGCAACTGAGTGATGCTACAACCTTGACCCAACCCATGCACACATTGATACAATACATACAGTACCTCTGATAGCACCTCCATCAGGGAGGCTGCGGAGATCGCAGTAGTAGAGCAGGTTTTTGGGCTCAGCCCCTTGGTTCACGTAGAGGATGACATAGTTGCCACAGTCGCTCACCTCAGTGGACCTGGCAGGACAACAGAAGAGAAAGGGGTAGGGTCCAAACTTTGACAGTCTGACACAGATCAAGCGGGGGAGTGCAGCCCTGCACTGACAATAGCTGGAGCTGGGTGCAATACATGCATCAACTACCTTGTACGTGTGCACCTGCAGTTGGTGCAGCTACTCCATATACAGTAATGACACATTCAATACACCTATTTCAAAAGCATATTTTAGTGGGTAGTGTTTAAGGTACAGTAGTACCAGTGCTACTTTCTAGCTATGTACTTACGTAAATATACATACACTGCTGCTCTATGGTATCAGTACATGCAGTGCACTGGACGT
This sequence comes from Ianthella basta, assembly GCA_964019415.1. Taxonomy (NCBI): domain Eukaryota; kingdom Metazoa; phylum Porifera; class Demospongiae; order Verongiida; family Ianthellidae; genus Ianthella; species Ianthella basta. The sequence continues at coordinate 3,199,928 of OZ025885.1, read as the reverse complement.
TACACATCTGTCTCCAACACACAATGGCCCCGCCCCCCTCCCAGCTCACATGAGCCAGTCCGGCTCCTCAAGGAATTCACAGCATAGAACATCTTCCTCCTGAGAGTCACCGATCCTGTGGTAGTAGGTCTACAGGCACACAGCGGCTGGAGGTCACCAGAGGTCAGCTTTCACAGCATGTATGGAATAAGCCACTCACTAGTGCAGAGACAATGCTCTTGCTTCACAGTACCACGCCTACTGCCACACCTACTGCCACACCCACTGCCACACTTACTGTCACACTTACGTATAGCCACACCTACAGCCACACCTACGGCCACACCTACTGCCACACCCACCTTGTGGTTCTTGTTTTGGCTTGTTTCTGTTCCATCGGCGCTGCTGCCAGCCTTGGGATAGCACTGCATTGACAACACACACACACACACAATCATTATCTGGCAGCGGGATAAAGGATAATGTAACTTAGCTGCTGAGATGAGAAGATAAGAATTGCAAGTGTACTGCCCTTCTTAGCTTTACCTGATAAAAGAACCCTTTGTTGTCATGTGTCCAGGCAATGCTGGAGAATTTGATCTTTTTCAGCACGTTGGGCAGTTTCTCTCCACTGGACACTTTCATTACCTGCAGGCATTGAGCAGACATGCAAGGAATGACATGCACACAGAAATGCCAGAAACAGTGCACAACAACAGGCAAGACATTAAGCAGGCATGAACCTAAACCTCCTTGCACAGCTGACTCTGAGCAGAGGTACACTATAAGCACATCGCATCACCACTGCCGCACACTGCAGAGACATCTGATGCTTGGAGGGATGGAGCATGTGGTGAATGTGCAGAGAAGTACATTCTGCAAACACTACACTTGCAAGCCATACACAACCAATACATGATGGACAGCAATAACAACTATGTAGAGTGAAAGATGGCGTGTATGCCATCCTTCTACAGTACTACTACTACACTACAGTATATGGGAAACGACTCCATGGGTTGGGCAACAAGATGAAGGAAGTTGTAGAATGAGGAAAGAGAGGAAACCACCACAGGCAACCAGTGTCAGGTACGTATAAGGACAGTCTCGTCTGCTGGACTACAGTATCTGCTTCTACGTATCATTGAATGAAGGGTAGTGGAGATACAATATGCCACTAATCCCTACTCATGTCACCCTGTCACAGTGTGGAGGGGGTGACACCTTATCACACTAACACGCTACAGCACCATGTCACACACAAGGTGAAAGTATGCACATATGCGTGGCTTCACTGTGTGACAACTACTTGCAATAGATGAGGAGGAGAGAAGACAGTTGCCTGTGTTTACATAGAAACCAGGCATCCTGTCTCCAACCTGAAGCACTCCCAAACTAATAGACCACAAGATGGACTGTAAGAAAGGCACCTCAAGAAGTGTGTAAGGTGGAAGGTGGACTCATCCCCTCATGGGTGTGAACATGGACTCATCCCCACATGGGAGAGAGCATGGACTCATCCCCACATGGGAGAGAACATGGACTCATCCCCTCATGGGAGAGAACATGGACTCATCCCCTCATGGGAGAGAGCATGGACTCATCCCCACATGGGAGAGAGCATGGACTCATCCCCACATGGGAGAGAGCATGGACTCATCCCCACATGGGAGAGAGCATGGACTCATCCCCTCATGGGAGAGAACATGGACTCATCCCCTCATGGGAGAGAACATGGACTCATCCCCTCATGGGAGAGAGCATGGACTCATCCCCTCATGGGAGAGAACATGGACTCATCCCCACATGGGAGAGAACATGAACTCATCCCCACATGGGAGAGAACATGGACTCATCCCCACATGGGAGAGAGCATGGACTCATCCCCTCATGGGAGAGAACATGGACTCATCCCCTCATGGGAGAGAACATGGACTCATCCCCTCATGGGAGAGAACATGGACTCATCCCCTCATGGGAGAGAACATGGACTCATCCCCACATGGGAGAGAACATGGACTCATCCCCACATGGGAGAGGAGAACAACAGCTAAAAACTGTAATTTGCCTGTTACTGTTTGCTCGATTACACAATGAGCAGTCAGCTGACCTGCCGGCACAAGCCTTAACACCCACTGCATGTGGGCTTGGCTAACCAGACACAGCATAGTCATGGTACAGTACTAGGAAACAAGGAGGGGACCCTGTAAAACCAGGAGTGGCAGGAAGGAACAGGGAAAAGGATTTGAAGAATGGGGAACAGTTGGTTCTCTCACGGTGTTCAAGAAACAGCTCTAGCTGACAACTTGAATTAGACATTTTGACCAGGGTCCTTTGGGGTCAAAATGTCTGATTTGACTCATAGATACATCTGACCAAGTTGCGATCAGCTGGAGCTGTTTCTAGAATGCAGTGAGTATGCTACCAATGTACCTAGCCACTCAGAGGCTTCAATCGGCTATGGTGCGTATGTCTAAGTAAGCGCTATTCCAACATACCAACAACTGTGCCAACACAATCTTAACAAGAACAACACAGGGCACGGAATTTACTGTAAGTTCGATTGTAGCTTGGAAGGATGAGTGCATTGAAGGATGCTGTGATATAGATAATACTGAGCACATAGAGTTATGTACGCATGCATGTCAGCCTACGTACGTAGGTACAGTATACACATCACATTCTGGGAGGTAGATAGAATGTACATGTATGTAAGTACCTACAGAGGTTTGCAAAGTGGTTGTCCTGAATGCTTTTCAACTCATCTCTGAATTTCAAATTTTGACTGCACTTGGCACCATAACCAGGGAACCTAAGCTGTTGACGTATTACATTTACCACGGCTTATTTCAGAGGTGAGCTGTGGGTCAAGTGACATTCGCAGGAAATGCAGCATCACTAAGACTGTGCCACGTATGACATTCCGTTGACAATTGTAGTTGAATCCTCTCCTAAATACCACACACGAGGCACGTCCTGCACGAGTCAGAATGAGTTACCCAACTCTAAGCAAGAACCAGAGAGCTCTGACCCTTAGGATGCACACAATGCATGTGCATTCACTTCCCAACAATGGGCACAAGGAGGACTAAGGAGCACATTAGATACAATCTGTAGTTGTTGTTGTTGTTATTTCAGATAACACTTTATATATCTTTTACCATTACACTCATAGTGTTGTATCATCACCAGCACGTACTTCCCCTACAGTGGCTGGGTAGCTAGCATATCTCACTGTGTTCTAGAAACAGCTCCAAATGATACAACTTGGTCAGATGTATCTATGAGTCAAATCAGACATTTCGACCCCAAAAGACCCCTGGTCAAAATGTCTAATTCAAGTTATCGGCTAGAGCCGTTTCTTTAACACCATGAGAGAACCAACTGTTCCCCATTCTCCATTCCCTGTTCCCTTCCTGTTATTACGGGGATTACACACACACACACACACTGGTGGAAGTGTACTGGTAGTACAGTTCAATTACTGGGTGAGTGGGCAGTGTTGCTGCGGGCACTGCTACAGATGGGTTTGGTGTTTGAGTCACTTTAAAACATCAACTTTCCAAATGGCTTCCTGTTTACTCAATGCAGCTGAAAATACGCCAGGCAAATTGGAAGAGTTTTTCACTAGCACTAAAGGTGAGTATGGGAGTATGTTAGTGTGTAGTTGTTCTCTGCCTGCAGCTTCCGAACCAACACAGAACAGAACACACACACACACACACACACACACACACACACACACACACACACACACACACACACACACACACACACACAGATACACACACACACACAGATACACACACACACACACACACACACACACACACACACACACACACACACACACACACACACACACACACACACACACACACACACACACACACACAATTCAACAAACACACAATGTATGGGCATGTGCCATTATACTGTGCATATAAGCATGTTCGTGTATTATTGTACAGTAAGACATGCTGAGGGCTCCAGCTCCAATTCTCAGGTGTAAACGCAGTTGGTTGCACAGGCCACCACAGCAATCATGTTCATGGTAACTGGTTGTACATATGTCCTTAGTAACCATCTAAACAAATATTCAGGCACATGATTGATTGAGTGACATACTTTCAACAAACAATCAAATGAATTATATAACATTCAAAGGATTACATTAGAATGCCGAGGTGGACAGATCAGCCCCACACGGACGCAGTTCCCTACAGAGAGGCATGCACCCCTGCCAACACCACACACACATTACACCCATACGTACATTATGCTACAATCTCCCTACATCTATCACAATAAAATTACACTACACTGAAATGAACCAAATACCATTATAAAAAACATTTTACACTTACACAACAACACTTACACTACATTAAAATAAATGCAGTGCAGGTTATCACAACTACAATACAAGGCTCATGACCTCACGAGCTGGCTCATTAGTTCAGTGGTGAGTTTGTGTCTTCATTAGAGCCCAATGCTGGAGCCCCTGCCAACATCACACCACCATGCACCTCAACCTCAACTGGAACACATGATATTACATTAGGGCCACCATGTACTTATCACGGCCATGAATATAATTTAATGACTGATAAAACTTGTGGGAAAAGTAATGAATAGTGTTAAAGCTGATATGGGTTTCTGAACTACTGTACAAAGCAAGTCTGAGCTCCTACCTCAACAGACAATGGACAGTGATGAATGAAAGAAGTGAGCTATGACCAGGGGACACACGCACCACAGTGGTGTAAGTTGAGCCTCACCCTACTAAGTGTGGAATGGCCTAGTGGTTCACAGTTTAATCCAGCTGTCAAACTGTGCTTGGGCACTGAGGATCAGAAAATTGTCTAGGCCGGCTAGTCCAACTCAACTGTTCAAAGGAACCAGATCACTGCCCACACTTTGACTGCGCTGTGTGTGCGTATGTGTGTACGTACGTATCTGAGAGATACAACTTATTGACATATGCTTATAGTATCTTTGTGTGATGTTACAACATGTGGGTGTGCATTAGTATGCACATCTCCCACCTGCACTGTCCTCCAGTCTGATCCACTCTCACTGAGCTCATAAGCGAACCACTCTCCATCCTCAGAGAAGGAGTAAGTCCCCAGTGCCACTGTCCCATCCTCAGACAGAGTGTTGGAGTCAAAGAAGACACGTGCTTCCCCTTCAAGAGAGTCCTGTACATATAGAACACTGACGGTGGGGATGGGGGGGGCAGGGGGAAGTGGGGGAAGGACAGTCAAGTGTGGTATGAGACAATGTGCTGAGTCAATAAGAGAACTATACTAACCAAACTTGGTAGCAACTGGTACAGTAGTTCCCAGAGTGACTCACAATGCAAGAAATTAGAGCCAAGAACCTAGTCACACAGACGTTCTTCACATGAGATAATGTGTCAACCTACTCGCTGTACAGTATACTATGTCATATGTCATTACAGTGACATCTCTCTATCGAAGACACTAAACAGTTTAGTATAGGCCCAAGTGTCCTCAACAGAGATGTGCCTTGTATTCAGGGTATCCTACACGAGGGGTCTACTGTATGTACTGTAGCTGGGTGATGGTACACAGGTATCCCTAGTATACAGTACAACCCACAGAGCATGTGTCACTGTCATGAGAGACAGATAAACAAACAAGGACAAAATGAACTGGTACATACATACGTACACACGGGTAGCACTAATGGATCAATATAAAGAGGGGACGGGTACTGTTCAGTAACAAGGATGGGTTTCTGTCCTGTGTCGAGGGAGAATATATACACAGTGGGCCTGGTAGTCACGTTACTGAAAGCAAGAGTAAAACAATAGTGCAAGATGAGCAATTTGTGGTCACTGGCTACAAGGAAGCCGCCCAGTGGAGGAGGGAGGTGAGGCTGGAGGGGGACTGGCTATCTACAGCTAAATCAATCAACTAAACATACTGCACCACACACAAGGGCTGACCTAATGGTGCATGCTATTATGAAGTCAGGTGGTGGAATAGACAATTGTCTGTCAAGGGATGAGGTGGACCTGTGCCAGCACTAGGCGAGCACAGGAGAGTGGTATCAGTAAAGGGGAGAAGTGGAGGAGGTGACGTATAACTGGAGAAGAGAATTTTGCTTAAAACTCCCAATGAAACTTGACACCCACACTATGCCACTGAAGCACTGCAGGGGATGCATGAATGTGTGGTTGTGTGCAGTGCTAAGCAACAACACACCTAAATGTCATTCTCCCTCCACAGATAGTTACTGGAATAAAGGCCCACAAAGTGAAGCCACGCTGAACACCACGTGCCAGATGACCTACATACCCTTCCACCATTGCACACTTGTGTACACTTTTCACACTCACTCTGTATACTCATCCATTGCACTCATTCCTCACATCACCATCACTCCTCACAACATACTGTGGTCACATTTACAAGTTCCCTACACTCACATTTCACCTCACTCACAGTGTGTGGCACACTGCCAAAAGCCTCTCCTGCCAACTGCCCTAACATTTATGCATGAGTACCTACAAATTGTAGACCATCTGTGTGTTATACAATTTCCTTCACATGTACAAGTCATCACCTCACCATTTCCCCTTTAGCTACCAGTGACTATTGAGCCAAACATGACACAAGACAGGCAAACACCACATCAAACACACACTTCCCAGCTACCACCCCTGCATTGTGTTACCACTGTGTACACTCAACAAACAACCAATCTAAACACTCTCATGGTGTGGCTATCAGTGACAGACTATCATCTCAACAAGAATGGATAGAAGGGGGAGGGGAGGTGACCGAGGGTGGCCTTAGTGAGTTTCATCTCTACATACTGTACAAGACAGTGAGCGAAGTACGCAACCAAAGAATCAATGCTACATACAACACCAAGATGTGTCCCCTTGACCATCAGCAGCATACCAACTGCAGACATATTGAGGGTGTGGGCAATTCTCCTGCCAAGCACTGAGGCTGTGTGGGGTAGCCTTGGCCAGCATACACTAGCAACTACTGTATTCTTGCTCTCTACAAACAGCACCAGCACACTGCAGTAATGTTGCAATCTACTGCATCACATCCCATACAGTGCTGTGTGTAGCATTGAGTCATCAACACCACATGACATGCTACACTCGGCACGAACAATTCAAAGCTGCACTACACATGGGACCTTCAAAGTACACAGGCTGCTTTCACTTGCAAGCATGCCTCAAGCCTCACAGAGTCTCCTGTCCTCACACACACGTAGTCTCGCGCGCCAGCCCCTATTTCCCAATTGTGCAATCGCCTTCCCCCCACAGGAATGGCTGGCGTGCGAGACTAACACACACATTTGGACACATACACTGACGCATACAGTACACGCATGCACGTTTAAGCATGTACGCATGTGCACACATGTGCAAACTTAGACATGGTGAACACGCCCACAAGTCACCATCACACCTGACAATACGTGTACTGTACATGTAGCTGTACTCACGTTGGCAGAGCGGTGGCGGGCAGCTGACTGGCACAGGTAGTTTATAAAAGAACACACTTTTGCCACTAACAGCTTCCAGTACAGAGTGCATTTACACAGCAACACAAGGTGCAGTTGGCATGTCAAAACAGGACAGCATTATCCTCCGTACGTAACCTTCCTTATAAGGAGTCGGCCAAATGAAAGCGCTATAGAGAAGTGTGATGCACTCACACAGATGAGTGAAATCCATGAAGCTTCTCAAGCCATGCCAATACTTTAGACATCACACGAGCATGTTCAAACATTTTGTGACAAACTGGTCAAAACCGGTCCAGTACATTGAACACAGTTACTGTAGCTACCTCTCTGAATCTTGAAGGAAAACGTATTTCCACCAGTGGAATGACTTCCATTGCTGTGTTACATTGCACATTTGGAGTCTTAGTTCATACGTACGTATGTACACGTGTCCTACTCTGTGCACATGATTCAGACAAGGCACATGCTATGAGTCTGTAGGGATGGACCATGCTGCCTAAATGGATAACATAGGGAAGCACTCACAAGTGTCATCTATATCTAACACATACACACACCACACACACCAAACCACCCACTCTTTCCCACACAACAAAGCAACCAAGCCCAGCTACTATACACACACAATACACCACAAGCACCACAAGCATGGCTCATGGCAGTACCATCAACCACAGGCATCTACATACAGTGAGGTTGATCTGAGAACTTAGAGGTAATCACATTCAACTGTGCATAGCACAGGCACATACGCAATTTGAGACATTTCAAACCTGTCAGATAATTGTGCACAGTACAGGAGTAGACGGTGGAAGTGGAAGCATCCATGTACAGTACATATGTGTAGCAGCTACATACGTAGGGGTAGCAGTAGCCAAAAGTTGGAAATGACAACACCAACAATAGCACAACATCGCAATGTACTGTACGTGAACACACATGCAGATATTCGTTATGTTCCTCTGACAAGGTTAGGCTGTGCCACAATGCCACACAGCCTACAACTCCACCCAATGCCCATCAACACATGTACATACACAGGTACAGTCTTTGGATCACCTAGTAAACGGGTCACTTTGTCAAGAACAGCTTTGAAGCAATTCAGCAAGCATGTCCAGAGTTCTGACAGTTTCCTTCCCCAAGGCAGCTAGTTATTACAGTGACCGCCATAGAGGACAAGCCGCGACACCACAAGGTCATGCTATATGCAGGCTCCCCATGTCCCACTTTGCAGCTAGACATACTCATGAAAGGACCACACTGCACACAAAGTTCATACATCACACCTAGGTAGGTAATCCTGTCAGCTTCAATACTTTGCCGCCTCCCACTACACAGGGCCTAATTCCTCCCACACACTGATGGACACAGTTGACCCTACTCCTACCCCTCTTCTGACACAGTTGACCCTACTCCTACCCCTCCACTGACACAGTTGACCCTACTCCTACCCCTCCTCTGACATAGTTGACCCTACTCCTACCCCTCCTCTGACACAGTTGACCCTACTCCTACCCCTCCTCTGACACAGTTGACCCTACTCCTACCCCTCCTCTGACATAGTTGACCCTACTCCTACCCCTCCTCTGACACAGTTGACCCTACTCCTACCCCTCCTCCGACACAGTTGACCCTACTCCTACCCCTCCTCTGACACAGTTGACCCTACTCCTACCCCTCCACTGACACAGTTGACCCTACTCCTACCCCTCCACTGACACAGTTGACCCTACTCCTACCCCTCCACTGACACAGTTGACCCTACTCCTACCCCTCCTCTGACATAGTTGACCCTTCTCCTACCCCTCCTCTGACATAGTTGACCCTACTCCTACCCCTCCTCTGACACAGTTTGGTCGGTAGCAGCTAAGCTGCATTGCAATAACACCCCGAATTCTCCTGGAGCTTTGTCTGACAAACAGTGGCACTGGTCAAGGAACTCCTGTTGAAATTCCATTCCCACAATCCTTAGGCACATGCACACACACACACACACACACACACACACACACACACACACACACACACACACACACTCAACCATGTGTATAAACATACCCTACAGCACACGTGTGTATAGTGAGCTACATAAATCTTCCACACACCAGCTGAAAGCAGTCTCCTGTCCAACCCTTATATACTTCTCTGAGAGATATTATTGCACAATTGGGCAATATCGGCTCATGGACAATACGGGCAGCATGTGAGACTAAGCTGAGAACATGGCAAGGACCAAATTAGTGCTACCTGGACACTGCTAGCTCCATCCTGTGCTCAGGACACCAACACAGCCCACAGAATCTAACCAAAGAAGGGTACACCTTTGTAGCACACTCCTTCCGCTTGCTTACACAGTCAGCCCCTATACTGTCACAGTAGTAGGAGTAGCAGAGGAAGAATGCTAACTATGTGGTCCACATCGCTAACAACCCCACCAAAAGGGGATGTGTTAAGGAATGTCCCCAGAGAGCGTAGCTACCTATATAGTGAACGGTGCTATCACCACAACCCACTCAGTGCATTCCAAACATCACATGACAACTATACATGGAAGCATAGATACTTGACCCTGTCTGTGATGGAAGTACGCATGACAGATACACACACTCCTTCAGACAGCATAGCATTCTCAAACGAGGTGCAAGGTGCAGGAGAGAGTCTCACACAGCTCAGCAGAGGAGGTGTGGGTTGCATAGTGAAGACCACAACAGCTGTCACTGGGGTCAGGGTGTATCCCACCCCCCTCCCTGCACTCTGACACACACAGCAGTGCAGCCCCTAAACCTGGATAAAATTCTTATTCAATGTGGGGAAGTCCCAATGTCAGTGGCTACGCACAGGGGCAGCTGATCTGTGTGCATCAGTAACACAAACACACTGAGGACACTAAACCCCAAACAGCTGAAGTGGTGCAGTACATAAAGATATTGTCAGTACGAGTTGTCCTGTGCTAGCCACATGCAATTAAATGGCAGGAGTGCATGGAAAGAGGAATGTTCAGTGTGAATCACCTGGGTTGGGTATAGAATACCAACAGCAAAGAGTACTCCAACAATTGGCAAATGTAACACAGACTGGCAGAATTCCTTTGCACACTGCATGCTATCATATCCAAAGATTCCTGCAGGGAACTGTACTGTACATACGTACGTATGTGCGCTGCTGCAGCTAGCGATACAGTTGAAGCCCCACGCCAACTCCATTACTGCAGGGGGCAGCACAGCCACAAGCCACACCTCCAGGCCACACCTCCAAGCCACACCTCCAAGCTACACCGCCAGGCCACACCTCCAGGGCACGCCTTCAGGCCCCACTTCCAGGCACCACTTCCAGGCCCCACCTCCAGGCCACACCTCCAGGCCACACCTCCAAGCCACACCTCCAAGCACACTCCAGAAGCAACACAAAGCAAGAACGCATGCACTGTCTCTCACTACATCCCTACACTAATACATGTGGGTCCTGCGTGTCTGCAACAGCTGTCACTGCGTGTACTCCATCCCAAACCAGTAACATACCTATAGCCAACACATAGATAACACACATCTTCACAGTCACTGGTGTGGAGTACGAATAAGGCAGTGCACACATGTGAGCAGTTGGTCCACTCTGCCTTGGAATGCAAACCACCCAGGAACAAGGCTGAAACCCTGTCAATCATTGTCTACCAAGTGTCCTGTCCTAACCCGCACACCCACCAGTCAGCACCCATCAAAGGTGACTGACACCACAGCTATATTGCCTGCTTCACCACTACCGCATACAGCAGCATTCTAGTGGAGGTGATACATCCATCAGGTTACTACAGAATATATCCAATTGCACACAAGAGACTAGATGGCATCTGTCTCTGTCTTTGGCAGTGAGGTGGGAACAGTGCAATTCGTGAGAGACTGCACAAGTGTTCATAAATCACACATCGCTCAAAGTCACATCTAGATCTGTTTGCTAATGCACAACATCTCATGCATCACTGCTTGGGGCAAAAGGTGACAGTGCGGTGGTGCACTGTTTAATGAATGGTGTATGTACATTCACAGGAAGTGTGGTGTATACTTGTTTACTCACAGGAAGTGTGGTGTACCTGTTTACTCACAGGAAGTGTGGTGTACCTGTTTACTCACAGGAAGTGTGGTGTACTTGTTTACTCACAGGAGGTGTGGTGTACTTGTTTACTCACAGGAAGTGTGGTGTACTTGCTTACTCACAGGAAGTGTGGTGTGTCTAATTACTCACAACTGGTTCTGCAGTCCACTGTTGTGATGGTAGAAGTACCGACTACCTCGCTTGAAGGGGGTGGAGTACTTCTGGTAGTTGTAGAGCTCTGTCATCCTGCACAGAGAGGGGAAGGGAGGAGATGGGAGGGGGGAAGGGAGGGGATGTGTGAGAAAGACGAAGGGAGGGGAGTGGGGAAAGTGTGGATGCGGAGAGGCATGGAAGCATGTGAGAGAGGGAGGGGATGGGAGAGGAAGAAAGGGACATTGGGTAAAGGATTGGGGGCAGGGAGGTGTAGCAAGCAACATAGTACAGACAGAACATAGGGCATTTGCATGAGAGTATCAAGGAAGTGCAATAAAAGGGTAAGGTAACAGCAAGAATCAGTGAAGGTAAAGGTGAAAAGAGAGGAAGAGATAAGGTGATGGTGAATCATGGCAGCTTATGGGAAAGAACGATGAGAGGGCAAGTGCGTAGCAGGAAGAGGCCCAGAGGAAGGACCAGAAGAGACGGCGTGATGAGTTGTGAAGTAAGACTGTATGACATTAGAAAGGTAAGCAGAGCACTATCAGGTGAAATGAGATTGTCACTACAGTAGTTGCCAATTAGTTCTGTAGTATACTTTTTCATTCAATCTCAGAAGACCTTTAGCCAGGAGGCTGCCATCATGCTTCCATTCTTTATAGAGACAGCGTTGCTCATGTAAACAGTGGTTAAGGAATCGGCTTGTCTGCCCAATATACAGATGAGTGTCCACAGGTGTCATCTGTGACACTCAGCACATGAGCTGTTTTAGACCTCCCTGCAGTTCATCAGAACAAGGTTCTTGGGGTGCACCAACCCCTGTCTTGGAGTCCAGAAGGGACAGAAGGTGACTTGGATGCCCAATGCACTCAACACCATACAAAGGGACTCTTACAAACCACAGAGGTATGGAAGGGTCAGTGACACACGCCTCTCACTGCTGTCAGGCGGCCTCTGGTTAGCCTGCAAGCTGGTGTTCCTGCAGATGAAGCATGCAGGATACCCTCTCCTCTGGAGGGCCTTGGTGAAGAGCTTCTCCTCCTCCAGCTGGTTCATTCCTGACCATGAGGAGGCTCAGCTCTGTGCATCAGTGTCCAAATGACTGCTCTCTTGTGTGTGAATGGATGGTGAGATCGATAAGCCAAGTATAGATAGGGGGATGATTTTGAGTGTAATGAATCACGTGGTACAGTTTTTTGACACAAGATGTTTTGGTTCCAAGGGGAACTTTTTCAGTTGTACAAAAAACAGATCAGATCAGATTGTACAAAACAGATCATTGGTCTGTTTTTTGTACAACTGAAGAAGGTCCCCTGGGACCGAAACGTCTTGTGTCAAAAAACTGTACCACGTGATTCATTACGCTCAAAATCATCCTCCCTATCTATAATGGACGTGGTGTGAATATCTATTCTATCAGCCAAGTATTGATCTGTGTGGGTGCCGGGTTTTCAGTAAAAAGAGGTGCTGATGGAGCCATACGCATCATGAGTAGTTTCTAGCATCATTCATTGTTTCATGAACCCACTTTGAATGTTGAGGCCACTCTCATTGCTTACTGTACATGGATGCCTCTCGTGACTATATCATTGCTTATCTGCTTAGTTTGTCCTTATACACATCTCTTTGCCTGCAAGTGTTAATCATTCACTAATGAAGACAACGCTGCAGGCTTGTGAAATGTCTGACTAAGTTGTGATTTGGCCTTTGGGCACATTTGCTGTGTCAACACTGCACCAGGAAATGGGTACAAGATTAACAAAGTGACAGTACAAATTGACAGCATGTGAGAAGGGCAAAAGAATAACAAGAGTAGGCCTTTGTGTGAAATCACTGCTGCAGATCCCACCCCCAACTGACCCCACTACTCAGATTTGAGCATGACAGGGGCAGTGTCATGTGCACGGGGTATTCAGCCAAGATCTAGCTGAGAAGCTCTTCTTACAATGGGCCAGAAACCAATCAGAAAGATCACCTACTGTACACACAACCAGTAGAAATCATACGTAGCTCTAAGCCTTTACCGCTTCCTCCCTAACCCAGCAGCTTTTCATCCCTACCACAACCAGGATACAGCCATCCCACTTAATCGCCCATTTGTACTGAATCTGACTTCACTGCAGCACTATATGAATGTACGTACGTTAGTACAATACAACATATACAGCTTCAAACATTTGTGTATGACACGTGAGCGGTGATGTCACCACGTCCATCATCCCATCCCAGTTAACAGCACAAACACTGATATAGGAATGACAGTGAAGATAGAAGTGGATGAAGTGATGCATCCTCTAAGGTCCAATGGCAAGACACCACACTTAGTGCAGGTCTCAAGTGTGCAGGTTATTTCAGCAGCAAATGGTATAGTAATATACACTACTTGTCCCCCATTGCTATGGCAACAGACACTCATTTTGGTGGGTAATACATCCCATGCAAGAGGGAAATATCAAATGCTACCCAGGAAGACAGTTGTGGAGAACCCATCTTGAGGCTGTGGTATGAACAATATGCACATATTGTGCATTGCAGCAGATGAGGGCCTTGGTCACTTGGCCATGTGTAGGAGAGGCACAGGTTGAATGTTCATACTTTTGTGATTGATCACTGAACACTTCTCAGGAAGTGCAATGTGAGGAGGCTGTCATTTCAATTGTACCATAGCAACAAGATGCATGCTCATGAATTCTTGGCTAGTGTGAACCAAGCTATCATTGATGAACTACCCAGCCCCTCAGGACCTCACAAACATTACAAAGGATCTATACATCAAATACAGTAGTAATGCATATGCCTATATACGTAGGACAGCCTATTATTCAATCCCCATGCATCGCCAATAAACAATATAGAATTCAGCATTCAATGCTTCTCCAGTAGAATTTCTGTACAGGAGACACAAATTTAGCTGAGAGCAGACAAAGCAATGCTGTCAGATAGCTGAGCAGGTTGTTCACAATGCCACTTAAGACAGCAGCAAACCCATCTCTAAGCTGAAGTCTTCAGCAGTTCTCAACACAAAACTGAATCAAACCAGCCAAAGGACAAAGGGAGACAACAGCAGGAAGACATTCAGGTATGTACCAAAATCAATTGAAGAAGATTTCACAAGTTATACCTTGGTCACCGCAAATGCCATGGAAGGCCAGTGAAGAGACAAATGCCATGGCCAGGAGCACAAGATCTGCATAACAGCCCCTCTCAATCTCAAACCTATAGTTTAACAGATTTCACAGTTCAGGATGCGTACAGACCAGTAAACTCAGCTGTTCTGACATGCTTCAATGTCCAACCTCAGGACAACTTTGGCAGACAGGGCAAAGTGGATGACACCGGTAACCACTAAACAAATGGCGCTGCGTTCAACAGCAGGAAGATGCATAACACAACCTTTTGACACATACTGCTCCCACTAATCACACCAAGTAGGGCGCCATGGTAACCAGAGACCCCACTTGCACAATCACCTTGTGTCACAGCTGCACTCATGTAACAGACAACCTGCTTGCCACCCCTACACACTGTTTACACATGCACTCACACATATACACATGTACATGCATACACATGTACGTACATCCATACATGCCAACGCCAATCTACATAGCTACAGACACATGCAACAAGCAAGTACTCGAGTACTTGTACACCTGCACAGTGCAGTGAATGGATCGGGTGAAGAGAGTATTCCTGTCATGTATGTACATGCGTGTGAAAACATGTTCAAACACATCTCTAGGTACGACTGGGCCGGTGGTCTGTTCTGTTTGTTCTGTTTACCCGACCCCTGCTGGCACAACTGTCTGGTGAATGCACTAGTGAACAGCCTTATACGCCTTATGCATGGTCTAAACACAAATGCTGGGAACTCCCTGTGGTTCATGACACAGCAGTTGTGGTGATGTGTTGTGGTGATGTGTTGTGTTTCAGGATTAGGCTGTGCACCGAAACAACAGGTCACCTGCACATGCTCCTAGTCAAAACACACCGGGGACCACGTGTGCTTATAGCTGCAGCAACTGTGTGAGCTAATTAGCGCCAGCTGTAGATCACCGAGGGTCTTAGCTGTACAGTAACGTACCCGGCGCTGTAGGCATGGCTTCATACATGTACGCTGAGCCGTGTGAGGTATATATCACGTACCTGGCATGGAACTTTCCCCTTTCAGGAATGGCATCGAGATAAGGACGAGTAATCTTATTCTGGGAGTCCACAAAGGCTGCAGTTTCTTCGCAGTCGGGATCCTCGAGATACCTGTATGGGTCTGCTATTTTGATCTTCTCTTCAGTCAGTTCTTCTACAACAGACTCGTCCTGTCGCGCTTTCGGATAGATCCATCGATTGCCTGATTTGTCTGACGCCATTTTGTTTGTGACGTCACCAGCCAGTGTGTGCACATGTGTGTGTGTGTGTGTGTGTGTGTCTCTCGGCTGATTGCGGTGGGCGTTTTCAGAGGAGTTATAAATAAACTCGTGACAAGGACAGTACTCAGTAATATTGTGTATATTGCTTTCGTTGATGAGAGGCGAGCAACTGAAGATGGATGTCGATAAGCAGATGCTCGAAGTGGAGCTGCGAACGACGAAGGACAACCTTCAGCGGGCGAGGCAGCGAATCAAGGATATGCGGAGCAAGCTGGGCTCTTCAGAGAACTCCCGCATTGAGATGAAGGTGGAAATGGAACGTATGGAGCGCCAGCTGAAGCGTGTGACATCCCAAGAGTACGGGAAGCGCCTATCGCTGGAGAGCGCTACCAAGGACATTGAATTGCAAGCTCTGCGGCGATCGAACGCACGGCTTAAGCGACGCATCACCCAGCTGGAAGATATGAACACTTCGCCACGGTGGCGCTCTGGCTCCCTCTCCCAGACTCGCTCCTCCTTTTCGGGCACTCCAACCGTCCCTTCCGGCACCTTTGATTACGACAGCGGCTGCTGGTCGTCCATTTCGCCGTCCAATAGCGTGGAGAGTCTGGAAACGACGGACAGCAACTTTGACGACGCTTCCTCGACTTATTCTGGTATAGCGAGCACAACCGGCAGCCACTACACCACTGGCCTGTATAGCCAGCTCGAGCAACTGAGAGGGGAGGTCTCCGAAGCAAGGCAAAGGGAGAGGGAAGCTAGGCAAGAACTGCAGAAGTTGGAGCAGGAGACGAAACGGAAAGTGCAGGACCTCACTTTGGACGTGCGGGCAGGGCAGGCGGAGAACCAGAGCATCTTGTTTAAAACGCAAGCACTGGAGAACCATTCGAGGGAGCTGCAGGCGGCGTTGGACGGCTGCCGCTGCGAAGACCTGGAGGAGAGATTGGAACAACTAGGCTTACAATGCAGCAAACTGCAGGAAGAGCGCGATGCGGCTGAGGCGAGAGCGAGAGAACTGCAGGCACGACTGGCAGTGGTGAATGTACCAGAAAGAGTGGACTGCGAAACACAAACAGAACTACTGCCCTCCTCCACGCCCTCCACACCCTCCCGCACACCCTCCTCCACACCCTCCTCCTCCCCATCCTCCTCTCCATCAGTGAGCAGATTTGTTGAGATGGATGCAGAATTGAAACAGTTTAAGGCTGAGAACCGTCGCCTACGCTTGCAGCTCCAGGTCAAGGAAGAAGATGGGAGGCACGAACGTGAGGAGAGGGCCCAGGAGAATAGACGGACGAGCATCATGGATGACTACTGGACTGGGTCCACCATGTCACTAGGGATGGGCAGTGACAAAGTGAGTCCTGTATGCCGTGTGGTGTTGGGTTCACTGCAGATACCATGTTATGACATCTGAGCTGTCAATTGCGATTGCCTGCGAATCAGTAGACCTCACTTGTCCATCACTAGTCTGCAGTGCATTTGGATGCACATGCAGGCCATCTTGTGCACAATGCATGTCAGTATTTCAGTTATAATGTACCAGCAGGAACAGGGAACTTGTTGTTGAACAGTTGCTGTAGCATATAATTATAGGGTCTATTGAACAAGACACTTTGGCTGCAATAGCCTTTGATCACAGCCAAAATATCCTGTTTAGTTGACCCTATGCTACATTCACTGCTCACTTTTGCCTCTTCCCACTATCACCTGTATGGAAATGAGAGTCTACAACATTATTAATGTGCTATATACCTGGTATGAGCTGACAATGGGTTGGCATCTGGAGCCTTGAGTACGATGCTAAGCTCTGATCTGTGCCAGTGTGGTCCTTTGCTGAATGTTGAATCTGTAAGCAGCAGTATACAAGTTTAGGTATACGTACATATGTGTGATCAAACCATATCAACCAGTGGCTGCAGATCTGTTCGTCCTAAATGCAACTGTGTAACATTTAAATATTCACTGATTCTTTTATATTGTATCAGATACTACTTTTGATCTTATCTTTGATCTTTGATGTTCCCTTCCCTCCTGTCTTGTCTGTACACATGTAGAAACTAGTCAGAAAGACGAGTGTTATGTCAGTGGTGTGAAGTCGTAATATAAGGTCACTCTTTAGATGCCTTCCAGTCACCAAGTGATGTTCATCTCTCTCACTGATCATGGCCCTCACCGGCACCCTTGAACACATTATGCCTGTACTTATTCATGTCATGATCATCAGTGCCAGACTGTGTAAGATAATTATCAATCATGCACTCTTGTGTCATGTTTTCAATGTGAGCACATGCTTAATAATTATGTATTCACCTGCAAAGTGTCAATCCTCTATTGCACAATGTCAATGCATATGGCTGCATGAAAACATTCTATATACGTATACATGCTGCTGATTGACTGTGGCCAGCCACACAAGGCCATATGGTATGTATACGTATAGCTATATACATAGCTATAATAGAGGTGTTTCGTTAAAGATTAAATTTCATTAAAGATGAGCTATAGTGCACAGCAGAGCACTGATCTCCCTCCCCCCCCCTATTTTCCCAATAATATATTATCTGATGCACACACACACGTATACATGCAGATAGCCGGACTTAAGTTTTTAAATTAATTTGCTGCATGCATATGTTTTGCCCTTAATTACTACATGTAGCTGTATATACAGTAGGGCGCATATATGCAGCAGTGTGGCATATACACCTTTATACTGTACATCTCATGTGCACGTGTATGCCATGTGTCCACTGATATCGATGCTGCATGGCGCATGTACAGTATACATATGCATGCATGGTTGTGTCACTATGCCTATGTACTGTACATGTAAACCATGCCCATGCATGCAGAATGCAACACAGTGATGGAAAATGCATGCCTAACTACGTACCATCTCTCTAGCTATATAACTAGAGCGATGGCGGTATTACTCAATAATACGTACATACATGACATTGTATGTGGGTACATTTTATACAACATAGCTGCAATCAATCCATATGTGACATACATTGATGGCCATTCACATTTCGCATCACGCTGAAATATATGCAAAGTCACGATGCGGTAGTGTTGGTGGGTGGTTCGTGTGCTCCAATGCTAAGGTTTTGCTTCCGCATCTCCTCCAACTCTGAAACCCATTGCTTGACCACAGGGTCAGTGAAACGCCCTGAGGCAGAGTAAGGCAATGTACTGAGCTTGCTGAGAGCCTCTAATGGTCTCCCTATACTGTTATAGGTGTATGTGTATGAATAGCATATACATACATACTTTCTTTGTGTATGTGAAAGTGGTTGTGTGCTTGTACTGTACTGTACATGTGTAATACTGTGTATTGGACATTGTTTGATTGTACAGTATGCTGCTTGCACAGGCTAGCATTGTACAGTGCATGTGTTCTCTACCTGCATACATGTGTGTGTGTGTGTGTGTGTGTGTGTGTGTGTGTGTGTGTGTGTGTGTGTGTGCGTGTGCGTGTGTGTGTGTGTTTTGTTCTGTGTTGGTTCGGAAGCTGCAGGCAGAGAACAACTACACACTAACATACTCCCATACTCACCTTTAGTGCTAGTGAAAAACTCTTCCAATTTGCCTGGTGTATTTTCAGCTGCATTGAGTAAACAGGAAGCCATTTAGAAAGTTGATGTTTTAAAGTGGCTCAAACACCAAACCCATCTGTAGCAGCGCACACAGCAACACTGCCCACTCAACCAGTAATTAAACTGTACTATCAGTACACTTCCACCAGACATGCTAACAATTGCATCATCTCCATAGCAACGGGCATAAGGTGTGTGTGTGTACACTGACCACTCAACCAGTAATTAAACTGTACTACCAGTACACTTCCACGAGGCATGCTAACACAGTACAACTGCATCATCTCCAAAGCAACGGGCATATGGTGTGTGCGTGTACATATGTACGTGTATGTGGGTGGCACAGCAGAGTCAGACATCAGCTACGTACATGATATCAAGTGTGTGCTAGATAGGGAAGCACTCAAATACATATAGCACAGCACTAGTATAGGGTAGCCCAGACTGCTGCAACTTCCCTCCATTTCATACAATGATGGCATCAAAAGGAAGCAGCTGGCTACTGAAGACTACCACTGCACTAGAATTAATATGGCTGCCAAGCTGCATGTGCACTGCTGAGGATACAAGAGCATTCTACCTTCTTCTTCATTCTTTGCGCACCAGCAATGAAGACAAGGTTAGTCCCTTTACCATGGTTTACAAACGAGTTATAGCACATTCGTGGAAGTTATTAGGCATGCTGAGTAGGTAATAGCTTGATTCTTCTTTGGACAATCGAGCACATCATGAACACTTGTCAAATTCAATGCAACGTTTCGCCCATCACGGGCTTCGTCAGGCATACAAAACTGAGAATAAAAGAAAATGAGCACAGGGGGGGCACCTTTTCTTTTATTCTCAGTTTTGTATGCCTGACGAAGCCCGTGATGGGTGAACCGTTGCATTGAATTTGACAAGTGTTCATGGTGTGCTCGATTGTCCAAAGAAGAATCGAGTTATAGCACACTTACTCAACTTCCCTTACAGTCACTCATCCTCAGCCTCATCCTCAGCACATACGCACTGTACTATCCTTGGAGTTTGGCTAAAAGTACTTCATACATGCACACACACAATGGTCAGCACCTGCGCATGTGTGTGTGCATGACAACATGTTTTGAGCTTAATGTGCTATGGTTTGGTGTGGATTGGATGGAAGGGATAGCATATGTGTACGTGTGTGTGTGTGTGTGTGTGTGTGTGTGTGTGTGTGTGTGTGTGTGTGTGTGTGTGTGTGTGTGTGTGTGTGTGTGTGTGTGTGTGGTGTTACTGTCATAAGTACAAGTGTGCATGACTGAGAATTGCATAGTGACCTTGCTCATACTCGTACGCTTGGAATATCATGTCAAACTTGTCCAGGTCCTTGACCAAGCATGCTTCTGGTGTAGAGCCATCTTCATATTCCCTCCACAGATCCATCAGTTCGGTACTCACCTAGTGAATGTGTTGTGTTGTGTGAGTGTGTGCACATGTGGGTGTGTGCACATGTGGGTGTGTGCACATTTGGGTGTGTGCATATGTGGAGAGTGTGAAAGACAGGAGAGGAGAGAGAGAAGAGGGTGAAACAATGTTGAGAGGGCAGGATGGAGAAATAAGCATCATACATAGAGGAGGAAAGAAAGAGGGGAGAGACGAGGAGGGCAGATTGAGGGAGGCATGAGAACATGAGTGATGATAGCTGGCAGGTATGTAGCTACAGAGGGAGGAGAGACAGAGAATGCCATAATTATACTGGTGATGTACAGAAGATGAACAAAGCAAAAGAAAGGAGACTATATAGTAGGAATGCATGAAGACACTATCTGCACATGTTCTAGTTCACCTTTCAAACCAGTGGCCAGCTGCAATAAGCAGGGCATGTAGGACAACAACATGGCAATGAATACACTTAAGATAATGCAGAGGATGTGGACAAAGCCATGAATGTCATTACACTGTAATAACTTTAGACAGCTTCACACACAACAACACTTATTACACTTGAGCTTTGGCTTTAATTACTGCCCTATATGGGACGATGCTGGCCAGGTGTGGAATGTTGTCTACAGTGATACCTGTCTAAGACAACCACCTGAGGGCCAGTTCCAACTGAGAGAGGTGCCTGCCCTACAGAGGTAGATTGCAGTGCTATTTTAGGCCAGGGAGACTGGCTGTTTTAGAGAGGTGGCTGCCTAACACAGTGATCATCTTAGGCGGGTTGCACTGTAGTAGCATAAGATATAGTGAAGACAGAATGTTGACTCATGTCCTTCACTGACTGCAAAATTAGTGAAGGCGTCCATAACTGTGTGCACAGTAATGCAATGACCATACAAGAAGTGTATTCATTGAAATGAGGTGGAAATAGCTAAAGTGTGAAAGCCTCGCACAGTCTTGATAGAGAACTCAAGCCTCCTTGTGTACACACTACAGTACACACGTATGTACATGGCAGAATTGGTTGGCTCTGTAGGATCTCCCACTAATGCAGCACATGGACATGTAAAGTTGTTCATATGCAAAGAAATCCCCCTTAGATTAAACAAAATCCCCATTAACATTTTGCCTTGTGCCCCCTGTTGTGGTAACACTGAAGCAAACCTGTTGACGCTAATGCAGTGAGGCCTTCTCAGCTGGCTCAGGCATGATAGAGGGAAGTTCTCCAAACACCAGCTTCAAACAACAGGGTTGTAATCTTGCCAACATTTTGACCAGATGCTCTGGTCTTGTTCTGCCAAAAGAAAAGCTAGCGGGAGCACATATCATTATATGTGTGTGTGTATAATACTACCGGGGGTAATTGGAGTGCGTGTAACTTTTGTCCTGTGCACCGTAGCACGAATCTGAAACTGGATTTGAAACCAGCAGGAAATTCCCCAAAATTCGGTATCTGTTGCGCTAGCACGCAACTGAACCACGGTGCGCAACAGTGGTGATAATTTATTGTCATTATATGGTGTCTGGCACTACAGCCATGGATGTGTCTCATCATTTGCAGTAGCTAGGAGTCAGGTTATGAAAGGGGGTCACCAGAAGTTGCAGGTCTTCTTTAGTTAGCCCTACATTCTTTGCTAGGGGTTGAGGCATGGCAAAATGTGAAGTCAGTACGTCCCCTACTAGGTGATCAGCAGGATGTCTGTGGGTGAAAGCTGCAGGCCGCAATTGCCTTTGTAAAATGATGCTCTGGTTTTGGAGACAGAAGGTTAGCGAGAGTAGACTGCAGATCAGACATTACCAGGCTTATGTCTCTTCAACCCTCGCACACAACATTGGTACGTACTTGGGGCATCACCAATAGTGAAGCCAGTAGCATCATACTTCACTTTTGATTGTTATCTTCTATGCTGATCACATCTCCAACAATGCCCCTTACAACCATTGCCATGCTGAGCCCCATTCAGCAATCACCTGATGTGCCTGCAGGCAACTATATGGCCACATAGAGAGACTGCCTGTCTCGGCTCCTGCCAACAAGGCTATGATGACCTACTGCAACAAAGCCAGCTCAGGCAGGCATGGGAGACCAAGAACTATATACACTTTCAGTACTTCTGAACACAGATCCAAGTACAAATGCCCAGTTTAAGACATCAGCTGATCTCGAGGCACTGTGGGTCAAAGCGCAGACAAGAGAAGAGTAGAGAGACATTGCAGAACAGATTCATCATTGCTAGGACCTATGTACATAGGTGAAGGTGACTGGTTAAGTAGAACACAGACATACGTAGCTTCTGAACTATACCACCATCAACACAAACAGGCGTAAAATAAAAATAATAGTAATAATAATAGTACATACTTTGCATTTCAGGGCAGCCATCCCACATCCAGGAAGCTCCAGCCCCCTATCCCTGTTGAGGGGGGGGGGGGGCTACAGCAACCAGATGTGGATTGCCTCCTTAAGCAACAGCTCATTGAGGCTTCTGGCCTGGTCAAATACTGTGGTCTCCACCATTTGATAGGGAGGTGGTGCTCCCATGCATGTTCTGCAAGTGCTGACTTCTCCAGTGTCCCCTTCTGACACGCATCCTACGTAGTGCTCCTTCAATCTAGTGTCAAGTTTCCTCACTGTCTCCCCAACGTGAGCCTGCAGGGGATCTGGTACACAACTTTGAACTGCTTTCTGTGGCCAGGGTATCCTTCACCTTGGTTAGCACGAAGAGATCATCTGGATCTGTAGACAACCTTCATGCCAAACTTTCCTACAGATCTGTCTGCTGTCCTCACTGACTCCTTCTCTGTAAGGGAGGATTACCAGTGGAAGCCTGCTTCCCTCCTCCAATGGCAGTACCTGGATGGTCTCCACATCCCACCTAAAGAGTAGAGATGAGGAGCGGATGAAGGCACCAGAGTAACTGTTCTGCTTCGGGACCTCAGTGAGGTGGCACTCTTCTTTCTCCAGGTTGTCCTATGTGCTGGCAATACTACCACCTACCACCAGTTGCAATGGCTGTGGTCATTAAGACCAGTGATAACAAAGTGGTTGTCAATACATAGCCCAGTGGATGGGCCAAAGGTATGTAGAAGCATGGAAGTTGCAGTGAGAGCATCACGGAGACACAGATAGTTTGAGTGTTTCCTCGGGGTGCTGTTGTGTTAAGTCTTTGTATAAAATCATATCTGAGATAAGGTGGTCGAGAGATGCAGTGCATACCCAGTTAAGGAAGACTACCCAATAACTATTGCTTTGGTCGACACTGAGGAAGGTCCACCAAACCCAACGAAGCTGGTCAGTGATTATCTCATGCCTACTTGTCACCATGTTACTGAAACTGTGCTCTTTGGGATAACAGTTATGTCACATACGTATCAAACTTGCAAGTAGTGCATTCACACACTGAACTGATGCTGCTGACACAGGTCTTCTTAATCGTAAGGCACTTGCTGACAGCTGAATTCATCACTACGTAATTGCAGGAATCTGCAGTCTTTGTTCACATGGTAGCCACAAACTGCTGCTCGCACAGTCAGTCCAAATTGGTATATTCAAAGAGAAATAGCTGTAATGAAAGCACTCTACAGCTCAGCTCCACTCCCATGTTTATGTGAATGTTTGTCATCTTCCTGTCTTCTAAATTCCAGCTCCAACAGTTTTAAAGGAGAAATTATTTGGGTGTGACACACCTTTAGAGTGCACACAGTATACATTAATAACATGTGGAGGGTCTGCCCTTCCTCATTGAGCCCAACAAAGAGGAGGCTGTCTGCCTACAGACCAACATGCAACCAAAGATACATACAGCAATCAAAGAAGTGGGCTGTCCACGGGTGGAAAATGTGCCTTTGGCCTCAGTAGAGTTGACCTCATCTTTGGTGCATTCACGAAGCTCTTCCTGCTCCTACAAATCTTCCTCATATTATGCACTACATGCTAGGGTACCCATGGCTTTCCTCGAGTGCTACAAGAAATTCAATATGACTTCAGGTATTCAGCCCTCAAGTGGTATTAATGGGACCACCATGGAATAGGTATACAACCTTGCAATACCTCAAAAGCCATGGCTCGACCTACGATTGCCTATCCCTTGTATTTGTGACACAAGTCACACAACCATTCTCAAAAAAGTTTTAATGGTAGTGTAAATGGTAGCACAAAAGAGAGGTTGACTTGTTGATAACTGGGGAGGGCATTATAAGAGCTAGCCTGCATAGCGGTGAAGATGACGATCGATAACCCTGAATATGACCTTGAGTCTGTGGAGGAGACAATTAGTAAAAGTAATGTGAATATGCTGCCCCCGTAAGTTCCAAGGCCACAATCAGAGTCTCAGTTACCAACGTTGGTGTCACAGCCATCACTGTCGAAGTCACTAACGAGAGTGACTGAGTCCTCTCTGAAGTCTCTCTCTCCAGTCTGACCCATGTGCAGCAAGTGAATCAGACTGGAGAGTGCATCCATATAAGGGCACAGCTCACAAGACACCGCATTTCAGTTCTAACTGACTACTATTAACATATCTTATGCATACCAGTATACACAAAATCCCTCAATATCCAAAAAGATGCCCAAGCCCTCAGGAAAACCTACATACAGAACATTCGTATAGGGGAAAGGCTCAAAACAGATCACTATCCTACGCAAGTGGTCAATTGTTCCATTCCAACTCCAAATGCATTTCTGGAACTCTGCATTTTACCATGAACCCTGTCTGTATACTGCGTGTACAGTAGGTGGTAAGTCATGCAGTGCATACAGCAAGTACCTCTTGTGGGACAAGGGAGCAGATGTGGTGCATTGCATCCTGTAGGGGGAGAGAGAACATAACTTGCATGCACAGGTTAACCACTAGAATGACAACTGTAAGTGTCACTGCAAGCTCATGTTAGCTACACTATGGTGCATAGAAAAGGTTATGAAAATTCTGTTTCCCGACTCACAGCTTTCGGAAAATCGAAAATTTATCTGTGAATTTTTGACAGTCAAGCACTGATCATCATGATGCGTTAACCGGTAGTGGTTACTGTTTAACGGTTAACAGTTTCGCACATACGTATATACATATGTAGCAATGGCCAATACTTCAGGTGTGAGGTTGCAGCATCCACTGACCAGCCTCCTGTCCCGAGGTCAGACAACTTTGTAGCCTCCATTGTATCTAGTATTCAATACCATGTAAACTCTAACTTTTGTGTGGCGAACATTTTGTGAATCGCCGCTTGGAAAGGTAATTCGCAATTTTATTTTTGAGAATGGTCACCAAGTTATTTATATTGGTATATCATATGCAATGTATATAAATACTGGGAATATGGAGCACAAAATATTTGCAAGAATATATTTCACAAATGCTGGCTGCCGTGCAAAATTTGCAAAAATACATTCCTGCGAAAATTTGAGTTTACACAGTAAATGACGTCACATCTTAATGGCTGACTGACAGGTGGTAGTCCAGGTATGGGACTACCCAACACTTCCTGCCAGACGCGATGGAGTTCTACACTTTGTTCTTGGAAACAGTAGTCCAAACAGTCTTCTTGGAGTCCATCTGCTGTTTTCCCACTGTTTGCAGTTCAAAGTGATAAGACCATCCTCCCTTGTGTTTGCTATCACTGAAATCCTGGAATATACTGTGATATGTATATTAGGATGCTGCCACATTAAACGGCTAACTGTCACATGCTAACAGTTAACATTTCACCGTTTGCCGCTCATTACTGATTAAAAGGTGAAAAATTATCGCCAGTTTTTGGTTAGCGTTACCTTTTCCATGCACCGTACCGTACTAGCATTCCGTTGGGACATGCCTTAGGTAAGCAATGCTGGCTTCTGCCCATACACAACTTTAGGCCAATATCTCTTTCTTTTCCCTTACAGATTGCTGGTTGTTGGAGCAGAAGCTCTATGCACTATGAAGCTGAACTATTGTGTTCATTCAGCTTGTACAGCTTGTTAAACACATTATTGAACAAGATATGTTGCCGATAAATAAAAAAGTAACATAATCACCCGTTAAATGTGTGTGTGTGTGTGTGTGTGTGTGTGTTTGTCCCAGTGTTTGACAGATCTGCAGCCAACGGGTCTGGCATTCAGAAAGTTGAAAACTTGGTTTTTGCTTTGGTTACAAGTCTAGTCATATACGTACTTGTGAACCACAAACCACTGGTGGAAAGTAAGGAACTTGTGTAATTCTCTGTTAGGTGCTAGTGCACTTTCCAGTGTTCAGCACTGGTAGTGCAACTTATGCTAGTCACCTAGACATTACCAAGCGTAGGTGGGGAAGTCTATGGCCAGGAGTCCAGGGCGGATACACTGATGCCATCACTCAAGGCCATACCCCATCCCTCTCATCTCATGGGTCTTGCAAGCCCATAGATGAGTACCCCTATTACACCAAGGGGGGCATGTGACTGGAGTGATAAGGCTAGTGTCTTCGCAGCCAACAGTGCCACCAGTCTTGTTGCCACCTGCTGGCTTACCCCACGTAGCCAATTCTTGGCAGTGATATTACAAGTTACAAGTTACAAGTACAAGTGTGTGTGCGCGTGTGTGTGTGTGTGTGTGTGTGTGTGTGTGTGTGTGTGTGTGTGTGTGTGTGTGTGTGTGTGTGTGTGTGTGTGTGTCAGTGTGTGCGCTGGTGTGGATGTGAATGCATGTGTCTTGGTCAAAGGGTTTGTGTTTGTATGTATGTGGTATTTGTATGTTGTGCGTTATGGCAACTTCATGATAGTATTCAAACTGGGTGTTAGTCTTGTGTAGCCAAGACCCTTTCCTTTGTTTCCACTATTGTGCAATGATGTCAGAATATAAAATTAGAGGGAAGAAGTGATCTAGGCTGTGTGTGGAATATTTGTGTACAATTGCCTGATTGTGTGTTAGATTGTGCATTCATGTTCAATTCGGTTGTTTCGTCAGTTTTGCATGCCTGATGAAGCCTGTGATGAGTGAAACATTGCACTGAATTGACAAGTGCTTCCCGGTGTGCTTAATCATCCAAAGACGGATCAAGCTATTGCCTATGAAGTTTGTTGGCAGTTTGCTAATGTTCATTACACAGCAGTGACTGAAGGGAGAAAGTATTTCAAGCACAAACAAGTTTTTTTTAACTTGTTTTTACTTGTTAAGTTATAGTAAAGGGTTAACAAGGTACGTATAAAACTCACAAGTAGTGATTCTACACAGCTCCCATAGGAAAGAGTAGACATTATCAGTTAGTGATCAGCAGATATACAGTACATCAAAGTCTTGTGGGTAGTGCAAAGTAATGAGCCACGAAATCATGTCTTGCAAAAGATCAGTAGTGTCCATAAATCACAATATTATTTACAGTAATACTATGTAGCTGTCACTGTATATAACAGATAGAACATTCAGTGCAACAATGCCATGATAACATACTGCTAAGACACATACACTGAAATATTATATGGCACTATTAACTGCATTAACACAGTCAAAGTAGAAGCAATGCTATTTTCAAGAATTGCTGGGATTTTGACCCCATACCAACATAAACACAAGGAATACCAGACATCTTGTACCATCACTACATAGAGAGTGCTACCACACTCTCACTACATAGAGAGTGTTGCCACACTCTCACTACATAGAGAGTGCTACCACACTCTCACTACATAGAGAGTGCTACCACACTCTCACTACACAGAGAGTGCTACCACACTCTCACTACATAGAGAGTGCTGCCACACTCTCACTACACAGAGAGTGCTACCACACTCTCACTACACAGAGAGTGCTACCACACTCTCACTACATAGAGAGGGCTACCACACTCTCACTACACAGAGAGTGCTACCACACTCTCACTACATAGAGAGTGCTGCCACACTCTCACTACATAGAGATTGCTACCACACTCTCACTACACAGAGAGTGCTGCCACACTCTCACTACACAGAGAGTGCTGCCACACTCTCACTACACAGAGAGTGCTACCACACTCTCACTACATAGAGAGTGCTACCACACTCTTACTACACAGAGAGGGCTGCCACACTCTCACTACACAGAGAGTGCTACCACACTCTCACTACACAGAGAGTGCTACCACACTCTCACTACATAGAGAATGCTACCACACTCTCACTACACAGAGAGGGCTGCCACACTCTCACTACATAGAGAGGGCTACCACACTCTCACTACATAGAGAGTGCTACCACACTCTTACTACACAGAGAGTGCTACCACACTCTCACTACACAGAGAGGGCTGCCACACTCTCACTACACAGAGAGTGCTGCCACACTCTCACTACACAGAGAGTGCTGCCACACTCTCACTACATAGAGAGTGCTGCCACACTCTCACTACACAGAGAGTGCTACCACACTCTCACTACACAGAGAGTGCTACCACACTCTCACTACATAGAGAGTGCTACCACACTCTCACTACACAGAGAGTGCTGCCACACTCTCACTACACAGAGAGGGCTACCACACTCTCACTACACAGAGAGTACTACCACGCTCTCACTACACAGAGAGTGCTATCACACTCTCACTACACAGAGTGCTACCACACTCTCACTACACAGAGAGTACTACCATACTCTCACTACATAGAGAGTTCTACCACACTCTCACTACACAGAGAGTGCTACCACACTCTCACTACATAGAGAGGGCTACCACACTCTCACTACATAGAGAGTGCTACCACACTCTCACTACACAGAGTGCTACCACACTCTCACTACAGAGAGTTCTACCACACTCTCACTACACAGAGAGTGCTACTACACTCTCACTACACAGAGAGTGCTACCACACTCTCACTACATAGAGAGGGCTACCACACTCTCACTACACAGAGAGTGCTACCACACTCTCACTACATAGAGAGTGCTACCACACTCTCACTACACAGAGAGTGCTGCCACACTCTCACTACATAGAGAGGGCTACCACACACTCACTACACAGAGAGTGCTGCCACACTCTCACTACATAGAGAGGGCTACCACACTCTCACTACACAGAGAGTTCTGCCACACTCTCACTACATAGAGAGGGCTACCACACTCTCACTACACAGAGAGTGCTACCACACTCTCACTACATAGAGAGTGCTACCACACTCTCACTACACAGAGAGTGCTACCACACTCTCAATACATAGAGAGGGCTACCACACTCTCACTACACAGAGAGTGCTACCACACTCTCACTACATAGAGAGTGCTGCCACACTCTCACTACACAGAGAGTGCTACCACACTCTCACTACACAGAGAGTGCTACCACACTCTCACTACACAGAGAGTGCTACCACACTCTCACTACATAGAGATTGCTACCACACTCTCACTACACAGAGAGTGCTACCATACTCTCGCTACACAGAGAGGGCTACCACACTCTCACTACATAGAGAGTGCTGCCACACTCTCACTACACAGAGAGTGCTACCACACTCTCACTACACAGAGAGTGCTACCACACTTTCACTACACAGAGAGTGCTACCACACTTTCACTACACAGAGAGTGCTACCACACTCTCACTACACAGAGAGGGCTACCACACTCTCACTACACAGAGAGTACTACCACGCTCTCACTACACAGAGAGTGCTATCACACTCTCACTACACAGAGTGCTACCACACTCTCACTACACAGAGAGTACTACCATACTCTCACTACATAGAGAGTTCTACCACACTCTCACTACACAGAGAGTGCTACCACACTCTCACTACATAGAGAGGGCTACCACACTCTCACTACATAGAGAGTGCTACCACACTCTCACTACACAGAGTGCTACCACACTCTCACTACAGAGAGTTCTACCACACTCTCACTACACAGAGAGTGCTACTACACTCTCACTACACAGAGAGTGCTACCACACTCTCACTACATAGAGAGGGCTACCACACTCTCACTACACAGAGAGTGCTACCACACTCTCACTACATAGAGAGTGCTACCACACTCTCACTACACAGAGAGTGCTGCCACACTCTCACTACATAGAGAGGGCTACCACACACTCACTACACAGAGAGTGCTGCCACACTCTCACTACATAGAGAGGGCTACCACACTCTCACTACACAGAGAGTTCTGCCACACTCTCACTACATAGAGAGGGCTACCACACTCTCACTACACAGAGAGTGCTACCACACTCTCACTACATAGAGAGTGCTACCACACTCTCACTACACAGAGAGTGCTACCACACTCTCAATACATAGAGAGGGCTACCACACTCTCACTACACAGAGAGTGCTACCACACTCTCACTACATAGAGAGTGCTGCCACACTCTCACTACACAGAGAGTGCTACCACACTCTCACTACACAGAGAGTGCTACCACACTCTCACTACACAGAGAGTGCTACCACACTCTCACTACATAGAGATTGCTACCACACTCTCACTACACAGAGAGTGCTACCATACTCTCGCTACACAGAGAGGGCTACCACACTCTCACTACATAGAGAGTGCTGCCACACTCTCACTACACAGAGAGTGCTACCACACTCTCACTACACAGAGAGTGCTACCACACTTTCACTACACAGAGAGTGCTACCACACTTTCACTACACAGAGAGTGCTACCACACTCTCAATACATAGAGAGGGCTACCACACTTTCACTACACAGAGAGTGCTGCCACACTCTCACTACATAGAGAGTGCTACCACACTCTCACTACACAGAGAGTGCTGCCACATTCTCACTACATAGAGAGTGCTGCCACACTCTCACTACACAGAGAGTGCGACCACATTCTCACTACATAGAGAGTGCTGCCACACTCTCACTACATAGAGAGTGTTGCCACACTCTCACTACATAGAGAGTGTTGCCACACTCTCACTACACAGAGAGTGCTGCCACACTCTCACTACATAGAGAGTGCCGCCACACTCTCACTACATAGAGAGTGCTACCACACTCTCACTACACAGAGAGTGCTACCACACTCTCACTACATAGAGAGTGCTACCACACTCTCACTACACAGAGAGTGCTACCACACTCTCACTACACAGAGAGTGCTACCACACTCTCACTACACTGAGAGTGCTGCCACACTCTCACTACATAGAGAGGGCTACCACATTCTCTAACTGTACACAAAGAAGTAGTATGTACAGTACACTTCCGAAAATGTCAGGCTTGTATAAACAGGCACAAACAGCTCCAGTTAGTAGCCCCACCAAATATGCCAGGTACAGTGTCCCATTAATTATCTCACTCATTGTTAAATGCCTAATTATCCTAATTGCTGTACCTTGTGGGCACCCAACAAGTCATCCACAAACAACTGTGCTGCATATCACTATAAAGTGGTTAGTTGTGTTCTGATACTACAACATAGTACCTATTGCAATCATTGCCCTCACAGCTCACCTCACCACCAGCACAATACAACTATAAGCATATAACAATGTGCAACATGCACATGTAAGCATGTGCATATGTATTAGTTACAGTTATATGTACAGTACATTCAATACAGCAACAGAGGTGGAGCTACAGATAGCAGCTGCGAAGAGGTTGCAGCTAGCTGCTGAGACATTCCACACTTCCGTGCAACTAACATTATGTACATAGAGTTGCACTGCCTACATGATCTGTCTTCAGCAGTGGCCCTCCCGGTGAGGACAACAGTGCTACAAGTTAACTGAGTTAAGTAACGAGTTTATGAAGTGACACAGGCGTGTGCTTCTTATCACGCTGCAATGCACAGCTGAACGAACACACGCATGTCTTTGGTGACACATGCACAATCAGTGAGTAAACAGTGATGCAGACAATATGGCTCTGTGACTAGGAATGCTCATCATTGTGGGTACCCATCAATGGAATGAGTGCCCACTGTCACACACATCATACATATGTTTGTGAACCATCTATTAAGTCAGGTGACTATATACACCAAACACTCTTGCATACACAGATAAAACACTCATTGCAGTGTGACACTTCAGGGCTCGAAGCAACACCAGCTGAGGGCTAAACAACAGAAGAGCAACACTCAGCTGTCCTAAGCCTCACAGACTGTATTGAACTGTAGTACTTGCTGCACAAACCAGGCCTGTAGGCTGGTTGGATAATGGGAGGGCTCTTGTCCAGCCAAACTGGAACACAATGCAATACTATGAGTGCTGCTGGGCAGTGTTTAGCTCAGCTATTTCCACAAGTATTAAAAAAAACATGGGATGACAAATTTATGGGACTAAAATATATAGTTGCATAGTGGCAGGTGGTTCCTCCAGTGCTGGGGGGGGGGGGGGGGGGGGGCTGGGCTACATACATACATATACATATACACCACACAGTTAGGTACTACCAGTAGAGATACGTATGTTCTGCATGCATGTACGCTAGGAAGCCATAAGGTGAATGTTGGGTGCACTTCACACTCCACTTATAAGAACTTAAGGCTACAGATTTAGCAGGAACAAAAATGTGTTTTGAAAAGTCCAGGTTGGTGAGAACTAGTTTAGTGATTTCAGGTTTGTATGTATAAAATGTTTTTGGCCTATATAAAAATGTTTTTAGCAGGTACAATATTTAGGCATATTTTCATTGCCCACTAAACTCAATAAATTAGCACCTATTAAAATAGTAGTCTTAAGTTACACGTTGTAGCTCTGTCTACTTCTGGAACATGTCACTAGGGAGGGTCTGCGTGCTGGCTTCTGATCCTGTACTGTGGTGTTCAGTCTGGTGCCACCTAACCACACACAGAATCCCTCATGGCCTCCTAGAGAGCAGCACACACAGAAACACTTGCTAGTCCTTGCAGTTGTTCAGAGTGATCTACACTTAATGCACCCTGTCAAGGGTAAAAGTTCCTCAACAAGGATGAATTCCAGAACAAAACAAATAGCAAATCAAAATTAGCAGTCTTACACCTACTCCTATGTACGCACACCAGTGCATAACTGCATAGTAGCAAGATTGTGCCTTGAGAGGATTTCTTTCACTGGAGTTGACTGGAATTCACCTTGTGAATTGCAAGTTGTCCCTGTCAAACTGTGAGTTGGAAGTTACCTTCTGTTCCCTGTATTTCTCGGGCTATTGGGGTTGTACCTGTAGACAAAGCAGTCCTGCACCTTTAGTGCAGAGGCCAGGGTGCAATGAAGTCTCTTAAGTATCTATTCAACATCAGTTTTCTTCATAGACACACTCTCCCAATTTAGATAATCAGTGTGGCATCTTTAGCTCTGCCAATGGTCTCCCTTACAAGCCCATGTTACAAGGTGGAGCGGCACAACATGGAGACAATTGTCCATGGCTTAGCTTCCTGTTCATTAAAGTGACAGCCACACTCCACTCTTGCACAAGCTCCAACACATTACAGACTTACATACAGCAAGTATACAAACACACAGTGACATATCAAGGAATATGTGGTACTGTAGGTCTCTAGCAGAAGAGCACATGAAATGTCATTATACACAGCCAAGCTGAATACATGCGTGAAGTGATAGCACATTGCAGCACTGCACACTATCCTGTACATTACAAGCAATTTACTGCCAATGAGTAACATAGTTCGCAGCATGGAAGTGTTTCACTGCATAGTGCTGACATGGTGAGGTGCAACAGCTCAAAAGCTGAAGCTGTAATTCTGAATTGCACCACACCACACGCTACAGAGAGTAACCAAGTAGTGGAAACACAATGCTGGTTGATATGAATGCAAAACTGTCTGATACAGTGCAAATTAGCCATAACAATCAGCCCTTTGTTGCACTATTGTGAGCACAGGAATTAATTCAGTCATGCAAGTACACATTAGTCTCAAGTGGGCAACCAGCTGTGTAGTGGTGTCTATGCATTAAGCATAATTATAGGAAGCCATCCATCTACTGTACCACAACTGAAGCGAGGGCTTCTTGAATGTGAGAAGGAGAAGTAACCTAGCTTTCTCTTATACAGTAACCGCAACTGGCTATATTCTAAATATGTAGTACTGCCACATGCGGTGCATACACACATAAAATACACACATATATACACACTTGTACATACAACATGCACAAATATACATAGTGGTACAAAACACACAAACACACAAAAACAAAATAATACAGCATATTCAACATACACACATATACATTCAAAACACACACACCCATACACACACAGTACAGTATACACACACCCATACACACACAGTATAGCATACACACACATACAGTGTCATACACACAGTATAGCATACACACACCCATACACACACAGTATATCCATATACAATGTCATACAGCATACGCACCTTTACATACAGCATACATACACACGTGCCTCATGTAGCCCAGGGGGTAGAGTCACATCCAGCACATGTGCAGCCCTTAATCTCCAGCTGAAAGATGTAAGACACCATTACAAGCTGTGTACGTGACCATCTAACATGATACTCTGTCACACACAGCTGGTGTGATGATCAGAGGTGACCACAAACCATGGCATTGTGTACCAAGACTAACAACCCATGGATTTGTTAACAGTGTGTGTCTATCACACCACACGGTCCAGTGGGCATCAAATGTCTCCCATGCACAGTGTGACTCATGAAGGCTTTCCCCTAATAGGCCTAGGGTGTTTTGAATTACGGGCTATCTGATACAGGCCCCGGAGGGATGTGGTCCAGCATACACTGATAACAACACGACATCCAACAGTTGTAGACAGGTAGGATGGATTGCAAGGGCAAGAAGTTCACAAATATCAAGTGTTAAACTGACAATGGATGAAATATCAAAGCATCAATGTTATCGGAACCCAGTGCATGAGTAGCCTCTTGGAAGCCAACATCTTACTCAGCTGAAGGAAGCATTTATGATGGAAGAGACATCTTGAGGTTTGCACCTGTGCTGCATCACTACTCACGTGTGTCTCTGCAGCTTTTGCTTCTGATGACTCACAAGAACTACACTGTTTCAGATTGTGACTGGCCCTTGGTACCATGTGGGACACAATGCTGATATTGCACTGCTGCAGTGTACGTATCACACAGTTCGGTGCATTGCATATGCCCAGCATAACAATTACTATCCAACATAGTACGCACACGCACACACACACACACAAATACATACATACATACGTACATGCACGTGCACACACACACACACACACACACACAGTGGTTGTGAAGAGGGTGCATATGCCCAGCATAACAACTACTATCCAACATAGTACACACACACACACACACACACACACACACACACACAGTGGTTGTGGAGAGGGTGCATGTCTGGGGAACAGGAAAATTAGTTACTAAGTGCATAACACAAACAGTCACTTACAAACACTTTGATTGAAGCATTGCTGCTGCATGTGAACACTCTAAAGCACTCTATAAGAGCAGTCATACTGTATGTAGAATACAACGCACTCACTGTAGCAATAAGGAGGTATACCCACTCCTTACTCCTTACATGATGATGGGCTGAAGAACATGGGAGGGCTAAACACGAGGACAGAAGGACAGGGTAGGGGTGCCGGAAGATGAAAGATGCTGGCAGCTAGGCAACAAGTAAGTGATTCCAGGCAGGGACACACAATACGTACATCTTAAAGAATGACTGGTGACCACTGGTATGCATCCCTATCCCCGCCCCACTCCCCACTTCACCCAGAGTGAACAATTGACTGTTCCTTAGTGACACAATTACCATGTAGACTCAACAATAAGATTCCCACACAAGTACTGCAATGAGGCTACCAGTGGCTACTTCCTTCTTGGAGTGGAGCCCACAGACCAGTCATGTGACACAGTGACACAGTTGGCAAACGGTGGGCGTTCATTTGTGCAGTAGCTCTTTAGTTAATTTGTCAATATCAGTTTTGACAATTAGATTTGCCAAACTACAAGCTAATCTAAATTTCTTGGAGAGCCTTGAGCAGCCTGGCACACCCATGATATGCCTTTGATGGCAATAAAGTTAGTCTTTGATGCGAACAACTAGATTAAGCAAGGTGGAAGTGGAGATCATTGACTGACAAAGTAGTGTTCCTCATGATCGCAGATGATCAACAGTTTGGTGTGCAATTGTGCTGAGAGTGAGAGTGACCACTACACTTAGGGCAATTTTTGGGATACTGCGACACATCTCACTTTATTGCCACTGACACAATGAAGCTGTATTGTGTTGTATTGTAAGTGCAGCTCTAGTCAGCTGTATTGCGTTGTATTGTAAGTGCAGCTCTAGTCAAAAGCTGCACTTACAGCAGAAGTGTTATTAGTGTGGCCAACTACACAACAACTCAATCTTTTGCTAATGGCACAGAACAGTACAAAGATCTGGCAGTAGTGGCACTCTGCTCTTCAAAAAACACCAACACAAATAGGCACACAGACTTGTAGCTAAAGAGGACCTTTGCAATCAAAAGGTCTTAAAAACCACTTCATTTCCTACAGTGTTGTTATGTCTCTGCCCACTAATCATGCACTCATGTCTGTTCACTGCCACAGCATAAGCCTCAGCACATCACATTAATACAGATTTGGAATTCACAGTGTACAACACAATTCAACATGGAGCTTGGTATGTAGTGTGGCCAGAGAAGCCAACTGATGTAAGACTCCCACTAATAGCTTCCTCCTGTGACATATCCCTCTGGCCTGGCCAGAATATTTCCTCCTCCGGCTGCAAACAGTTGGAGGAGGGGAAAGTGGCGACAATCAGAGGTAATCACAGGCTGTCACAAGCAGATTGTATAGAAAGGTGCACACTTTGATATTGGTGGCCCGTCCTCCTACCTGCCCTAAGGTAACCTAACCCCTAACAGAACAAAGGATGCTGGTGGTTATAACCACTAGTATTCCATTTCAGATAACACACTCAGTTTTTGTTTTCAGATAGATGGCACAGTAAACAATGTGTGCTCTGGTTAGTTCTTGGCTCCACAGATGTGCACTGGTTTCCACAGGTTACATCACACAACTCAATCACATGCAGCTGTCAACGTACGTGACATGCGCAATCTACAAACGAGCCGCCGATAAAAACAGCTTGTGATATACTGAGCACCTGCAGGACTACAAACTGACCACCCTCCAAGGAACACCCACATGTACGTACACATGACCAAATCCGTGGGTGCGGACAGCGTATATATCGCATGATCACTGACGATGGTTAACAGACACTGCAGGTATGTGTAAAATGCTCCTCTGGAAGTCACCAGCCAAAACAGTTTGCCACATACAACTATGTACACACACATAACAGTGTATCGGTGGCTGGCCTGCTGCCATCACGCTTCTGGATGGTGATTTCACTCTTGTAGTCCACCCAAACAGGACACAATTTACATATCACTTCAATACATGCAAGTAGATCTATATACAAAACAGTGATGACAAGTGCCACGGTAGATACGTACACACGCTAGCATAATAGCTCATCAGACAGCCGCCACTAATGCTGCTGCAGTATCCTGCGCAGGTTCTAATCTCCTATTGACTTAATATGGTGCAATCATACGCAATGTGGAAAATAAGATGTAGATGAGGTACTACACCATATGTAGTCTATGACTGCACCCACACTTCTCATTGTAAATGGCATTTTAGCGCATCTGGCAGGCTGCCACACTTTCCCAGGGGCTGTGTCCACTTCAAAGGGGAGAGTACCTGTAGAGGACTGATAAAGTCCTTACCTGATCCTCTGTGATCTCAACAGTGAAGGCACAGGAATGCACTATCACAGCCTAACACTCGTGGAGTGGAAAGGATGGTCTGTGACCAGAGTGTTGCCTTTCTACCCTAGAAATACCCTCTGATGACTGCTCTCAAGTTATATACAGACTGACATAAACTACTGCATTAAATATTAAAGTATCCAATCTCAGCCACTTCCCAGACCTGCTGGTTAAAACACAGAACCTCAAGATCTGAGACAGGTTGTGGCTAAGGACAACATAGCGTACTGTCTAACGATATCTCCTTTAACTGATGATTGTCTACAGTGAAGTAAGGGCCTCTCGATCAGCTGGCTTAGGCATGAGCATCGGTAGTTCACCAAGTTACCCCTGTTTACATTAGCCCTGAGGAAGACTCGAGCATCATGTCGAAACATTAGCAAAGCTTCAATCCTGTTGTACGTTTCGGTTGATAACTATACTAACCAACCAACATACCTACCTATAGTGCACACAGGCAGACAGACATAAGTGAAGGAAGATAGCTATAGAGATGGCGTAGACAGTCAGCAGTGCAGTGGTTTGAATTTGAAAGAGCAGGCAGCATGCAGCGGAGTGGGCTGGATGTAGGGGTGCTGCATGCTGCCACAACACAGTCAACCTTTGTGTACATGTTTACATACATACATACAAAATATTTGAGCTTGATCCATATATGTAAGAAGGGAGCAGAACTTGGCAAGCAAGGAGAATCTCAGGAACTATGTAGCGTTTGGGGGATTGGAACGACTTCAACAGGATTACCTGGCTTCAACGGGATTATCACTTACTTCAACATAATTAGCATTGAGTCCAACAGGGCTTTGGGCATGACCTGTTCTCTTTGTTGTATACGCCATCAACAATATACACAAGTACCACTCTGAGCCGCTACAGTGTGTGTAGGGATACAACAGCAACCTCTTGAACCACACCGATGATCAGGTGGTGTTCCACACACTATACAATAATAATTGATCTTATTTAATGTGGGGAACCTTTAGCCTGAAGGCTACTCTTCCAGGCATCCACAATACATTCATAGTACAAACAACACAGATAGACACACACACTTATAGTAAATCAGTTTGTTATTTGTTCAGTGGGGCTGTTCGTTGTCAGAGGGGTGCTGCCACTGAAAACTTTTCTGCCATGCTACAACCCAAGCCCTATACGTATCCACGACTTGTGCAGACTATCTACAAACACAAAGACTGTGTCTGTTAGTGTGTCCACATTTCCAAGCCATTTAACTGCAGAATGTTAACAATCCGGTAGTACATCAAGAACAAAATAGGGCCATAACTCACCAGTTCCATTTGGTGTTTCTTCTCTTTGTCAATTCCATCTGAAGGTGTAATATCTCCAACAATACATTCAGCTAAGTCGTGAACTAACACCATCTTGATGCATCTTGAGGAGAGATCAAGGGAATGGAGTAGGAGTGAGCAATGGAGGGATGAGG
The DNA here is from genome assembly GCA_964019415.1 of Ianthella basta. Lineage (NCBI taxonomy): Eukaryota > Metazoa > Porifera > Demospongiae > Verongiida > Ianthellidae > Ianthella > Ianthella basta. Next base: position 3,159,659 of record OZ025885.1, on the reverse strand, counting down.
CGGTGTGTAGTGCATGGGAGGGTTGAGCAAGGGGAGGAAGGGCTGGAGAATTGGGAGGGTGTGTGAGAGTGGACAGAAAGGCTAGGAAGAGACGGACGATGTGAGATAGAGAGAATTAAAGTACATGTATAGTGTGGGAAGGGAGAGGTGTATTGCCAACGGATGACTAACCATCCTCAACTCCTACTACATACCATGCCCCATGGGTCGCGGCCCAGTGTCAGCTCTCAGCCATATGTATGCATGCACACCATACAAAGTTAATTGTACACATCTTTCCAACAATCAAAGTTTAATTTATTTACAGTGATACCTTTTCATGTGGGCACACATGCACAAGTGCACCATCAATAAATTTCAATTTAATTTTATTGACATAGCTAGTTTATTATAGCTTATAATTTGCTGTCTTAATGAACTATATTATATTTGGCAGTATATTATACGTACTATATTAATTGTACGTTCTGTTCTTGTACTTTAGTTTCTGTCTCCTGAAAACTTAGACATACATGTAATGGAATTATTTATGTTAGCAGGACCTTAATGTACTCTTGCTTTTCTCTTATGACTACTCAATCAAAGTATCTTTCATACTACGCTACATGCTGTCAGATGACTGACCTGTGTATACGTACATAAGTATGCAGTTCAACATTGTTACAACACACTACTCAGTTAGCCTTACAGTAGTTAAATCTCAACAGACAAGAGAGGACATGACAGCTGGTTAGCTGGTCACTGGAAGAATGTACAGTAATGTACAAATGGCAATTGGGGACAAGTTCTTTGACAGGCTCAGTAACTGGTGCTCTCACATTTGCAGTAGCCCCCATGAAGTGTCCAAGCACACTTGGATACAAACAACACGTAACTCATACACTACTCACCACTCCACACCACACTACAACACATTCCACAGCTCTCAATGCTACACCACTCCACTCCACACCACAGCACTCCACACCACACCACTCCACACCACTCCACTCCACTCCACTCTACACCACTCCACTCCACACCACAGCACACCACAGCACTCCACACCACTCTACACCACTCTACTCCACACCACAGCACACCACTCCACACCACAGCACACCACTCCACTCCACTCTACACCACTCTACACCACTCCACTCTACACTACTCTACACCACTCCACTCCACACCACACCACACCACTCCACAGCACACCACTCCACTCCACTCTACACCACTCTACACCACTCCACTCTACACCACTCTACACCACTCCACTCCACACCACACCACACCACTCCACACCACAGCACACCACTCCACACCACAGCACACCACTCCACACCACAGCACTCCACACCACTCTACACCACTCTACTCCACTCCACTCCACTCTACATCACTCCACACCACAGCACACCACACTACTCCACACCACTCCACTCTACACCACTCTACTCCACTCTACACCACACCACTCCACTCTACACCACTCCACTCCACACCACTCTATTCCACACCACTCCAATCCACTCCACTCCACTCCACACCACATCACTCCACTCTATACCACTCCACTCTACACTCTGACAACATACCATAAGCATGAGTGTACAGCTGACACTGTGCCTACTATGCTATTGATCATGTTACAATGTTCACTTTAGGAATGAGCTTCAAAAGAAAGTAAGAAGCTATAGCTGCGCTTGTCAAATAGCTGACAGAGCTCTAGTGGTTCAGAGTAGAATTACTGAAGCACAATACAACTGCATGCACACACACATGCTGACGTGTGTGGAGTGTGTGTGCAGCTCAACAATTTACTGTGCGGCAAGACAAGCAACAAATTGTATGGAAGTTGTACTGCTTTACGCAACTGAAGCATCAGCCCATTCAAATGGTTTCAATAGACACACCCAAAGGCAAAGTGAGTCAAATGCTCTCCATCTCTTTCAAGACACAATTAGGTTAACAGTGTATGTGTGTGTGTGTCACCCACACACACCCACTCACACCTTTCACGATCTACACTTGGCTGCCCAGATGTACGGCAGCTTGGAGTGAAGAGAAACGCCATAAGGGCCATTCTGTACATGTGTCCTGCCACATCCTCAGGCTCCTTGACACCTTTACGCACCCAACCAGTTCGAAGGAGGTGCTGCATTGGAGCAGAGAGGATGAGAGAAGTAGAAGAGTAAACTATGCCATTATAACATAGGCACATGAACAGAGGAGGGGAGGGATGAGGTGGTGGGTGACACACATTAGAGCACAGTTTGTAAACATGTAGCTGTACACAAGAACACAGCATGTGCACATACACCAACACTATCATACATGTATGTATTTGCATGTACGTTATTCGCAACTAAAGAGTGTTATCGCACCCACACCCACTAATCTACACCATAGACAAATATAGGCTATTGCACGTGCGTGTATGTGCGTAGACACTCGGCAGCTGATAAGGAGCCGTATCATACAAACACCAAGAAGAACAACAGGATCAACACCAGTATCACCTGGATGGGTTCCCAGTTCCCTGAATCGCATGGGCACCTACTAAGAATGATGGCGTAGGCAAGTATGGTAGAGAGTGAGTGCTAGTAGGTGCACCACGAAGAGTGAGCGAATGAATAGCTACAGGGGTCTAGAGTGCTTGCACTGTGTTCAGGGGTAAACGTGACGTTCAGGGCTTCGAGTGGTACTGAATCGATCAAATTTACCATGCTAGCCTAGCTAACCTTTAATCGTCCGCACAACTGAAAGAAACCGAATATCTTTGGTCCACCCGTAGCTACTCCACCTGCGGTGCAAGAGCTAGATGCGGCCATTTTCTCTCCGAGTTTATCTTTCGAATACAATGACGTCACCGCAAGCTGCCGGTATAGCCTAGTATAAAAGGCTTCTTTCCTGCCGTCAAATCGGTCCCTGCCTTCTGTTTCACTAACGCACAGTCTAAGCAGTTTCTTCTCCTCCTCCTAAACTCTTCTGCTTTCTTATACTGCACATTGCAAGCGTCCGAACGTCATGAAGCGTCTCCACTCCGATCACCTGGACAGTGACAGCGAGGGCGAGGATTACGATTCTGCGGAATGTTCCAGGTACGCTGCGCATCATAACGTTGCTATGCGCTCTCACAATGCCCTCAGCGGCGTTTCGCTGCATACATGCTTATATACATAGCTTGTTCTGTATGACAAGATTAACGGCGTTCTCTGTTTCCCCGGTACAGCCCCGACGCGGCCCAGGTGTCCTCGAGGAAGAAGCGACGCGGGGTGAGTCTGTGCAGCGCACCGCGTATTGAATGTGCATGTATTAGCGATTTGTCATTATAGAGTGTTTTCCACTGTGTAGCGTGTTCCCCCGCGGTTAGCATTCGCGACATTATGGGGCCTGCCCAGTAGTTGGCACGGTAGCACCTCGTTTGAAGCGGGAGTGATTATGCCGAGTTGATGCAGTGACAGCTTTGTTAGGAGTGTGTGCTTGGAGGGAGAGGGGGAGCCGTGTGTGCAGAAGACAAGATTCATGCATGCTTTATATCTAGGGGTGCACAGAGTACAATAAACCAATGAGTGTTAATGGTTTAGGCATAGGGCACACACACACACACACACACACACACACACACACACACACACACACACACACACACACACACACACACACACACACACACACACCACACACACACACACATACCCTACCTCACAGAATGTGCCAATGACTGATATATATATCAAGAGCACTCTTGCTAATATGCAGTAATTGTGCTGTCTGTGTGCACATAAACCACAGACTATCCAGATGCCTTGCAGCTGCTCCCCAAGCTCACTCCCTGCCCATTCACTGTAGTTTACATGAAACATTTGGTAACACACAAGTGTGGGGATGTGTGTGCTTTGTCTGTGATTACAGTGTGGTCTGATATATGTGTGGTGTGCCGCTCCAGACTGGTGAGATTATACAGGTGTTCTTGAAGAAGGGTGGGGCTAGAATAATGCACCTGCTGGCAGTCAACAAGTTAAGCGTATTCATGGTCTTGTAAGGCTATGAATCTTATTTCAGGGTTGGGCTTGTGGTGGGAAACAATGCTTGTGGTGGAGGTGACACATGCCCTGGCTGCATAGGGTGACTCTGCGCATGCATAGATGAGTGGTAGGGTGAGTGTTGACCTCCCAAGTCAGAGGTGCTTCTGGAAGTGTGTAACTAGAGCTGTTTGGAGAGGGTGTGTCTGTTTTACACCTGAAACAAAATGCAATGAATGTCATAACATTTCTGTAGGTATGCTGTTTGCGCATAGTTTGCTCACACCTGCTCTAAACATGTCTGGACTGACTGCTCATGATCACTAATAAGTGATTACAAGTACAGGCCCACCTAGTGTGCAAACTGTAGCCATTAGTCAAACCACCATTTCCATGTTCGATGTATTTGCAGAGATGCAGGAAATATTGCATGTAAGTGACGCTATACAAAACTAGGTCAGCTTTATTGAATGGAAATGAGCATATACACCTCAGGCTATGATGGATAAACCACAATCGTTCTTCCTATACATTATAGTGGATTTACTTCAAAGTCCAGCCATATTATAGTAGCAGAGTGTAACCTCTGGTACTGTAGCAGGAACATGCAATTTTGCTGGGGCGTAGTACGAGCAGGACTTGGCTCTATTACACTACCTCCATTGTGCATGCAATATGTGTGTTGTATGTGTGAGCACAATTTAAGCTGACCATGTCAGACGCCAAGGCAGCTTGTGTCTGCTGACTCATCTCACTAATGTATGTTGTTATCATGCCTGACTCCACTGCAACCCAGCACTTGTTCAGCCCTGCAAGCAGGCCCTAGCTACAATATAGTCCTGTGGTGTGCTGCTGTGTTCACTGGGTACCCCAGATACACAAATCTATGTATTTGAACAAGTCTGGTTGAATGTTGGTATCTGATGTTGTATATCGTATGTACGAGGTTGCACATGTGTGGGTGCCATTTGCCCGCCCCTTAGTCTGGTATACATGCATCACATGATCTGGATACTGTGTCTTGTGATAGTGGGACAGAAACTGACAAACATTACTTGGCTTTGAGCTGTGAAGAATCCCCACTGGTGTAGAGTGTGCATTCCCAAGTCCTGTGTGATAAACCGAAGTCAGCAGTATCACTTTACTAGGGGTGCCTAGCAATGCTGAGTAAGGTGTAATGGCTTCTTCTATTGACCAGCCTCCCCCATTGTGCCCACACAGATAATTGAAAAGAGGAGGAGGGATAGAATTAACAACTGCTTGGCTGAGCTGAAACGGCTTGTTCCGGCAGCCTTTGAGAAGCAGGTGACTACCCGAGCGTGATTGCTGCACATGCTCGATTGCTTTGTGTTTACGCTTGCTTGTCAGACTGTGTAATGAAGAGTGAATGCTTTGTAAATGTGTGCAGGGCTCAGCAAAACTGGAAAAGGCTGAAATTCTTCAAATGACTGTTGATCACCTGAAACACCTGCACCAGGCCCGCGACCCTCGTGGTAAGTTAGCAGTGTGTGTGCATGGCCAGAGCATGCTCCACCACAACCACCATCAACAAATGCAGGAAAATCTATAAATGACTATCATACTGTTCTAGGGCTTACTGGAATGCTTACTGGGGCAGGAGATTCTGGCCACTTCTTTGTGCAGACATTGTCTGTGGTAACCACGCTGTGTTATCTCTACCAGTGGGGGTGTATCATGGGTCGCCTGGGTTGCATGCGCCTGCCCTTTGATTAGGGCATAAGTAGAACCATGCCAGCAATGCGGTGTGTTGCCTGGGTTGCTTACACCTGCCCTTTGATTAGGGGTAAGTAGAACCCTGCCAGCAATGCAGTGTGCTTGGTTAGTGGGATTGTGCTCCAGTGTAATTCTATCAGCGTGAAACATGTGCCTGTGTCACGTACTTGCGTATGGACCTTATGGTGCAGGGGCATTTCACAGGTGTAACGACTTTGATAAGGAACTCAATGAATGCACCATGGTATGCACACCTGCTGCCTACCAATTTCCTCCCCCGTCCCCACCCTACTTCCTTCGTCACACCCTATTTTATATGTTGTTATGTATACTATAATTATATATCTCTTTCTGCTCTCCTGTGCAGCTGACACTTGTACACCCTATGGAAACACGAGGGCGTTCCTTGACTACCGCCTTATGGGCTTCAGGGAGGCAGTGGCAGAGATGGCGCGCTACATGGTCAGCGTAGAGGGAATGGATGTGAAGGATCCTCTTCGCCTCCGTGTCCTTAACCACTTGGAGAACTACCTTGCCCAGAGGGAACTGGCCATCAATGCAGCCATTGCTGCCAGCACTCACAAGCCACAGGCCACTGTTAATGCCCTCTTCCCGGCTCAGCCTCTCCCTGGTTTCGTTCCCCCTCAGATGGCCCCACCACTCAACAAGGACTACATGATGACACAGAAGTTTATGTCCTTCACTGCCCCCACTACCGCTGCCCCCATGCCGCCTTTCCACATTCCAGTGTCTACCATGACTCCCATTGCATTCCACCCTGCCCTAGGTGTGACTTCTATCCCCGTTGCCATGCCAACCAGTGCTGCCACCAAGGTGGAATCCCCTACTCCTAGTAGCCCTGCCTCCGGATACAAAAGCCCAAGCTCCGCCTCTTCTCCCAGGGCTCCCTTTCGGCCGTGGCTCACCGATGACAAGATGACCTAGACCCTTGCGAATGGACCAACAGTACCAACATGACAAGACAGTGTGACTTACAAAGGAAGCACTACTTTGGATACGTAGCGGACACACTGATGAATCCACAGGCACAGGACCCGTGTGAAGTTACCTCTGTGTACTCTCACCCTATCACCGACAAGGCTGGGCGGTCGACCCCCTCCCAGCCGGACTCAGTACCCTCCACAACCCGTAACTACTCGACAATGACGAAGTCAACTCGACAACATAGCTACCTCACAACTTGAATACCTTATCCCTTACATACTCCTACTGACATAACACACTGACCTACCACTTACAGTACTATAGGATTAACTCTGACTAACGATGGGAACTCCCCCTACGACTGTGAACGTACAATATGTGAACTCCTTCTATACAATGATCGACTGGGACCCACTTCTCACTACTTAACTGTCACCGCAACCACCTTACTGCAAACTGAACTTTTTAACGTCAACTCAACTTTTTAACTGTTTATCAGGAACTGTTACTGTTAACGTGTTTACGTAAATGTCAACATTATTGTTCTATTTTTGTATCAAGCTCATGAGCCCCCCCTTTATACACTGTAGGTACTATGATATAACCCCACTGTGTTAGCACAGTCCAGCATTAGCCATGCATGCCCTTTTTTTTGTAATTTGCTGTAATCTTGTTCGCTATTATGCACATGTACACTCCTGTGTTACTGTATGTCATTGATTGACTTGATGCAATGTCTTGTACTCTTGTACATTTGGTATGACTATGAATCACATAATAATACTGCACCAGAATATAGAGTAGGGTAGATTGGCGAGAGGTTTCAACCTCGAGGATCTGTGAATTCATCAGCTACGTATGAAACCGAAGCACAATAGAGGGATGCCACCTATTCTCTGAACTTCAGCTGACTGACAAAGATCCTCGTGGGGTCGAAGCATCTCACACACCAATTTACCCTACTTTTGTTATGTGCTCACTCGAGAACAATCCCACATCTGTTTGATACAGGCAGACACGTAACAGCATAGCAGTCATGTTAACGTATACACACATGGTACCATGCTCTACAACAGCAACATGTATATGCAGTAGCTTTACTGTAATACAGCTGAACAAGGTTTAAGTTGGGAGTAGGTTCTAGACCATTGATGTTGGGGTGGTGGCTTGTGGCTTCTGCTGCTCCTCCAGTCTAGAGCCAATCTGCAATAGGTTAGTGTCTGTGGGAGTTGAAGGGTGGTGGCCATATGGCTGAGGGGGCGGCAACCCTGTCTGTGTAGTAGTAGCAACAATAGAAACTTGATCCCCTTGTGAGGGCTCCGACAAAGTTGGCAAGTTCACAATAGGTGGGAGAGGGATGGTTGGCAGGGGAACGTGCACGTGTGTGGGGGAGGTACTGTCAGAGAGCTCATCCCAGTCTAGGTTCATTGTGACCACACTAGCAACACTGGTCAGGTCTTCCTCTTGTGGGGAGATGGAGTGCGGACACTCCTTCGGATTCTCTACACTGACTGTATCGGTGCCAGCCTGCTGAGGTGGCACCCAGTCAGAGTTAAGAGATGTCATCCCACTTGCAGAGGTGGGGACAAGGAGGGGTTCCGTTGTGTCCTCGTTCAAGCAGGTGGGTGCTACCTCCTCAACAACATTGCCCTGAGGTCTGGTGCCACTTCCGTCCTCCTGTGGCGTGAGGCTGCTGTCCGATTCTCCCGTGCTACTGCAGCTACCAGTGCTGCTATCAGAGTGAGGATGTGGGTTGTTGGAGGGAATTGGTGAAAATGAGTCCCTCCCTTTCACAGATGTTACTTCAGGCCGCTTCACATCTGAGGTACCATCCACCTCTTGTAGACCAGTTTTGACATCCAATGATAAGGAACCCAAACCTGACACTTCACCAACCCTTCCAGTGGCCACTGCTGAGGGGACTGTTTCACAGACAGGACTGTTAGCAGAAGCATGGAAATGCATACTGTCATCACCTACACCATCATCAGCTGATGAAGATTGCAAAAGTTGCTGCTTTGTAGTTTCGTCCATTTGTTCCGTTTGCGGTATAGTGCCATGTTCAGTAGATGTGGGTTGGTGGCTCTGAAGCATCTTGCCTTCTGTTCTTCCATCAAAAACAAGGCTTGATGTGGGCGAGTTCCATTCCTTCAGTGGAAGGTTGAAATGGAGCCGCTTCGTAGCCTTATCAGCTGCATTTGGCTGCATCTTCACTGAAGCAAGTATAGGGTTTGATTCATCAGACTCCCCCTCCTTGTAGATGGCCCGTATGGCTATCTTATAGCTGGTGGCAGCGTCCAGCCCATCCAGGTACGCCTTTCTTCTTGTGGGCCCCACCCTGCCCTCCACCAGGCCATTGACATACACATTGTAGCCCAACACACCAGGACAGTTGGTATCCTCCCAAGTCAGCTGCACACAGCTGGGAGAGTAGTGGGACATGCGGAGGTTGGTGGGAGGACAGATCTTAGTACACGATTCTGACGGTCCATCAGCTTCTGCACTTGGAACAGCTGGGGCAGTGGTTGCGGTAGACACACTAGCTTGGGAAGCCACTGATGAGTGAGGCACAGTTTGAGCAACTGAGTGCTTGTGCTCCTCCCCAGAGCTTTTCTGCAGAAAGCCTAACCTTTCATAGCGCTCTCTTGCTCCTTCCAAGCTGTCCCCACCATCAACCCCAAGACAATGAACCTGTGCCTTCAGAGCATCGATGTCCTGCTTCAGTGCCTGATACATGGAATAAGACACAACAGGAGTATGCTTGGAGAGGAGACCATGAACATCAGGGTGCTTCCTTCTAGCGACAAATCCCTTCCAGTGCTTCTGAATGAGTGTGGCAGCAGAGTGCTGGCGGTGTTGCTTCTCTCCATCCTGCACATCTTGGATGGACTTAACATCAGCCAAGAGTCCTTGCAAGGTCTCCTCCTGCAAGTGAATGACCTGTGCATTGTGTGCCACTTGCTGCTGGCACCCTTTCAGCTGGTGCAGGAGCAGGACCATGTAGGCCTCCATTTTGCGTTGCTTTAACTCACTGCATGCCCACATCACCTTGGGGTCATGTCTGCGGGCAAGGAAGCCTCGCCAAGCTGACTGAATTATAACTGCAGCCCTTTCACGTCGGACACAGCTGGCAAACTTGCAGCGCGCAGTGTAACCCCTCCACCAGGCCTGTATCTGAGTGGCACAGTAGGCCATCTTTGTAACGTCCTCCTCCCTTTCAGTGGTATTGTCACTCATTTCATCCTCAGAACACGTTGACATAGATGGTGTGCTCTGCGCATGTTCTTGTTGAAGTTGACTTGTACGGACCAAAGGATGTGGGGGCGATAAAGTGTGTGTGACAGACATCCGGCTCAGATCTCCAGGTAACCCCTGAATAAGGTGGGTGCCACTGCACTGTGCCTCCTTACTGTCTGCACCGGTCAGCGGAATGTACACAGACACAGACTGCAGTACAAGAGGACTTTGACCTGCATAGACAAAGTGAGGAACAAGGACCATTCATACATGCACCCTACATGGCTTCCAACTAAGGCAATGAGCCAGTTTTTAGTCTGCACTGGTTCACCATACCCACCTTCCTCTGTGTTTGGGAGGACAGGTGCATCTGCAGATGGGGACTGACTGTTCTCATCCAAAATAGACTTCACACCCACTTTCTTACGGTGTTCTGAAATGGCACTGTTAAGACGCTTCAAAATCTCAAGTTTCTCTTCAGCTGTGGTTGGCGGCCTTAATCTGGTGTCATCAATGATGTCATCTCCCTCCCCCTCACTTGCTTCCTTAGACCTACCTGTCAACTTCACTAACCCCCCAGTCTCCCTCTCCCTCTCACAGTGTGGCAGCTGAGGGGTTTGGGATGTCCTACTCAAAGGCATGCTCTCACCAGGCCTAGGGGGTAAAGTTGAATGGTGAGCGTCCTTTAGTGGGACGGGAGAGGCAGGGTGGCCATTTAGTCCTTGTTGGACGCCACTCATCTCATGCTGTTTCACATTGTCAAAGTGGAAGGAGGAGGAGGGAGTGTCTGGCAGTTGATGTGCTACGCTCATCAGATGGGGCACTATCTGCAGAAGGTACTGGGCCACCTCAGCCTGCTGACCCAGTCGAAAGGGGTACTGGGAAGACTTGGGGAACAGGAGATGGGCCACACACCTATGTAGAGTGGAGGGGTGCGAAATAGGGACACGTTACCATTGACTGGGGCAGATGGCAGCAACAGGTGCAAAGTAGGGCATACATGTGTACAGAGACTGGTCAGTCCTTGTGTTGTTGTACTGCACAACAAAACAAGACCATGGCATGTGCATACAGTATGTCACTGCTAAGGCATGGTTAGATTTGTTCACACTCGCCAAGTTCACTATTTCAGATGTTTCAACAGCTTACGTACGTCTGTGAGTGGTACAAAAGTTGTTGCAAGCTTGAATAGTGTGAACAAATCTAGCAAGCCAGAACATCCCAGCCACTCAAAGTCAAACAAGCATAGCCATAACAGGAGATGCAGTACTTCTTGAAGGAATTGTTGCACACCACTGATCTCAGTTCCTCCAACAAAGTGCACTATAGTGTAGTGGGTACACTAACACACCATCAAGCTAGCTATTACGTCACAGTCGTCACCCATGCACACACTACAACTAAACCCTCTGAAGGGAAGGAGTGTCTGCCGATTGCAGTTACACAAATACAATGGGTACATCACGCACGCAGCACGATCTGTTTACAGGGAGGCATGACAGTAATGCAACAGAACATGACAATTTGTCATTGTTAAAACATTCCATTGTCTTGCTGCTGGGAGCAACTAAGCGATGGTATGCAAGTGAGCCAACAGCAGCCACCCTCACATCCCATGAGCGTGTCATGCATGCCCAGTCAGTTCAAAGGAGTGTGGAGATAACTTCCTGTTTAAGCTTAAAATGGCAAGCACCACACCAGCCTTAGTCTACATACGTACTATAATACAAAGCACACATGGTACACTCTGGACACAAGTGATCACTGAGTCAAGTATGAAGACGCCTGGTACCCTAAGCTGTGTATATGTATTCTGAGGTGGATATGCTAGGACGCATACAAGGTTCGTACGTAGTATTGTACTGGCAACTGCTTTTGCTAACAAGGTCAAGTAACCTATCCTCCCACAGCCCCAATCCTACAGCAATTTGTAAGGAAACTTGACCTGATTATGGGATGAGCTAGGACACAGCATGTTCATGTGATATTCAGAGTACACCTGTGTCCAGTACCACAGTGAGGAATTTGGTCTTCAAGAAAGGGGCGGTCCAGACCAGCATCCTTCCTTCCACTAATATGATATATGTCTTACATACCGTAGATACTGCAGATAAACGCTGCTCCATCAATACACAAACACTAGCCAAAATGTACAGTTAGAACTGCAGACATATCACTCTCACAGTAACACATGTACACACATGCACTGTATCCCATTGTGCATACGCTCAAGATAGTGGTGGGGCTGTAGACAGGTGGTCTACCACATGCATTGAGCCAAACACATGATGTGGGCTGTGAGGCATGCGTAATCAATGGGTCACCACGTGTCTGTACACCTGCATAAGTGCGTGTGGTACATAGCCTGTCCATCTCAGCTGGTTGTAAGTACGTATGTAAGTACGTCTGACATGATAGTAGAGGAGCTACGTACACACTCCGAGAGAGACATGCTTGTTACACTCCATTGCTGAAGGGGACCACATGTACAAGTGTGTGTGTGTGTGTGTGTGTGTGTGTGTGTGTGTGTGTGTATGTGTGTGTGTGCGTGTGTATGTGTGTGTGTGTGTGTGTGTGTGTGTGTGTGTGTGTGGAGTGGATCATTTCAACGGTCACATACGTACGTACGTATAATGACAGGGGAGTGATATTGGTTCCATGTGTAGGAGGGTGAACACTGTACAGAACAGACTGCTTGAAGTCACAACAATTTCATATCTGTGTTCATACTCAAACATGCAGGAACATATGGCACATGGCACACTAGAGGATATGTACGTATGCACATTACCCCGACTAGAAGTGGGCTGAAAATTCCTTCATTCAATAGCTTCAGTGTGTACATAACATACTCATCCAATGAACTTATGCACTGCTGGGGAAACACAGGTAGACAAGCATCTTTTCCATTCCCTAACCACCGCACGCAGTGTTCGGTATGAGGGTATCAGAGACAGGGGGTCGGTGACACGAGCTCCAATAACACATTCACAATTGAGTTTGGTTTACCACAAAGGCAAACTAGCTCTAAAGAGGAATGCACCACTCCTTTCACCGCCTCAGCTCTGATGGCAGCCATACATACTGAATGTGTGCAGCTACAGTTACTATGCTCATACGGTCTGCATTGCTCATTGCTCTCGCAAAGGAATGGGCCAACAACGAACAAGGACCACAAGTAGGAAAGCATCACACCCGCACAGTGATCTCCTGCTAGATCCTATGTAATCAGGGGGCCTTCCTCAATGGGGTGAGTTTGTTACCTTCAGTACGGAATAAATACATCTGGTGAAGTTTGGTGGCACTCAGTGCTGGGACATGAAGACTAAGCTGCGTCAACAGTGCCATATCTCAAAAGTGCACACATGCTTAATGTGCTAAGTGGCAGGCCTTGATAAGGCCATGTATCTGGATAGTGTTGGCATAACGCACCGACTGCCTGAGGTCACTGAGCCGTCATACATACATAGGTGTGTTGCTGCTGACATCACACTATTGTGTGGTTTGAGAACTGGTTTCACGCAGTCATCCCTGCTTCTCTTTACCTGGATGCTTCAGACATGCGGCTGCTGACATCACACTATTGTGTGGTTTGAGAACTGGTCTAACGCAGTCATCCCTGCTTCTCTTTACCTGGATGCTTCAGACATACGGCACATTCCAGAGGCGCTATGCGTTGTGTCGATGCCATATTGGATGAGGAAGGCTCCACCTCACCACACAATGCAGGTGTGACACTGCCCCTCACCCAACAACATGCAAGTGTATACACGTGCACAGGACAATGGAGAATGTAAGTACTCCACATACAGTATGCATGTACAAACATACGCACCTGTCTGTGACATCCACTGGACGCCCATCCAACACAGCCAGACGAGAACACCAATACAGTACAAAGGGACCAATGTCCACTTTCCTGAGGAAGTTGACATGATAGTTAAATCCAAGCACAGTTAAGGCAGGAAGAAAGCAACTATTGCAGGCAATATGGGCATATAATTATAGGTATGGATATGCAACAAACCTCCCATCTGGGCTTGACATTTTCTGAACTACACATAACACCTTTTTGCCCATGTCCTAACCACTACAGCTAAATACGTACGTAATACCACGAACATTTATCAATAAATGACTCACACCATAGCACATACGTAACGGTAAGTAATGCATGCTGAACCACTCACACACCCACAAACTGACATGAATACAACACACATATTGATACACCTACCCACCCATATCAGCATCCACACTGACACGCACACTGATGGGGTCACGAAGGTAACACATGTGCCAAATGAGCGACCTTAGCCGTTTACATAACAGCACACATATTGCAACCTGCCCCAAAAGCTTAGGCAGACACATGTCATTGTATTCTGCACACTTGCACACAATATGCATACCCCCACACATGCACGCATGCCTGCACACACGCCCACATTTCTCATTTACACTTTGTGCATTAGGAATGTTTGGCAGGAGCTAGTCTATGAAGTCCATACATGTGACAGTTTGGAGTGGTGTACCGCAGCTCACAGTTAAACTGCCTCCTGCCAGTTGGCACACGCACACACACACACACACACACACACACACACACACACACACACACACACACACACACCTTCCTTGCCACATCAAACAAGGGTTACCGTCCACCATGAGCTGCTCCAGGTTGGGCAGCTCGGACAGAAAGGACAGCTGATTGGCATCAGCAATAGCATTCTCTGCCAAGGAGAGTGTCCTTACACTGGGAGGGAGGAGGCCTTCTAGATGAGCTAACGAGGAGATGACATTGCCTTGCAGGAGGAGGGTTGACAGTTGGGGGAGAGAGGTGAGGCGAGGGAGAGCTGATATGCAATTGCTGGAGAGGTCCAAGTGAGTGAGGAGACGATTGTGACTCAGCCCAGTAGCTGCCTGAAGTGGGAGGAGGTCAGGGAGGGAGAGTAGAGGGAAAAGTCACAGCAAGCACAGCTCCAAGTCTGCAAGTGAATATTGCAAATGAGACAGGGACAAGGACAGGATGCTTTGGCCACGAAGGACTCAAGTCAAATGTTGAGATTGATCACTCATATCATGTCATTCATTGACACTGCACGAGCCTCTACAGCAGTAACTGAACACTGTGTTGACCTTGAGACTGTTTCCACTGAGCGAGAGCCACTGGAGCTTGGTGAGGGTCTGCAGACCACTGATGTCCACGAGGGAGTTGCACTGCAGGTTCAGCAGCACCAGATCAGGGAGGTTCTGCACTGCACCAATCTGCACTAGACAGTTGTTGCATGCTGACAGCTGATGTGCAGTTGGACAGGAGAGTAAAGAGGAATGAAAAATGGCAGTGCACCAAATGATTACTTCCCCAGTTTAACCGGTGAAATCTATCAAGACTGCAGCTACAGCTCAGTGTGAAGGACACCCCCTCCCCCTCAAATGAATACAATCCCCACTGCACCATGTGCCCTGAGGCATACACAGGAACCTGTACAGTGCTATGTAGGGTGTGGAACGGTTAATCAGCAGCACACATTGCAGCACTATCAGCAACAAGACATATCTGCTACACTGGGAGCAAGTACTATAAATGAAGCAGAATTAGCAGTATTGCATGCTGGAGTCTGCCCAAAGTAGAGTACGTTTGTAATACATGGACTGCAGCAATCTCAACAACACCACACACCCCTACACAATGCGCACACACACAACACCCACCAACCAACACACCCCCAAACACATTATACATATAATTATATATAAACTTATGGCCCTATATACATACTGTACATTATGTACAGCACAGTCAACTATTACACAGTTACCATGGACCACCTAAATACACAATCACACCTGCACTACGTTGCCATAGTGCTCTAAGCCATCAAGTGTTGAGAGGCGGTTGCCATCCAAGGTGAGGACCAAGACGGCTGAGGTCTTGAAGGACGCCGACTGAGGTATCTGTGACAGCCGTGTTAGGCCAAAGTCTGTACAAGATACGAACAGTGATAAACAGAGCGGCCGTAGCCTCAACAGTTCATACACACAATTAACTACAATGTGGGGTAGACTGTCTAGAATAGGTAGCGTAAGAGAAGCAATGAAATTGTAAAGACGATCGTGGTAGACACATTAGGTAAAAGCATAAAAATGAGTGCACTGCGCACCTGATAAGTCGAGGGATTGCCCTGCGGACATGTTGTACGTATTCGAGTCCAGCACAAAATTTGGCGCCTGCTGCTGCGTACGTCATCAACCCACTCAATGAATACTATTTGCACGTGGCATAATCTTACACGCTACATACGGTCATGAGGAAGCAGAAAGATGTTCCCTTGGAGGTCCGAATATCAGAATGTAAGCGTCGCTTAGCCAAGGACACTCTACCTGCTGACGTGCGAAGAACGCAAGAGAGAATCCTTCAATCGCTTACTCGTGAGCAGCAGCAACTGGAAAAGGAAAAACGCGTAAAGAAGTTGGGGAGTAAGTACAAGGCTGTTCGTTTCTTTGAGAAAAGGAAGGTGACCAGAAGGCTAAAAGGTGCGATAAAGAGAGCCTTGAACACCACCGACGAGGTGTCTTCGGAAGAGCTTCAAAGGGAAGTGACTGACGTGAGGAAGAAGCTTAACTACATAGTCCATTTTCCTTTGGACCAAAAGTATGTGTCCCTCTTTGCTTCCTCTGAGACGGCGGACGAGAAGGGTGCAAAGAAGAGGGATGACATGATTGAAAGCATTTGGCGTCAAGTTACTAGCGGGGAGCTGAGAGATGCATCGTCTGCTGCTGAGTTTGAAGCCTCTCACCACACAAGTAGTAGTTGCAGTTCTAAGACAAGCCATAAAGCAGGACGCAAGAAGCACACAGTGGATGGGTCTGGTCACTCTAGTACTTCCCGCATGTCTAAAACAAAGTCATCAGACTTCTTCCTATTAGACTCGGGGGTGGAGACCTAGGCCGTGATGAACTAGGTCTGTCTCTGTACTGTTAATTGTATGCATTACTGCCTACAGTAAATCAATAAAATATGTATGGTCCAGTATGGATGTTTTATACCGTGGATGCATCACATTGTATTGTTGTCCTGTGCACTTTTACATTTCACACTGCCAAATTTAGGCTTTCTTTACATACATTTCTTGCATTTCAATTCAAGTGACTGTTGATACAGATTGGCTTAATGATTACAAATCTTGATCTCTCAAGCACAATAATACTATTTGCAGTATTCTAGGAAGTTTAATTGAATGAGCAACTGCATGATATAGGGATATATATGGACTGGAGGCACTATTGTAACTTGGACTGTGTGGTGGTGGTGGTGGTCGTAGTTGCCTTCCAGCAATGAGCGGAGCTACTCCGCATACACTGGTGGTGGTTATCCCGCGCGCATCTTGTACTGGTGGTGTTTTCCTAGTATGTTCTGCTGCATACTGGCTACAGCGATTGTAACTTGGACTGTATGGTGGTGCATGGTGGTGGAGGTGGTAGTGGGGCTGATAGGGGCTTATAAAGTCAAGCAAGAAAGAGGAGGGAATGGGTGAAATAGGATTTGGACCCTGCACCATATAGGGATTGTCAGGCTACTGTGCTAATGGCTGGGCTACTGCCTAAGTGTATGTTGATTCGTGCTAATTGGTACTGATTGGTGCTATGGTTAGATAACCCATTTATCTTGGCCATCTTGAGGTGCATTGTGCAATCATGCCCACGCCATGGGTCAACTGGACCACCTGGGCATGGCTGCTACAGTTCATGACTGTGTGTGGCATTTTTCAATACCAGGCATCACTATGTATCAGTATTAATGCACAGTACATTCAGTATTTTCCTATGGGCATTTATATGTGATCTTTCAGCCCCCCTCCCACAAGAACAAAGGCCTAATTGGAAAATGAATGATGAGAGCTTAATATCGTGGCAAGCACATTTAATTTCCGCCATGCAGGCCATCCCAAGCATTGGCCCACATATTTACTATATGATGCATTCCTTGTATGCGGCTTCACCCTAGTATTTTGTAACTTGTAATGTATATATATGGCATGTTCAATAATTATGCATATCATTATAATATCCCCTAACTATATATAACCCATGCAAGCATTATAATTGTAAGCTATGTCCTGCTATTGCTATTGCTGATGTTTGCACATGCATGTGATGCATGGAAATTTGCTCCACCTCTGTCATGCTATATGCAACACATGCAATAATCACTAATTTGTGCATGTGGGGTGTTAACACAAGCACAGCCTACATAGCACGGTCAGAAAGGTAATGTTGAGTTAGCGCTTCTGCATTTTATTGAAGACATGGAGGCAGGCATAACTAACACACAGACGACTCATTTGTCCAGCCCCTTGCGCTCAAGCATTCAGAGCATGCCATCTTTGCATTTGTGGCTTAAATCCCTCTACAAACCAATAAAAGTGAACATTGCTGATAAGAATTAATACCATGAACAAGGAAGACATGGCATGCAGTTGACACACAGTTCGTGGGATGTTCAGAAAACACAGCCCCTGGTCAATTTCTAACAGAAGTGAATAACATGGTAAAATACGTAATTGAGGAGTCATAATTCACAGTACATGTGCCGTAGTCGCCCGTCTGGATCCCTTGCAAAGGCCCTGCAACAAACATGGCACAAGTAAGCATAGCAATTGTAACGAGCAACATTTTAAAGCACTCAGAGTGTATGTTTAGTGGAAAACAGAACATCTTATTGTTCTGCTGGCTAGATGGCAGAGAAAGCTATGAACATGTGTGCATTGTGCAAAACCAAGGGACAGGTGACTGTATTCACACCATTGCACACAGCCTCTCATCACGAAGCTCTCCTCCCACCTCTGGACCCACACAGTGCACCAACCCCACAGTGCACTTGCAGTTGCTATTATTGCATGAGTCACAGTTACCCACTCACCCCGTCAACTTCTTCTCACACTTTGCACAGGTGGTGTCATCGGTAACAACAAACGCTTTGTTGAAGCTATCAATGGACTCCCTGTTAACCTGTGCCATAAAGATTGCACCAGGAGAGGTCAACTGCACCTGTTATACATATGTATACACAGCTATAAGGACTGTGAATAATCAACAGGACCGTACAGTTACATTCAGTACATCTTCTGGAATTGAAGGGTATGTAGGGAAGAGCTGTGGGAAGCTTCACAGAGATACAGTGTGTCAGGTGACTTGCTGAGAGCTGTAAGGGCAATGTACTAGGCCAGTGAGGCATGTGTGAGGGTAGATGGTGAGGTGACGAGTGGTTTGAGGTGAGGCAGGGTTGCCCCACGTCGCCGTGGTTATTCAAAATCTAGAAGAGAAGCATGACTCACTTTTCAGGGAGGAGTGACATTGAATGCATGCAAGATGTATGTAGGTATTGCTGTTCGCAGATGACACAGTCTTGGTTGCTGATATTGAGGAGGACCTCAAACACAACATTGCAGCACTCCAAGAAACAGAGGCAGAAGATAAGTTAGGAATCAACTGGGGAAAGACAAACGCCATGGTGGTCAGTAGGGAGCCTATGGAGTGTACCATCGAGGTTGAAGGGTACAGTGTGATGGAGGCGGTGTACCTAGAAGTAAAGTTTAGTGCAGTGGGAGGATGGAAGGAGAACTGTGTAGAAGAACTGGTATTGCAATGAGTGCTGTTGTGGCAATGCAGAGGAAGGTATTTGGAAGCAGAGAGTTGAGTAAGAAAGCAAAGGTGGAAGTGTACAATGCAGTGGTAGTGCCAACAATGACGCCTGGTTGCGAATCATGGTTGCTGAGAGAGAGAAAGACCACGTTGCAGGCAGCAGAAATGAGTGTATTAAAGAAGATAGCAGGTGTGACCAGGCCAGACTGTATTAGAAATGAGGAGCTTAGATGTAGATTGCAACAGAGATCAATAGGGGATGTTGTGAAGGAGAGAAGAGAGAAATGGCGGCGGCTGAAAGTAAAGGAGAAGACTGGAAGTCTAGCTGAAAAACTAACGACAGGAGTGGTGGAAGGAAGAAGACCCAGGGAAAGACCTAGAAAACAATGGAGAGATGAATTTTGACTCATTAATTATTTTGCTAACTAATGTTTGCTACTGCTTTTATTAACACTTACCTCTTAGCTCTAGAACAACCCCCAGTCTGGGGATGAACGTTTTGTAATGATGCTGACACCCTCTGGACTGCATACCGCATACAACAGACCATGTCCGCCAAATATGTAACAAGAAATAATTCCTTAATATATTAGGCAAGAATGAAGAATCCTTTAGTGATTTAATGACAACATATGTAAGTGAGAAAATGCATTCACAGCCACTTCTTCTTCCAGATTTTGTGTATCCAACATACACTGTTAACAACAGCCACTTGCCTAATGCCTGTAGTCCTGCGTAGGCAGACCGCCATTTTGTTCAGATTTTGCCCTCCCTAAAGACAGTCTGCAGACAATTGCCTACTTTTGGGTACAATGGTCCACTAGAAGACCGGGCTGTTGGCAATTCATGAAGCCACATAGGAGGGCTGAGTCCAAACAAAATGGCGGGCTGGCTACGCAGGACTAGCCGGCCTAGGCAGCAAGCCTTCCTATATGTATAGCCCAAAATACAAAGATCATCAACTTTCTGAGCTGCATACTGACTGTCTCCCAAACCACATGGTAAAGAGGTCCAGGCAACGCAATTGACAGGTACATCTCCGCACTAGCCAGTATGGTGTGGTAGTCACACCATGCTCACCTGCAAGTGCTGTGAGTAAGTGAGTCCCCTCAGGACTTGCAGCTGTCTGCGTTTGTGACTGCAGTTCTGGAAGACCAGTCTGAGGAAGGTCACCACTGTGGACATCTCGGTGCTGTCAGGGAGCTGGTCTAGCACCTGAGTGGAGAGGTAGTAGTATCTTAAGGCTACAAAATGTAACAGGTAACAATTTCAGTGACTTTAGCAGGTAGTGCAAAAATCTCTAAAACTTGTAACCACATAAATTTTTCATACAGGTGAAATCTTTTTATACACAAAAACTTGAAATTCATTAAAAGTAGTACCTGTCAAATCCTGGACTTCTCAAAATGCTAATTTTAGTTGCCGTTAAATTTGATAACAGTGGTAGTAGTGTGTGTGTGTGTGTGTGTGTGTGTGTGTGTGTGTGTGTGTGTGTGTGTGTGTGTGTGTGTGTGTGTGTGTGCACGTGTGTGCGTGCGTGTGTGTGTGCGTGTGTGTGCATGTGTGGCAAGTGTGATCACCTTGGCTGTGTCTATCTTATCATAATGATTGTTGAGCACTTGAATGGCTGATGGAATGTCTGCTTCCACCACTCTGTCCTTGGGCACGGTGAGGCCAAAGTCACTCAGTTTTGGAGGGGAGATGTACACTCCAATCAGAGTGTGGTACACCTGTACAACAAATACAGGGGTAGGTTGGCACATCAGTGAGCAATGGAAGACATAACAACACAACAAAACTGTGGAATGTACTTTTGACAACATAATACAAGTGTTCTTACACTATTTTCCCACAAAACACATGCACACATACAGTATACATATATTGTGGTAACACGTACTTACACATCTCACACCGCAACACACAACACACACACACACACAACACACAACACACACTGCAACACACAACACACAACACACACTGCAACACACAACACACAACACACACAACACACAACACACAACACACACACACAACACACAACACACAGACAGGCAGTCACAGCTACACACCTCGGCTGATGTTTCCTGATCCTTATACATCTGACAGTGCCTGCAATGCAATAAACCATCAGAGATTGGACAATGCAGTCCTCATCAAACACACAACTTAGATACGTTATGTGATGCACTATAAAACTGTTACTTGTGCCTAATAGCACATTCAGCTGCCTCAGTACCTCAATGGGTACAGTGTATTCTTCCACAACACAACACATATGTACAATACCTTTAAGCAATGAACTAACTTTAACAGTTACGTACTAATTTCAGCAAATTTAGTGAGCATGTAGTGCAAAAATTGCAAAAATTATCTGCAATATTTTATACAGCCAAATGTTTTATACACAAAAATTGCAATCACTAAAATTAGTAGTACCCTGGACTTTTCAAAATGCTAAATTTAGGCAAATACATAGTTTATGGGCAATACGTAGCAGATTATTCAACAACTGAATGCAGGACGTTTCGGCCCGAAGGCCTTCGTCAGCTGCGTACAAAACTGAGAATGTACAGTGTGAGACTGGTTTATATAGCTATGGGTAACTGTGTGTGACCAATCAAATTCTAGGATTATGTGTACATGTGTTTAGCCAATCAGAAACATAGTTATGTGTACAGGGGGTGTGGCCAATGAAAAAGAAAATAGTGGGGTTAGAGGGGGGGGGGGGGGGGCTAAATGCCTTGTAAATGTTGCTGTGCCTAATGTTCTACATTATGCTAAATTTAGTTGCCACCAAAATTTGTAGCCTGAAGGGATTACATTGCTGCATCCCTCCACACACAACTCACTGAAGCACCACACACCCCCACCCCCACCCCCTCCTAGACACAACACTCACTGAAGCACCACACACCCCCACCCCCACCCCCTCCTAGACACAACACTCACTGAAGCGCCACCCCCCCATCCCCACCCCCTCCTAGACACAACACTCACTGAAGCGCCACCCCCCACCCCCACCCCCTCCTAGACACAACACTCACTGAAGCGCCACCCCCCCACCCCCACCCCCTCCTAGACACAACACTCACTGAAGCACCACCCCCCCACCCCCACCCCCTCCTAGACACAACACTCACTGAAGCACCACCCCCACCCCCACCCCCTCCTAGACACAACACTCACTGAAGCACCACCCCCCACCCCCACCCCCTCCTAGACACAACACTCACCGGAGTGCAAGGTTTTGGTCTTTGAGAATGTGAGCATATATAGCCAGAGCTACCTCATGTCTGCCGAGTCGACCCATCAGCAAAGCATGCTCCTCAAACAGCCCTGAAACAGCAGTGATGAGGGACAGAGAATTAGGGGTAAAATAACTGGATGTGAAATCCCTTCCAATCCATTCATTCCGTCCCATGCACCCACCGTCATTGGGGAAGCTGGTGATGACTGACTCTGCTGTGTAATGCTCAGATGCCTTGAGAAACCTGAGCAGCTTCCTTCTCACCATACTAACATTGCTTCCTGTACAACACAGAAGAAATTGATGGGTGTCAGTGCTGGGGCAGTGAAAATCTACAAAACAGACCACACTAACACAATGGCGGGGGGACACTACTGTGTTTCAAACAACACAGACTGCATTGTTTTCTGTGACAGTCCACCACAATGTTGTACAGTAACACAATGTGGTGTACTTGATGCATTTGCATGTACTTGTTGTATTTGCATATGCTTGCCTTGTAATTGTTGCCTAGCCGAAAGGCGAGGCAAGTAATTGTGATGTGTTGTCGTCCCACATTTGTATATATGTATATATGTATATCCGTCCCAGTCAACCCAAGACACCTAGACTGTGCAATAACCCGGTTTTCTCCGCAGGCGCTCACGACAACAAAACGCTCTACTTGGCCACCATCGGTCACAAAACTGCTCAACACTCCACTTCATTGCTGCACGCTGTGTTCAGATTGTTGTTAATGTCGCCCATTGCTCCAGCGAGGGCTACACGCCTGTTGGCGATTCCACCATATTGGCTGACGTCATTTGCCCCACATGGCCGGGAACACTTCCACTGTTCCCTCGGGTGAAGCGCACAATGTGCACTGTGTTAGCTCAGCAGGGACGGGCTTCCCTGCGCAGTTCCAAATGTGTAAGTGTCGATTGCCCAGCTGCCATCCAGTGCTTCGTCTAGCTTGCTATCCCTTCTTCCTGACAGCCAGTGAAAGCAGATGACAGTTCTATTGCCCAAAATGTACTTGCCCTGGCCGAGTTATGCTCATGCACTGTACTTTACTGAAATAGCTAGCTATACACATTCAAGCGAGGCTGGTTGCATTTTAATGTATGCCCTAGTTTTATTCTGTGTGCTTGCCTGTAATTGTTTTTCGGTGCGGATCTGTAATTGCTAAGTTGTGTACTAGCTGGTATGTCCTGGAATTTTCATTAGTCTAGAGTGCTTGTGGACTGTGTGTACTGCTGTTTATTGATTTGAATTGAGTGCGGAGAAGTTGTTGCGACTTGACTGGAACCAAGTTATTACACACAACACCTACAAACTTCTCTCATGCATGCAGCCACAGTACCTGATCTGACTGGGGCCTGAACCTGGTCTCGGTACAACTCAATCAGTTTGTTGTGCAGTACAGGATTGCTTTCCCTCCACTG
The DNA here is from genome assembly GCA_964019415.1 of Ianthella basta. Classification (NCBI taxonomy): domain Eukaryota; kingdom Metazoa; phylum Porifera; class Demospongiae; order Verongiida; family Ianthellidae; genus Ianthella; species Ianthella basta. The sequence continues at coordinate 3,135,408 of OZ025885.1, read as the reverse complement.
ATGAATGACATGCTCCTACAGTGCAGACAGTGAGAGATGGTGTGCAGAGACTGCAGTACATGTGGTGCGGACAAACAGTACAGTACCCACCAACTCAGCTAACATTATAATATACAAACAGAAGGCTCACACACATGTGAACACATACACACATACATACCACCCACCCCCCCACACACCTCAAAGTGCTACTCCTCTGTGGACTACACAAAACATGCACTACGCATTATACCACTCACAAGGTACTCCTGCACAATGGCAGGATCATAACATGTTTGCTCCAGGTGTTGCACAACCCTCATTCGATCGAGCTCCCTCACCTCATCCTGATCATCGGTAAAGATCTGGAGACGGAGTGAATATACTGAGTGTCAGAAAATGCCCACCACAACACGCTTGCTTGGAATAAGGAAGTGGTTATTCGCAATAGAAACTACAAACGCTTACAGAACAAAACCATAACTTGTGTAGCGTATCCATTAAGCTTTGGTGGCATTATTCAGTGTACAATATACTGCCTAATGTTTACAAGATAAATAATCACAACTTTTTCATCCAGGTCAGCAGCCATCTGCGAAAATATTGTCTTCAAACTTTTCAGGTCAATGGAGGTAAAGGTATGCAGTACAGAAGGTGGGTAAAGGCAGTGACCGGTGCATTATAGAAATTGTCCAGATGCATCAATCAGCAACTTGGGTTCGTGTTCAAACTTTTGTTACCGCAAATAATGGCACAGGCTGGAATTCACGCTGCCAAAGACACAAGATGGCACATGTTCAGTGCATTCCTTGATTACAAAACAGGATGGATTTATGTATTCCATTGGTTCTTTCTGGAATACAACCAAAACTCTCTCAAGTGTGACTCCTACAGAACCATGGTCCTGCTTCTTTGCAAATCTAAATATGGTACAGTGAAGCCTGTCTAAGGCAGCCACCTGTGGGCCAGTTCTAACTGACCTCTATAGAGAGGTGGCTGCTTTACATAGGCAGATTGCAATACTTTAGTGTTATTTTGGGGCAGGGAGGCTGGCTGTTGGTGGTGGTACAGGTGGCTGCCTAACTCAGTGACCATCTTAGACAGGCTCCACTGTACATTACAAATAATCTCACCTTTAATCCTCCCTCTGCATTTTCCTCAAGGACCCAAACTGAGAAACGGAATATAATGTCAATGTTTGCATTTCCTAGCATCTTCAAGTACTCTCTGGTAGGGCTGATCCCCTCCAGGGTGCGGGTGGAGGGGTTTTTGTGGCAGTCAAACAGCAATGTCAGTGCTGGGGTGGGATGTGGGGGGAAGAGCACAATGGTTGTGGGTAGTTTGAGAAGAATATGGGCGAAGGAGAGAGGGAAGAGGAGTACAAACACTCTTGCTCACACCTTCTCATGCATTTAGTATATCTTTGCAGCATGAAGAACCAAAGCTGTGCATGGGTTTTCAGTTACAGCCAACCATTGCCACAATCCCTAGCACACCTTCCTCGTGTCTCCCTTTTGCGTTGTACAGCTCCACAAGTTCTTCATATCGCATGTGCTTCTTTAGATACTTCTCACTCTCCTGCAGATCGAGGGCTCTTCCCTTCCGTCGTACAAAAGGAGCCACCAATGACTGGTTGACCTACAGACACACACACACACATGCATGTGTTACCAATGGGCAGTACATACATGTGGAGCTGTCAAAGCAGGAATGTTTGAAAATGCAGACCACACAAATGAATGCAACCAGGAGAGCTGAAGGAGTGAACAGATTGGCTGGGGTAAGGAATGTACGTACATAGACATTAGAGAGAGGTTGAGTCAAAAAGTGTTTTGGATTTGGAAGCGAAGGCGAGGGAACTAAAATGTCTGTCGAGATGCAGGGATAAGTCCATCCACAAAATCCCCAGTATGCAAGCTGCATGTAGAAATTCCTTTAAAGTTTAGTACATGGTTGAAATTCAACTCCCTTCACTTCTTTTACTCACTTCTCCCTCCCACTTCAACATTTCCACTCACTACTCCTAATCACTACTTTCACTCCCTATCTCTCACTCTTCCCTCCCACTCCTACCTCCCTCCTATTCACTCCTCCCTCCCTCCCACTCCCTCCTCCCTCCCACTCACTCCTCCCTCCTATTCACTCCTCTCTCCCACTCCACTCCTCACCACTCACCATCAGATAACACTTGAGCATGGTGGTGACAAGGAGAGTCATCATCTTCCTCTCATCCCGTATTTCCCATGAGGGGGGCAGGGGCACAGTGGCCTCCTGGTCCTCTTGTCCACTCCTACTCAACTCCAGCATGCGACAGATCTGCAGTGGAGGAACAGGCGGTGGCCACTGAGCAGAGTCACAAGGCACAATATGGACAAGTGGCAGTATACACCTGTACACACATACATATGGACTCACATATACAGTATGGTACACTCACGCTTACACTCTCACACACATACTGTATATGTATGTACTGTACACAGTCACATGTAAACAGACACACACCCACACAGACACACCCACATACTGCATGCTACCCACTCTCAGACCTCATTCAGGTACTCAATGAGGACAGTTGTAGCTTTCTCCAGCTGATCCCCAGCCAGAGTGGGGGGCGAACTGGGGAAGTTATCCGACAATATTTTCTTCCTTGTCTCCGAGGGCAAGAGTGTTGGGTACAGAGCAATGACATGCTGTGGATCTGTAGGAATCGAAAACAAGCAAAACATTGACTTGTATGTATTGTATGAACACAATGATGCTAATGGGAGGCAGTTGAACCATGATGCGTCAGGCAAGAGCTGCAAACACCAGAGGGCGAGGAGCAATCAAGGGGGAGCAGGGTTCAACTAGATGTTCAGATAACTGGCAAGTTGAAAAGTGTGCAAAATACACTATTTGGGTGTAGGTTTGCCGGATTGCACACCAGGTTAGTTACTGTACTGTAAACTAAGTCATCTTTCTGTGCTGGCCTATATAAGGTGAGGGAGGGCAAATTGTCACTGCCAGTGGTGATTGAAGCTCCGTGTTAGAGTGTTGGTCTCAGGCTCAATACTGACTGGTGGCTATTTTTTGCATCTTCGCCTATTCTCTCGAGTCATTACTTGCATGAAATTACTCATAGATACATACAACCAACTCGTTAATTGTGTCCAGCCTCTAGTTCAACATGCTGACTCTTCTTGCTGCCCTTCAGCTGTTCATGTACTAATTTATTCCACCACCTCAGAGGCCACACTGCCCTAGGGTAATGCACTCTTGCACAGAATACCACCCCAAACGTACACATGTGTGTGTACAATATAAACCTCACCAGCTTCCACCCCTGTGAACATCCTGAGTGCATCCTTGTAGTTTCGTTGGACAAAGAGGTGGAAAGCGTACTTCTCCTTGATCTTAGTCTTCCTAACCTTGTTTGCTTCATGGCCCTCCGGGATGAGCTCCTACACAACACAACAGGTAGATAGATAGATAAAATTTTCATTTGAACAGAAAGTACCCCTTCAGCAAAAATGCTGGTCTTCCAGGGGGTCCTGAAAATTTACAGATAAGGTCAACTAAAAACAGGGACAATTGACAATGTGCCTATAATTATAGCTACGGCTAATTAGGAAAAAGGGAAACATAAGTCATTTGCAAGCTTAAAATTAATTAAAATGAACAGGTGACTGCAAATGTTAAGCCACTTACAGACCTTACCTTAACACACTGACCAGCAGTGTACATGGTACATACATACATACGTACATACAAAATGGGAACAGACTACAACTCCAGTGTAGTATAGAGTGTAGGTGATACCAAGTACATGTGATATGTTGTGTACCATCCCAGCCACCTCCACAGGTACCTCAACTCACTGCAATGGACAGAGCTAGGTCGTATTGCTGACAGCGATCAACAAGAATGTTACACTGCTCACTGAAAGAGGTGGGTTTGAGGTAGACCACATCTCGGATGGTGGACACAAAGGTGTGGAACCTGCACACAGACACACACACACACACACACACACACACACACACACACACACACACACACACACACACACACACACACGCACACACACACACACACACACAAATACATAAGACATAGAGAGAGAAAACTGTAAGGTATCAAAGACAATGAAGACTGTGGAGGAGAACAAAAAGCAAGGGAAATGATCAGAAGAAAAGCACAACAGCTCATTGTACACTTGGACAACTGTTTGAAAGTACCATTCACCAAGAACATGCTGTGGAGGAGTACACAGTGGCTTCAAATGCTCACCCTTGTCCAGCAATGAGCTTCACTTTGTCCATCTCAACCTTCTGGACTATACCAGGGAGAGAACGAGCTCTCACCTCCACAACAGAGCTAGACATGCATGGAGGGTGGAGGTAAAGCATTGGCTGCACAATAGAAACACCACCACAAGCTCTACGCCCAAAGTACTGGCAATTACAAGCTCAACACTCCAAGCAAGCAACATAAGTACATATGTACCTTGGGAGCAGAGCCAGGAAGTATGGTTCGGAGAATACTGCACAATGGGAGGAGAGAGAGTGAAATGAGGGTCCTTAAATGAGGGTCCTTAGCCCCTGCACACAACTCCAACTCACCGACATCTAAAGGAGATTCGCTCCAAGTTATGTCCCCAGTCTGCTTGAGATCAATGTTGACAATGATCATCTTTTTGTCCACCATCACTGCCAGCTCTCTGGTGGGCAGCTGCAGCATCACAGCATCGTGCTTCACACTACCAGCAGGAAACAGTTCCTCAGTTGTGCCATCATCAGTCTAGAGGGGGCGGGGCAAAGGGATCACTGATGGGTGGGATGAGGAAATTAGTGATCATTGATGGGTGGGGTGAGGGAATTAGTGATCATTGATGGGTGGGTGAGGGGAGGGGTGATCACTGATGGAAGAAGTACAAGGTAGGGCGGTGTGAAGAGAGAGGGGTGAGGAGTGTGAGGAGAGAGGGTGAGGGATGAGGATGAGCAATGAGTGAGGGTTGAGACTCTTGAGAGTGGGAGTGACAAACACACCACACACAGCTGTGCCAGGTGGGTGGACTGAGTAAGGCCCTGCACAAATTACACAGTGCACAGGTAAAGGAATGCAGCCTCACTGCAATAGACATGTAGCAGTACTGGTCTCTTTTGAGGCAGGTTATGACAGAGTTTCCGAGCCAGGTCACTCCTTTGGGGGGAGCAGGCAAGAACAGCTCTCCCTTCTGCAATGAGGGAAGGTGAGGAACCACATTCTGTAGCATCACTGACCACAACATAGAGAAGTGCTCCCTTTAAAGTGGTATGGAATAAAGTGCATTACATAGGAGCATGTTCCCACTTACATGCAGTGCAAATGAATACAATCTACTGACATTTCTACTACTTAAATACATGAATATACCCCTAGTACAAGCTGCAGTGACATGCAAGCACAGAAGAGCTCAGCTACACCAGTAAGCAGGGGACTCAAACTGTTCAGACATTACAGCCACTGCTCCAAAAGTGGGGCCAGGGTTCAGAGGTTAGCCGTGAGTCGATTGACATTCACAACAACCATCTTGCCAACCCCCACAGCAGCATACATTCCCTTATCCACTGCACACGGCGTGGGTGAACAGTCCATAAACTGCACACACCATGTTTCCAAGCAACACGCATCATAGTAGAATGCATCATAGTACAGCTAGCATACGCTGACATGAGGAGCTATGTAGTCATCAGCTAGGATGGCAGCAACATTCTCACCGAAGAGGCAACCATTTCTTTCTTCTCCTTGTTGTACTGAAAAATGTGCAACTTCTTCTTAGAGCCAACACAAATCCTCAGTCGGGAATCTAACCACACAGGTACGTAGGAGCAGGAGGTACATAGTAACACACCACACCATGAACTGTGATTGTACATACATAACAATAATGTATGTCATAAAATTATGATTAGTAAAGAGTACATCTACAATACACCATGTTTTACTAGCTTATCTCAAGGTGCACTTCATGAGGGCTGTGCTCTGTGAGGTGCCACCAGTTCTACCACGAATGTACTAGAATGTCACTTCATACTGCTGGTCTTGCACCTACTGTCAGTGCAGGAGTCACCCTTCACGTGCTCCCTCTCTCCCATGGCCCATTCTCACCTACTTTCTACGTCCCTCCACTTCACACTTCCTTAAACCATCCCTTCGTCCCTCCCCTCCTCTTCCCCTCCACCTACTGATACCAGCCCATCCACCTCCTTCACCACTAGGAGTCCACATCCTTCTCTGCTCCCAAAAACCTTTACTTCCCTACTCTTTCAACCTCCTTTAGTAATTGTTTCCTTCCCACCCCCACCCCCAACATCACTTGTGGTGAGCACATCTGACCGCTCTTTGCTCTCAGTCGTGTCCAGTCCACTGCAAAACTAAGTGCCTTTGTCCCCTTCATCAGCCTTTCCAGCAGTTGACCAGTACTTAGGGTGATCAGGTACACATCTCCATCTGGGAGGGGGGGTGGGGGGTGGGAAGGAGTGGGAGGAAAGAGAAAAGGGGAGAAAAAGATGGGCGGGAGGGAAGAGGAAGAGCAGGGAAGGGTAGAAAGGGAGTAGGCAGTGAAAAGCACTATAAAGTGAGTGATGCAAGGCCACCATTTTCAGAGGCTATACTCACCACTTAGGCCCAGGAAGAAGTCAAACTCAGGAAACACTGCAAGCTGTGTGATTGGCTTCGGAGTGACACACTTGAAGATGTGAATAAGATCCACAGCCTCAGCTGAAGGGTCCCGCTGAGCCTCATCACCTAACACGGGCACATCATTCAGTACAACCAGGTGCACAATAGACTGACTTACTAGCCGTTGCTACAGGCAACCAGGACAGCAACAAACATACTACCTTAAGACGGCTTACATTCATGTAAAATCCATGAAACTTTGACTAAAAAGGATACACTGAAGGTGTAGAAACTAATTGTATTGCACACACACACACACACACACTGTCCTAAACGGCATGCTAGGCATTAGTGACTAAACAACTCCCTAATTTGGTCCAATCCTTCAGACTGACTTCGCATCAAATAACAACAGATTACACCTTACAAAGGTGTTTCAGAGCATGTCAGGTGATGATCCAATCCTTCAGACTAGTTACACAATTAGCATCAAATAACAACGGGCCAAAGCCGTCACGGGTGTTTCAAAGCACATTGTGGTGTAGCCCCTTGTCCTTGGGTAACATTTAAATTAATTACTACTTGAGATCAGAGCATTGCAAAGGTAGGTGCA
>OZ025885.1:2985531-3127971 GCA_964019415.1 Ianthella basta | reverse complement strand
ATTGCAAAGGTAGGTGCAAATACCATGACCGATAACTTCTACACAATCCTACAACCCGACAGTGAGCGAAAACTGAAGAAAAACAAGGTTTATTCATTATGCCTAGTCAAAGAGATCTTTCCTGGGATTAACCATCTTTTGCATAATCCATTATTGACAATTTCTATTTAATCGTGATAAAATAATTATTGTCTGTCTATGCTTATTTAGAACTACGTATGTCATATGAATACTGCTAATTCACCCATGCATTATCTGCTAATATGATCTGCTTCTCTACAATGTATACTAGTTCTCATTTCTGCAAGTGAATGTGGTTGTGTACTCACTACTAGGCCCTTTTAAACACAAACTATTTTAGTGTGTGAATGGAAGGAAGAGGACTGAACATGAGCTTAGTGACTTTTGAGGAGATGTGTTCAGTGCTTCCCCCAGTAAAGAATAATGCAGTGAGTCAGATGCCTCCCCCAGAAAAGAAATAATGGGGGGGGGGGGGGGGGGGGGGTAAGATGGAATGCTCTGTGCCGTGCACCATGTGTATTGTAGTATGCGGCAGTATAGTGGCTATGTCATGGTTGTGAGCAGTTGTATGCAGTGAATCAGATGCTCACATGCACCACTGTGGCATGATGGGCTGTGCTAATGGTGCAAAAAGGAATATATGCAAAGCTGGAGACCAGCAGATAAAGAAACTGCTATGGAAAAAATATAGAAAAGTGGCAAAAGGTGGATTTGAACCTTAAGCTTTCGATTGTCATTCAACTGTACTAACCCCCATGCTACCACAGAGGTTGACAAATCTGATGAAAGTGATGTCTTTTTGTATCTTCTAATGGATCACATATCTGGCACTAGGCTATGGCTCCTATCACCGAGACCAATTCTCTATCTGCTGAAAGCTATCTATAGGGGGCGCTGCACCCTGGTACCCTCCTCTGGGGGAAAACCCTGTGTGTTAGCATCACACCACACAAGCACTGTGGCACCCAGTAATAGGCAAGCAAGTACAGTAATCATTGTCAAAGTGGGATGCTTAATGAGAATCCCAAATTAGAGCGTGCCCCAGATTAGGGTACGCTCAAATTAGGGAAGTTAGTTAGTTACAGGTATTCCATCCATAATTATGTGAAATTCAAATGAATTAAAGACAAGACAACATGATGAATTGTCGCCATCCAATCTACACTCCGTCATACTCACCTTCTACTAGTCTATAGATTCCTGCATGGCACTTGTCCCAACAGACTATGAAAAAACTTTCTTCGCGTTTGCCATCGACACTCTTGCTACCTGCAGCCGCGCATTGCGGGAGCAAGATTGAACACGAGGGAGAATTAAGTCAGACCTATGTATAACTCGTTCCACTTACTCCAAGCTTCAAAGGCAGTGATATCGTAAGGTAGCCTTTTGCTCGCCTCCACTAAGCTGAACGCTTTCAACATTGCTCCTTAGGCAGCCATTTTTATGACAACGATGACACACGTGAACAGAACGGAAAATTTATTGATTACCCTGTTGATTACTAACTTAATACTACTAATCTCGTTTCCCAGCCCACCACTTCCGCTAACAAAATGGCCAATTTGTTAGCAGAAGTGGTGGGCTGGGAACGAGACTAATTATTACTATGGGCTCGTAATAATTTCCGTTCTGTTCACGTGTGTCATCGTAGTCATAAAAAGGCTGCCTAAGGAGCAATGTTGAAAGCTTTCAGCTCAGTGGAGGCGGCCCCAAAGCTACCTTACGATATCACTGCCTTTGAAGCTTGGAGTAAGTGGAGCGAGGTATACATAGTTCTGACTGCGTTCTCCCTCGTGTTCAATCTTGCTCACACAATGCGCGGCTGCAGGTAGCCAGAGCGTCGATGGCAAACGCGAAGAAAGGTTCTTCATAGTCTGTTGGGACAAGTGCCATGTAGGAATCTATAGACTATTAGAAGGTGAGTATGACGGAGTGTAGATTGGATGGCGACAATACAGCCGATTTCAGAATGGTTGTCCAAAAGGTAAATGGCAAATGGCGTGACGTCATAGCAAATGGCAATACTATACAATAGGAGTGACGTAATGGCAAGCAGATAGCTAGCTAAACTAATAGCTAGTGACGTCACGCCATTTGGTCATTCTGCCATTTGCCATTTTGGCCAACCGTTCTGAAATCGACTGTAGACCAGTTGCGTTTAGGAATGTAGTACGTCATAATTGCTTATGACATCATCACTGGTGGCAGTTAAATACATTGAAAAGATAGGGGAAAAGGTGTTGCATCGGCAGCCTCGAGTGCTTGTGCCGAATGTTCCCATTTAGATGGCTCAGCTGAATGGTTCGCATGGATACGCACCTGACGGTCGTTGATTGAAGTTGATACGGCCTACGGTCGCCGAGATCGAGACTCGTGAAAGGGGATTCGCAGACAAAAATGTGGCGAATGAGTCTTCTAGACAGGAATTTTTGACACTCCTGGACACGGAATAGCTTTTAGTTGAACTACCACCTACAAAGTATCAAGGTTAGCTACAGGTAGCAATGGTAACGCAACGGTGCTGGTCATAGCCTTATTAGCCGTTACTCGCCGGTTAGTCCAACTCCAGACGTCTCTATCTGGGTGTCTGCTGTGATGCTTTCGCCGAAATCGTGTCAAGAAGTCTCTTTCACCACATTCTGGTCGCTCATGTTGGCGAATCCCCCCTTCACGAATCTCGATCTCGGTAACCGTATGCCTTAGCAACTTCAATCAACGACCGACAAGTGCGTATTCGTGCGAACCATTCAGCCGAGCCATCTAAATGGGAGCATTCGGCACGAAGCGCTCGAGGCTGCCTGTGCAACACCTTTTCCCTTATCTTTTCAATGTATTAAACTGCCACCAGTGATGACGTCATATGCAATGTTGCCTTAACCACAACATTCCTGAGTTACGCGCAACTGGTCTATTCATCATGTTGTCTTGTCTTTAATTCATTTGAATTTCATTTAATTATGGATGGAATACCTGTAACTAACTAACTTCCCTAATTTGGGCATCCCCGACGAGGACGAAACGAGATGGAAAGTGGTAAATTGCTGTCACAGGTTTGTGTACACAAGTCTATAGATTGTATATCCCAAGTTTGGTCCATCTCAGCCTTTGGGGCTAGAAGAAGATTGAATTTCTCTGGAGTTGCTTGACTTCAATCAAGGGGATAATTTTTCACTTTCACTTAGATTATCTCAATAAGGGAATTAGGAAGTCAGTAGAAGATTACAGAATGCATAATTACAGTAACGCAATTAAGTCATAAGTCATTGAACATGCACATGCAATAGGTTAATCCCAGAAGGGATCTCGTTCTTTGTCTCTCTCAGCAGTCCTGAGCACTGCTGCCGCATTCCCCCGCTGGATAGCATAAGGGAATCACTGATCAATTAACGAGTGACACCAAATTAGGTATGTGAAATTTGCCTGTTTATCACATTTGTAACAATCGTTATTGGTGGATTTATGGTTTGAGAGTTACACAGGCAAGAGTATCAATCAATCAATCAATCAATCAATCACAAAAGTGGATTTATCTCCAGTGCTGGAGGTCATCCCTCTTACACTAAAACAAGGCAAGAGTAATGTACTTTAAAGGAAGCTTTTAGCTGTACCTACTACCTTAAGTGTCTTTATGGCAATTTGAATTGTCAGTCCATCTCTTTCTGGGTCTTCCTCTAGGCCTTTTCCCCACCATCTCGCCTTCAAAAATCTTTTCTTGGTTGTTCTCTCCCTACTCATCTCTTCCATTCTAACCTACCACTTCTACTCACTTGATATAGCTACTTCCTGATGCCTACACTCCTTACCCTATCCAGTCTGTTTACTCCTTCGATCCACCTCAAGAGATTCACCTTGGTGGCTTGTACCCTGGATTGCAGCTGCTTTGTCAGGCACCACGTCTCACAACCATACAATAGTGTGGGGATCATTGTCACATTCACCACTTTCAATTTTGTGCTCCTGTTTAGTTCCTTCTACTTCAACACTGTTTCGTTATCCCCCCAGTCGCTCGTGTTGCACTCCCATTCCTTGCCTCTACTTCTTTCTCAATCCTCCCATCACTACTAATTATCACACTCAAGTACTTCATTAAGTTCATTTCATCTACCTGATGTATTGCCTCCTCACCAATTTTGACTTCACATTCCTCACTCTTCCTGGCTACCCTCATCACCTTAGTCTTCCTCCAATTCACCTTCAACTCCCATTTGCTCAGCACGTCACTCATTACTTGCAAATTATGCTGAAGTTCCTCCACTGATTCCGACATTACCACCATATCATATGCAAACTCCTTGTTCATCCATCACTTTGTCAAGTGTCAATCCCTTCACCCTCTCATTCAATATCCATGCAAACACCTTACCAACAACACTCATTAAACTAATTCCCCTGCAGTTCGTGCAATCCTGCCTGCTGCCCTTCTTGTATACTAGCATAATCACTGCATTCTTCTAGTCACTAGGGGCCACCCTCTCTCTCCATACTATATTAAACACTTTTGCCACTTCACCCCCTGCTTTTAACATCTCTGGCACAATCCCACAGATACCAGGTGCCTTTCTCGTCTTCAGCCTCTTCACACCCTATTCTCACCTCCTCTTTCACCATCTCTAGATCATCCTTCGGTGTTGCTTCACTGCGTTGCGTGGCCTGATAGTCCACTTCCTGAAATAGTCCTACAATGTGCTATTTCCACACCCTATAACTTCAACTTTCTTCGACGATACCTGCCCATTCTTATCATTAATATGTACTATACTCTCCTTCATCCTCCTACTTTCGTTCAACCTTAGGCTAGCCCAAAATCTCTGCTGATTGCAGTTAGCATCCTTCTCCAATTTCTTCTTCAATTGCACCCACCCCTCATTTTGCCCTTTCTGACCATATTCTTTGACTTTTTTCAATGCCGGATAACTATTCCCACCAATACCTCGGTATTACTAGAAACCGACTAAATATGCTAATTAGCTTTCATTGACTGACTGCATCTGTATTTGAAAGTGTTTCACCTCTTTTCTTGCAGAAAGCATAAATTTGCAAAACAGCATTGCTCAAATACTTGCGAGGTTAGGATACCTCCGGATATTGTAATGCAAAATCCGTATATTGTGAGTGAAAACATGGCCGATTACAAGCGATGCTCAGATTTGGAGCAGACTTCTTTAACGAGCCGGCGGATGCCAGCGGGTACCCGGCAACTGCACCATCATGAAGAAGTTTCATTCCAAAGATGAAAGGTGGCGCTTCAAGAAGAAGGAGAAAGTGACGAAGCGCGACAGTAGAGGACACATTCTACGTACTTAAAATGTTGAAATCTCTTGCTGTAGACCTAATTCCTGCCTGTCCTGCCTGTGGCTGTGGACTGCCACTAAGTATGGAAGCATTAGTTACGAATGTAGCTCATACCAAATAATACCAAAAAGAATTGGTATCTCATTATCCCTATTCAACGTACCGATAATATTCAGTATCCAGTAAACACTAAGTTAACTAACTATACAGAAATACCACCCATTCCTATTCCCATGTGTATTTGTGGATTCTTTTGTGTGGGAATCATGTGTTAGAGATCCAAAGATTGTACTCACTGCTGAACTGTAGGAGTCTCCTCCCAATCTCATTGCACACTTCCTCACCATGCCTGCCTAAGACCTCGCCCCAAATACCTGTGTCGTCCCCCACTCTAGCATTCATGTCTCCCATCAGTATCAGCAGGTCACCCTGAGCCATTCTTCACACTGCCTCCTGGAACCTCAAGAAAAACTCATCCTTGCTGGCCGCACTACTATCCTCAGTGGGTGCGTAAACCTGCACCAATGACACCCAAACTCCCTCTACCTTCAACCAAATCCACACGATTCATTTATCTACGCACCTCCATTCCTTCAGATACCTACCAAATCATTTCAACAACAAATTGCCACACCCGCTTTTGCTCTTCCTCCCTGCACCCCAATCATTTGTACTCCATTCCCTCTTACTGCTTCACTCACACCAACCACCTCTAGTCGACACCTCTTCATTTCTCTCCTCTCTCTTCTCTCCTTCTCTCTACCATTCATTGTTCTGACATTCCAACCCCTGAATCTACTAATATTTATTCATAGCGCCATGATTTCTGTCCCTCCCACCCATCACTCCTTAATTTCCTCAATCCTTACGCTGCTGGCAGGCTGCCATACTCAAGGACAAAGGCTACTCCACAGCGTGCTTTGAAACACCCGTGTGGGCTTTGGCCCTTTGTTATTTGATGCTAATTGTGTAACTAGTCTGAAGGATTGGCTCATCACCTGTTATCTGATGCTTAGTCAGCCTGAAAGGTAGTTGTTTAGTCACTATTTGCCCAGCATGGCATTTTTAGAACAGTGTGTATGTGTGTGCAATACAATAATTTCTACACCATCAGTGTATCCTTTGTAGTCAAAGTTTCATTACTTAAGCTTGATTTACATGAACATAAGCCATCTTAGGGTAGTATGTTTGTTGCTGTCCTGGTTGCCTGTAGCAATGGCTAGTAAGTCAGTTTATCGCGTACCTGGTTGTACTGAATGATGTGTGTGTGTGTTAGGTGATGAGGCTCAGCGGGACCCTTCAGCTAACCCTGTGGATCTTATTCACTGCCTGAAGTGTGTTACTCCATATCCAATCACGCAGCTTGCGGTGTTTCCTGAGTTTGACTTCTTCCTGGGCCTAAGTGGTGAGTGCAGCCAGTGAAAGAGGTAGACTCGCATCACTCACTTTATAGTGTTTCTCGCTGCCTACTTCCTCTCTAACCTTCCCTGCTTCCTCTCCCCTTTCCCTTTCCTCCCACTCCTCCCCACCCCTCCCCCTTTCCAGATGGAGAGGTGTATCTGATCGCCCTAAGTACTGGTCAACTGCTGGAAAGGCTGATGAAAGGAACAAAGGCACTTAGTTTTGCAGTGGACTGGACACGACTGAGAGCAAAGAGTGGTCAGTTATGCTCACTACAAGTGATGTTGGGGTGGGGATGGGAGGGAACACTAAAGGAGGTTGAAAGAGTAGGGAAGTAAAGTTTTTTGGGGAGCAGACAAGGGTGTAGACTCCTAGAGGTAATAGAGGAGGATGGGCTGGTATACAGTAGGTGGAGGGGAAGAGGGGGGGGAGGAAAGAAGGGAAGGTTTAGGAAAGTGTGAAGTGGAGGGACGTAGAAAGTAGGTGAGAATGGGCCATTGGAGAGAGGGAGCACATGAAGGGTGACTCCTGCACTGACAGTAGGTGCAAGACCAGTAGTATGATGTGACATTCTAGTACATTCGTGGTGGAGCTGGTGGCACTTCACAGAGCACAGCCCTCATGAAGTGCCACCTTGAGATAAGCTAGTAAGACATGGTGTATTGTAGATGTACTCATTACTAATTATAATTTTATGACATACATTATTATTTATATGTACCGTATGTACAAGCATAGTTGATGGCGTAGTATGTGTTACTCTGTACCTCCTGCTCCTATGTACCTGTGTGGTTAGACTCTCCACTGAGGATTTGTGTTGGCTCTAAGAAGAAGTTGCACATTTTTCAGTACAACAAGGAGAAGAAAGCAATGTTGCCCTCTTCGGTGAGAATGTTACTGCCATCCTAGCTGATGACTACATAGCTTCTCATGTCAGCGTATGCTAGCTGTACTACGATGTATTCTACTATGATGTGTGTTGCTTGGAAACATGGTGTGTGCAGTATATGGACTATTCACCCACGCCGTATGCAGTGGATAAGGGAATGAATGCTGCTGCAGTGGTTGGCAAGACAGTTGTTGTGAACGTCATTTGACTCACAGCTAACTTCTGAACCTTGACCCCACTTTTGGAGCAGTGGGTGCAATGTCTGGATGGTCCCCTGCTTAACGTTACTGGTGTAGCTTAGCTCTTCTGTGCTTTCATGTCACTGAAGTTTGTGCTAGGGGTATATTCGTGCATTTAAGTAGTAGAAATGTCAGTAGATTGTATTCATTTGCACTGCATGTACGTAAGTGGGAACATGCCCCTATGTAATGCACTTTATTCCATACCACTTTAAAGGAGCACTTCTCTATGTTGTGGTCAGTGATGCTACAGGATGTGGTTCCTCACCTTCCCTCATTGCAGAAGGGAGAGCTGTTCTTGCCTGCTCCCCCCAAGGGAGTGGCCTGGCTTGGAGACTCTGTCATAACCTGCCTCAAAAGAGACCAGTACTGCTACATGTCCATTGCAGTGAGGATGCATTCTTTTACCTTGTGCACTGTGTAATTTGTGCAGGGCCTTACTCAGTCCACTCACCTGGCACAAGATTATGCTGTGTGTGTGGTGTGTTTGTCGCTACCACTCTCAAGAGCCTCAACCCTCACTCATTGCTCATCCTCACCCCTCATCCTCATCCCTCACTCTCTCCTCACACTCCTCACCCCTCACTCTTCACGCCACCCCACTCAGTGATCGCCCCTTCCCTCACCCCACCCATCAATGATCACTAATTCCCTCACCCCACCCATCAATGATCACTCCTCCCCTCATCCCACCCATCAGTGATCCCTTTGCCCCACCCCCTCTAGACTGATGACGGCACAACTGATGAACTGTTCCCTGCTGGTAGTGTGAAGCACAATGCTGTGATGCTGCAGCTACCCACCGGAGAGCTGGCAGTGATGGTGGACAAAAAGATGATCATTGTCAACATTAATCTCAGGCAGATGGGGGACATAACTTGGAGCGAGCCTCCTTTAGATGTCGGTTAGTAGGGGTTGTGTGCAGAGGCTAAGGACCCTCATTTAACGGGGCTTATCAATTTGTGTGAAGTGTGATATGTGGTCATTAGTTGCGTCATGTGGCAAGGACTGTTTTTGACGAAGGGTTTAGGACTTCTTGTACTACAGTAGCTTGACGCTTGTGACACCATTGAGTCCTAGTGTCCATTCAGAGGTAGTTTTGTAGATATCTCTTTGAAGCTGAGACAACATGTACTGTCTTCATTAGAGAGGTGTCCCTATCCAGTTATCCTTTATAGACAGGTTCCACTGTGCATTGTATAAGTTATAGCCCAGGGACAAGGATGTTAGCCAAAATATAGTACGAGGCCGAGGCGAAACGTTCTGGAAGACTCCTGCGGTGGTTCTGGTGAAAGGCCAAGTCCATGGGCTATAACATGTTTATACCCATATACCATGGTGATCAGACAAGAATGCAACCAAGCCTGTGAAGCTTGAAGAGAATGGGGACGACGAGCAGCTTTGCTCCTAATTCACAGGGAGACCAAGCTTCATTTGCACCACAGGAGTCTTCCAGAACGTTTGATTGTGATAGACAGCGTGTACACTTGCTGCGCTAGTGTTGAAGACACTTTTGGAGCAACCTGTTCGTTCTACTGAGATCACAGCTAGCTAGACCAAGTTAGCTAGCTACCATTGAAGCTCCCAAGGAGACCGAAGCTTTGTGAGATGTTCTGGATTAGAATTCTTGCGGGTGCACAGTCCAATCAGAATTTCCTGCCTGTGACCATGCAAATGTTACAAGTCAGGTAGCTGCGTGCTCTTCCCATTGCAGCATAGCTAGAAGCGTAGCTACCTGTTGATCTATTCACATGCTTGCTGTATGTGCATTGCTTAGTTTACTTCTTTAACCAGAATGGCATTCTGCTTTCATGCATTGCAGAGCAGAGTAAAAGGTGTCTAATTGATTGACATCCTGATCAACACTTCACGGGGTAGATCTATGAACCAATTAGATTATGTCGCGTATATCTGTGAACCAATTAGAATTTGTTGTGTATGTAATAGTTATGTTATAGTCCTCTTAGTGTACGATATGATGTATGTGCAGCATGAGGCCCGACCCAAGGGCGAGTGCTACATATGCATCATATCACAAACTAAGAGGACTATACCTGTTATATCCCCCGTTACTATGGCTTATTTGGCCTTTCAGGTGGGTCACAGGCTCCTTTAAGTGTCTTGTCTTCTGGCAGGAGACCATAGCCAGCTGCTGCGAGGATGAGCTCCATCAATAGGCCTTATGCACGTTTCCCATTTCTGGAAATGACGATTGTGCAATTTTACCCTGTTGGATGTTGGTGCATATTTGGAAGATGGAGTGCAAACTAGTGGAGAGCGATTTTAGCTGGTGCGTTGTTAAAAGGAAGGCAACCAAATAACCTTACCGTGCCTGAACTGAAAAGGTGGCTGTCCTGTCATGATGGGTCTCTTCGTGGTCTGAAGGGTGATCTTGTGAAGGGGTAAGTTCGGTAGCACACTCAGCTAAAGTAGCGCATGGGCGAGCAGAGTGGGGCTTCGAAACAGCGCGCGCAGCCTGCATTTGATAGAATAGCTTCTGACTTTGTCCCCAGCTAGCGCAGGAGTCAAACTGACGAGGGACAAAGTGAGAGGCTGCTCCTTTGCATACAGGTGGAAGGTGATACGAAGTGTGAAGGTGAACCCTCTACTACGTAGCTACTTATGATGCTAGTAGCAAGCTCAAGAAAGCCTAGTCAGATGACAATGCTCAACAACACAGTGTGTGTTGATTTTCTCCATTCTGAGAACAATGTACTAGTAACCAAATACCAGTGCACTACGTAGTAGTGAAGAGCATGTTACATGCAACAACATGAACCGTGCGCAAAGAGCTACGTAGTTATCACCTCCATCCGTACGTGAAGGAGCAGCCTCTCACTTTGTCCCTTGTCAGTTGGACTCCTGCGCTAGCTGGGGACAAAGTCAAAAGCTATTCTATCGAATGCAGGCTGCGTGCTTTGTGTCGAAGCCCCACTCTGCTTAGAGTCCCACCCATGCGCTACTTCAGCTCAGTGTGCTACTGAACTTACCCCTTCACAAGATCACCCTGCAGGCCACGAAGAGACCCACCATGACAGGACAGCCACCTTTTTAGTCCATTTTCTAAGGCCCCGTTTACATTAAAACGTTTTCGTCCATATCCGTAGCAATTCCACTGCGTTTGCACCTTTCGTTTACATGCAAACGACGAAACAATTCGGTAAACGGAGGTTTTCAAAAACGGAGACCAAAGTGGAGCTGTTAGAAAGCGGTATCGTATCGTACGTGTGTAAATGGGTGAAAACGGTTCTTTTCGGCTTCGGTTGTCTTTGAGGTGTACCAGAATGTCGCTAACCGAAAGGAGAAAGACTTTCTTAGGCCTTACTTCCAGCGTTTTAGTGTTTTTCGCCTCGTTCGCTTACTCGTATTCCTGTGAATTCATATCAATGTAAATGGTACGAATACAGAACGCTATCTGCAGCAATTGCTCCGTATATGAATAAAAACGTTTTAATGTAAACGGGGCCTAAGTGTCATTCACTCATCGTTAAGGAGCCAGAGCTCATGTGAAAGTTCACAAGGTAATGAATATCAAAGGGTTTTGCTAAAACAGCAGACAAAATGTTTACATAAAGCTAGAAAGTGATTGGATATCTCAATAAGAGCCCCTTCAAAGCAGTGCGTTGTAAAGCAAACAATGCGTTATACACTTCCAAATATGGCAACTGTGCGTTATCCGGTGCATTCCAAGAAAATAACGCACAGTTGCTTCCTTTGATGTATGGCTTCCTCATGTAACAATCTAAGAAAGATGCTGAAGCGGCACAGCAGAAGTAAGTTCCGTCAAATCCTGAGAAATTGACATAGTGGGCCATGAAGGGTTTGCCGATTGGAAGCAGGCATGACAGCTCGTGGGCGAAGAATGCTGCCCAGAAGATTTGCTCGAACGAGTGGACTCTAGCCATGTAGCCAAGTGTTTGTCTCTGCTCGCTGTTGGAGCCAGGCAGGCTAGTAGCCATTTCTATTAGCTAGCTAGCAGAAAGTCTTGGCTATGCTATGGAAGTCCTCCGGAAATACCAACACAGGCAGAGTTTGAACAACTTCTGGAGGACTTTCCATAGCATAGCTAAGAATTTCGGCTAGTTCTAGTAACTGCTATAACAAACTTTTACTAAAGCAATGTTTGTACTGTAACCTTTGTTTACTGTAACCTTGCTATTTTGCTTCTTGTGGATTTGTTATGTATAATGAAATTCATGACATTATATGACCCTTGACCTGTGCTGACCCCTCATATGCACAGGTCAAGTCAGCAGCCCTGGGCTCTTAATGCATATGAAAAATATCAGGGGGCCGTTGCCATAGTAAAGGGGGATATATCCAGAACATACCCCACCATTATCCAGCCTGTTGCCATGGCAATGAGGTATAAGTGCCTCAATAGTGTATGTAGAAACCGTATCACCAACAATTCAAACAATTCGCATTCGGGAACTGGACTCGTGCAACAGACATTTCTTGTCTGGGTTTCAACTTCAATGACACAGCAGCCCAGCCACACAGCTGCTTACAACTTAAATAGGCAATAGACAATATTACAGACAATATATACAGACAGCAGGTGAGTCGAATTAGTTCAACGTACATTTAATAGACAAGGTGCTACATCACAGCATGCATCGTTCACTGCCGTCGAGGCTCCATCACACAATCACTAGTGTACAAGTCGCTGAGTGTCATAGTACAGTACAATACACTGTTGTATGATTTTTACATGGTCTAACTGCGCATGCACTATTACTACAGTGAAACCTGTCTAAGTCAGCAACCTATGGGTCAGTCCTAGCTGATCTTTATAGACAGGTGGTTGCTCTACAGAGGTAGATTAAAATGCTTTGGTGCTATTTTGGGCCAGGGAGGCTGGCTGTTTTAGAGAGTTGGCTGTCTAGCACAGTGACCATCTTAGACAGGTTCCACTGCACACCTAGCCACTAGTCCTCCTTGAAATTCATTCTCTCACCTCTCATTGTGCAGTATACTCTGAGCCATATTTCCTGGCTCTGCTCCCAAGGTATGTGCTCATGTTGCTTGCTTGGAGTGTTGAGTTTGTAATTGTCAGTACTTTCAGTTTAGGTATAGAGCTTGTGGTGTTAGCGGAAGTCGTTAGGCATGCTGAATGATGTATTGCTAATCTTATTTGGGCAGTCTAGCATGCCAGTGAATCACTTTCAATCAATTTTTTATTGCAACAGCTGTCATCTTCTGTCAATTTCCAGTTGTAGATCATTTTGCCTGATGAAGCCTGAGATGGGCAAAACGTTGCAATGAATGATTGATTGAAAGTGATTTACTGGCATGCTAGACTGTCCAAATAAGATTAGTAATTCAGCTTGTGGTGTTGTTTCTATTGTGCAGCCAATGCTTTACCTCCACCCTCCATGCATGTCTAGCTCTGTTGTGGAGGTGAGAGCTCGTTCTCTCCCTGGTATAGTCCAGAAGGTTGAGATGGACAAAGTGAAGCTCATTGCAGGACAAGGGTGAGCTGTTGAAACCACTGTGTCCTCCTCCACAGCTTGTTCTTGGTGACTAGTGCTTTCAAATGGTTGTCCAAGTGCACAATGAGCTGCTGTGTGTGTTGCTATCCTTCTGATCATTTCTCTTGCATTTCATTCTCCTCCACAGTTTTCATTGTCTTTGATACCATATGATTTTCCTCTCTCCACATCTTGTGTGCGTGTGTGTGTGTGGCTGTGTGTGTGTGTGTGTGCAGGTTCCACACCTTTGTGTCCACCATCCGAGATGTGGTCTACCTCAGACCCACCTCTTTCAGTGAGCAGTGTGACATTCTCGTTGATCACTATCAGCAATACGACCTAGCTCTGTTCATTGCTGTGAGTTGAAGTACCTGTGGAGGTGGTTGGGATAGTATACAACATATCATACATTTACTTGGTATCACCTACACTCTATACTATCACTCTACTACTCTAGACTACTTGAATTGTAGTCTGTTTCCATTATGTGTGTATCAGACAACACGGTAGTGCTGTCTATGTAGGGATGGTGGTGGTTGTTTGTATGCTGTAATACAAACGGAAAGTCGCACTACTCCTGAACAGTAATGAGAACCGACACAAGAAACCGCCTACAAGGAAGGGAGGCTGTACAGTATACAGAGCTAACCTTACTTCCACGCACGCGCACGCCGTTGTGTAGAAAGCGGCAACACCTTTTGCCGTGTTTTGTCTTCTTCGTCGTCGTCTTCTTCTCCGTCAGCTGTAACTCACGAACGATAATGAGTAAGGGATTGATTTATCCATAGTTCTACAGCGCCTTTGCCAAGTAAGTGCCTTTTGTAGGTTTGATGACTCCGTGAGCAAGTCCACAATTGGAGGTTATTAGACCTCGGGGAGGCGTTCCTGGGAGAAAGATGCCATTTTACGCTGACGTAACTACATGTTCGAACACTCTTGATCGCCTAATCCTCTTTCAGTTGCGATTCAATAGTTCCACAACATGGTGAGATGACTGTTCCAGGGTGCATACAGGAGACGCTTTGCCCGACATTCACCCGCGCACCGTTTTGGAGGTTATCTGCGGCCGTGCCATTTGGCAGCCATTTTCCCTTACTGCGCGGTTGCTTCCGGCCAATATTTCCGCGTTCCCTTGGTGATGAGAGCTAGCTGTCCACAATCATCCTACATTCAAGGGTGTAGGTATAGTGTAGCTCTTTTGTGTGCATGTAGGGGCCGTACCTCTAGATCGCCTGTGATGTGGGTAGATACGTAGCTATAGCCAATATCCCTCCAGACAGTGAGTCAGAGTGGCAGCGAATACGATTGGGATTGTGGGAGTTACTCCACGACCAAGCCAGTCTTGCCTACTGCCTTGATTTCCTGGATAAGTAATTTTTTGGGGGGTACAGCCCCCTAGCCCCCCTGTTCTGCTGTCCTAACCTATATATAGCACAGCTAACTCTGCAAAACGATAGGCTAGCCAAACAGAAGTAATGCATCTTGCACCCACCCACAACAGCTACCTAACAGCTAGATAACAATATGCAGGTGGAGAAATAGGGGATGGTAGCAAGACCGCAAGCGCAGCAAAATGTTGCCAGATGTAGGGATGGTGCAAATGTATTCAAAGTCAGCAAATGTTAATGACTGCATGGGCTTTGCGTGGACAGGCTGCCCCCCTCTTTGCATGGACCGGCTCTCTTCCTTGTTTTTTACGATTTTTCCGCCAGGTGGTTTGCCATGCCCTTCAGAGGCACACTGCACCATCCCTACATCTGCCCTTGTTTTTGGAGGAAACATTTTTACGCACCCTTACATATGTGCAGTTTACAATGTGTACTGCTGGTCAGTGTGTTAAGGTAAGGCCTGCAAAGTGCCTTATTATTTGCAGTTACCTGTTGTGTTGTGTGTTGTGTAGAAGCTCATCCCGGAGGGTCATAAAGCAAACAAGGATAGGAAGACTAAGATCGAGGGGAAGCACGCTTTCCACCTCTTTGTCCAACGAAATTACAAGGAAGCACTCAGAATGTTCACAGGGGTGGAAGCTGGTGAGGTTTATATTATACACACATGTGTAGGTTTGGAGTGGTATTCTCTGCAAGAATGCATTACCCTATATAGGGCTATGTGTGATGTTTGGCATAATTTTCTGAGGTGGTGGAATGAATTAGTACATGAACAGATGAAGAGCAGCAAGAAGACTCAGCATGTTAAACTAAAGGCTGGACACAATTAACGAGTTGGTTGTATCTATGAGTAATGTCATGCAAGTAATGACCCAAGAGAACAGGTGAGGATGCAAAATTTACCACCAGTCGGTATTGAACTTGGGACCTTACGCTCAAACACGGAGTTTCAGCCGCCATTAACTGATGAGGCAGGGACAATTTGTACTTCCTAACCTTATATAGGTCAGTACAGAATGATGACTTGGTTTACAATACAGTAACTAACCTGGTGTGGAATCCTGCAAATCTACGCCCAAATAGTGCATTTTACACATTCATAACTTGCCAGCTATCTGAACATCTAGTTGAACCCTGCTCCCCCTTGATTGCTCCTCACCCTCCCATGTTTGCAGCTCTTACCTGATGCATCACGGTTCAACTGCCTCCCATTAGCATCATTCTGATCATACGTACATGTCAATGTTGTGCTTGTTTTCGATTCCTACAGACCCAAAGCATGTCATTGCTCTGTACCCAACACTCTTACCCTCGGAGACAAGGAAGAAAATATTGTCAAATAACTTCCCCAGTTTGCCCCCCACTCTGGCTGGGGATCAGCTGGAAGAAGCTACAACTGTCCTCATTGAGTACCTGAATGAGGTCTGAGAGTGGGTAGCATGCAGTATGTATGTGGGTGTGTCTACATGTGGCTGAGTACAGTACATACGTATATAGTATATATGTGAGAGTGTAAGCGTAGGTGTACCATACTGTATACATATGTGAGTCCATATGTATGTGTGTACAGGTGTATACTGCCACTTGTCCATTTTGTGCCTTGTGTCTCCGCTCAGTGGTCACCGCCTGTTCCTCCACTGCAGATCTGTCGCATGCTGGAGTTGAGTAGGAGTGGACTAGAGGACCAGGAGGCCACTGTGCCCCTGCCCCCCTCATGGGAAATACAGGATGAGAGGAAGATGATGACACTCCTTGTCACTACCATGCTCAAGTGTTATCTGATGGTGAGCAGTGAGGAGTGGAGTGGGAGAGAGGAGTGAATAGGAGGGAGGAGTGAGTGGGAGGGAGGGAGGAGTGAATAGGAGGGAGGAAGGAGTGGTAGGGAGTGGGAGGGAGGAGTGAAGGATAGGGAGTAAAAGCAGTGATTAGGAGTAGTGAGTGGAAGTGCTGAAGTGGGGGAGGGTGAAGTGAGTAAAAGAAGTGAAGAAGGGAGTTGAATTTCAACCATATACTCAACCTTGAAGAAATTTCTACTTGCGGCTTGCATACTGTGAATTTTGTGGATGCACTTACGCATGTGGGACATGTCTAAGTTCGTTTACATAGCGTGAACTGTGCTGTTTTATCACATTCTTCGACGTTTCCGTGGTTACGCATGTGAACGCGCTTGACGTGCATGTGATTCGCAAGACGAACTGTACAACAACGCAGGAACCGTTGCACAAATGTGCTTTAATCGTGAAGCTAATCGTTCTTGATAGCAGCTAGACATTGGCACACAGCTGTAAGACAGTTATGCAGTCATTTCCCAATGGTCCAGTAGTAAGTGTTACGACATTTCAGCAGGGTGTGTTACAGGGAAATCATGTGACAATGGCTGCCCGTGAAGATGGCAACGAGTCTTCTCAGCAAATCTTCGCGTGGCAAGTGAGCTTGTTACACTGACGCACAGCGAAGATGCATTTCGAAAGGCAACAAAAAGATCTAACTTTTCCATGTGAGTGCTCACAATCAGATGCTCCTGTAAAGAGTTATAAGGTGTGCAACGTTTTGCGGGCGGGTAAGAAGTTACATTTATCAATGTAACTTTACAGCAGAATTAGTTAGGAAAAGCGCTCACATGCAAAAGTTAGAGTGTTTGATTGTGTATCGTACCATACCCTTCGTTTTTAATTCAGCCGCTCTTTCACTTGCCACAACGACGATTTGTGCTATTTTACTGTAGTTACCAATGGCGCCATATCTTGGAATGGATAATGATTATTCACAGTTTGTAAGGACGCTATTGTACCACAATGATAGGAGTTCAGATTGATGCCAAGCTTGCACAATTCGGGCACAATCTGGCAGAGAAATAAGTGGGAATACGGAAGTCAAATTTTCGCCATGCTTGCGGTCACATTGTTTACATATGCTATGTTCCACATGCGTACTCCTGTATCATGTCAGACCTTTTAGCTCTTTTGCCTTCCCTGCCTTCTCTCTACCAAATCTGAAACACCTTTGTGACTCAACCTCTCCCTAATGTTTATGTACATTCCTTACCCCATCCAATCTATTCACTCCTTCAGCTCTCCTGATTGCATCAATTGT
This sequence comes from Ianthella basta, assembly GCA_964019415.1. Taxonomy (NCBI): domain Eukaryota; kingdom Metazoa; phylum Porifera; class Demospongiae; order Verongiida; family Ianthellidae; genus Ianthella; species Ianthella basta. The sequence continues at coordinate 3,110,174 of OZ025885.1, read as the reverse complement.
GTGGTCTGCATTTTCAAACATTGTTGCTTTGACAGCTCCCCATGTATGTACTGCCCATTGTTAACACATGCATGTGTGTGTGTGTGTGTGTGTATGTGTGTCTGTAGGTCAACCAGTCATTGGTGGCTCCTTTTGTACGGCGAAAGGGAAGAGCCCTTGATCTACAGGAGAGTGAGAAGTGTCTAAAGATGCACAAGCGATATGAAGACCTCGTGGAGCTATACAAAGCAATAGGGAAACACGAGGAAGGTGTGCTTGGGATTGTGGCAATGCTTGGCTGTAACTGCAAACCCATGCACAGCTTCGGTTCTTCATGCTGCAAAGATATACTACACATGAGAGGGTGTGAGCAAGAGTATTTGTACCCCTCTACCCACAACCATTATGCTTCCCCCCCCCCCCCCCCCACACACACACACATTCCACCCCAGCACTGACTTTGCTGTTTGACTGCCACAAGCACTCCTTCACCCGCACCCTGGAGGGGATCAGGCCTACCAGAGAGTACTTGAAGATGCTAGGAAATGCAAACATTGACATTGTATTCCGTTTTTCAGTTTGGGTCCTTGAGGAAAATGCAGAGGGAGGATTAAAGGTGAGATTATTTGTAATGTACAGTGGAACTTGTTTATGATGGTCACTGTGTTATGCAGCCACCTCTCTAAAGCATCTAGCCTCCCTAGCCCCATATGCACTAAAGCATTGCAAACTACCTCTGTAGAGCAGCCACTTCTCTATCATGGTCAGTTGAGGTCCAGTTCGTCTGGTTGGTAATCTATTTATGTGCCCTCCAACCGCACACCTTAGCACCTAAGCCAGCTCAAGTTACACATTGTTTACATAACACCCCTCACTCCTGCACTTTCCTGAACCAAGCCCATGGCCAATAGAATCAACTCATCCCCTTGCTAGCTATTTGAAGGCTCAACCTTACTATGGGATACCCAACAGTAGACTACTTGCATAAGGTACAGCTATGCTGGAGTATCAAAATTTGCTTATGACACATGTTGTCATTTCACTTTCCATTACTCCTTACACAATATCCACTTGGTGCCCAGTCCATGAACATGCTGGTGCATGGCTAGCTGGGGCATTATCAGCTGGTGTCCAAGGGATGGCACCAAACTCTCAGCGTTTATAAGGTAGGGCTCCAGAAGTGTCCTCCACGGGTTGAAATTGCCCATCTTGCAGCTCTTGAAGAGATATCCTTCAATATTCGGTTTTTCATTCGCTGCTGATGGCCATTTAATTAATTGTTGCTCTCTTGACTTTCTGGTTTTATTTGCTGTCGTCCAACGATTGAATTTGGCCATCGTTATAGAAGCTACCCTCCGTTGCTAACAGAGCAGATTCTTGAATCAGCCTGGGACTGACTTGCTATTGTGCGACTTGCCATAGCAGAAGCCTGCCAAAGGAGGGCGCCCTGCTAATTGTTAATAATGGTTAGAATTGTTAGTAATTGTTAGTAATCAGACACCCTGCTTTCCCTTATGATCACATCAATTGGAACGAAACAGAATGATTTAAATGCTTACATTTATATTGAATGTATTTGGCGAAGAGTTGAGTATAGGGAGTTTATATTGTAATTCGGGAATTTATATTATACGCCATTTTATTCGGCCGGTAGTAGACCGTGTGCGAGACCAAGGGACTTTCAGAACTGGCTTCTGAACGTTGTCTTAGCGAACTTTGGATGTCCTCTTCCGCCACTAATCATGGAACAGACTCCTACAGCACTTCTGGTCGACGGGCACAGAGACAGCTTCGGGACAGTGCCCAACAGGTCATCGAATTATCTTCGTGGTCTTCTTTGATAATGGCTGCCTGCTTCAGAGGCCTTCACTCCGCTGCCTGAAATACATGACAGGAGTAACATAGAAACTGGTGAGTGCCATGATTTGTACACACAAACATTTTTCAATCGTCTGTTGTACTGAAAAGCTCAGCAAGCACAGTTGCCCTTCTAATGCTTTTCTCAACCTCGCCCTGCGTACTGCGCTGTAGCAAACTACGTCCATAGTTTTTGCCATCATAGAAAACTAGCCACTCTGGTCACTGTGGGTTCCTTGGTACATTGTTTCTGTAAGTTACTCACTGTAAATGTATGTGCTTTAAGCAGCCATGTGTCTGTCTGTGCTGGAGCTTTCTCTGTGCATGTGTGTGTGTGTGTGTGTGGTGTGTCTGGTGTGTGTGTGTGCATGTGTGTGCGTGCATGCATGCGTGTGACAGAGCAGCAACTGAAGGGAGCAGGTATTTTGAGTTAGGGCAATTGCCCCATGAGATCTCAAAATACTTGTTCTGACAGTCAGTATGTTCACTCCGTCTCCAGATCTTTACCGATGATCAGGATGAGGTGAGGGAGCTTGATCGAGTGAGGGTTGTGCAACACCTGGAGCAAACATGTGTTGATAATCCCACCCTTGTGCAGGAGTACCTTGTGAGTGGTATATAGTGTGTGTATTGTGTAGTTTGCCATACAGTAGCACTTGGAGGTGTGTGTGCATGTGTATGCACGCGTGTGTGGTTGTGTGTGTGTGTGTGTGTGTGTGTGTGTTGTGTGTCCACATGTGTGTGAGCCTTCTACACAAAAAGAAGTGTTTGTATACTGTAAATGCTAGCTGAGTTGGTGGGTACTGTACTTAACTGTTTGTCAGCACCACATGTACTGCAGCCTTTGCACACCATCTCTCACTGTCTGTACTGTAGGAACATGTCATTCATCAGTGGGAGGACAGCAATCCTGTACTGCGTAACAAACTGGTTGAGTTGTACCAAGACGAAGCACAGGCACTGGTCAAATTGGGTACTGTGGCTGCATGCATGAGAGAAGTTCGTAGGTGTTGTGTTACTGTACAACATTGTGGTGGACTGTCACAGGAAACAATGCGGTCTGTGTTGTTTGAAACATTGTACAGTAATGTCCCCCGCTGTTGTGTTTGTGTGCTCTGTTCTGTGATCTTTCAATGCCTCAGCATTGACACCTATCTATTTCTTTTGTGTTGTACAGGAAAAGATGATAGTGTGGTGAGACAGAAGCTGCTGATGCTTCTCAAGTCATCTGAGCATGTTACAGCAGAGTCAGTTGTCACCAGCTTCCCCAATGATGGTGGGTGCATGGGATGGAATGAATTAATTGGATGTGATTTTCACTTCCAGTTTTCTACCCATATGGTACTTGTCACAATTAACTTACATTATTCTGCAAACCTGCCGTACAGCAGTATGCAAAACGTAGGCAGCAAAGTTACAGTAGGTCGCGAATCCTCCGAGAAACCTTCGTGGTGGCTGTACAGGTACCTCACGAATAACCTGCAAATTCGCTGAGAAAGTTTGCAGATGTACTTTGGAGAATACACAGATTCACTGAGGAGAATCATCCGACTGATCGCCAAGAAGAGTCGCCCCATTGATCTACTCCATACAATGCCATCTTTGTTCTTCAGTTTTTCGTATAGTTGTATACTGTTGTCCTGTCTATAACATTTCATTGGTGCTGTTCTTGTCATTCTTTGTTGCTGTATATTACTTATTGTTGATATGAAGTCAGTCAGGTTAGGAACGACTTTGCTGAGTGTTTAATACAAACGTTTAGAATCTTTGCCCACCATGTTTTCTGAAGTAGCTACGTTATGTATAATATAGCTACGCTTGTAGGTTATGGCAGTTTTTGTTTACATAAGTCAAATCATAACATAAAGGTGTGAATTCCTCTGTTACCATGGCTACTTGCGCAATGTCATGTGATGTGCGCATGATCTGCGATTATTTTAGGAAAGAAATCGTCCTAGAACGTCGTATCTGGCAGCTAGGTATGTACCTAAGGACGAAAACAAGCCTTACCGAGCAGATTTGATCTAATCGTTCGAGCAAAAATGCCTAACTGCGCGATGTGCTATAATGCCATCAGCCATTTTTTGAAAATATCACAAGGACGTCACGAGACATTGCCCCTGAAGGCTGGCTGTTACGGTTGTTAGCGAAAATATCTTTCTGGCTATCGGTATTGCTAGGTAGAGGCACGTCGATGGCTCGTTTCGCATGCTAAGGAAATTATCTAACTTTTCCATGCATGCATTGTTCGTGCTCGCTTCCTGTGAGGAGTTACAAGGCGCAGAAGTTGGCCAAAGAGAAACGAAAGTTAGTTTTCTTGCTGTAACTTTGGATAGGATTAGTTTAACAACAATGCATGCATGCAAAACTTAGATCGCATGTGTATGAACAGATTAATGTTCGTTTTGTTCCATTTAGACGTTCCTCCGATAGCCAGAAAGATATTTCCCGCTAATTTGATGGCTTTGTTAGCGGCGACATTGCTCAGTGAGGCAAGGTGCCATCAGCACATATCGTACGTAGACGTAAAGAGCGGAAGTTGTTCTTTCTTCTGGTACTCGCCTGACGTCGATTGAACAAAGCTTGCAGGAGATATAAGCAATTATACGGAGGTAAAAAATCGGCCGCGAACACGCCCCATTGTTTACATAGTGCCATAACCCACATGCGTATGGAAATGATTTCTTGCTCTAGAATTATCGCCTGAAACACTATGGACAGGACACAGACATTCTTTAGACTCTGCACAGATGATTTACGAACTCTGCACAGATGCTTCACAACGTTCTGTGTGGCAGCTTCGAAGCTGCTGCGCAGAATATCAGCAGAATTCTGCAGACTCACAGATGTTTCTTGTGACACGTTCCATAATTCTCTGTCCCTCATCTCTGCCATTTCAGGGCTTTTTAAGGTCATGAATATCGTTGCTACAGATTCATGTTGCAAATGCATCTGATTGGTTGAAAAGGTTTTGAACTAATTGCTATCCCCGCTAGACTGTCCCTTAATTCCCTTCTAAAGTGCCCCTGGGCATTTCAGGATGGTCTAGCTAGCCAGACTAGCATAATGCTTGATGCTCAAGATAGCTTATTATTAGTCTTGCTTCCAGTTCCTATTTCTCCGTACACATATTATTGTGCAGTCACACGATTGCACAATAATAGGGGCTGGCGCATATGAGACTATCTTATACTTGATTAATGCCCGCCTAATCAGTGCAGCCCTACATACATTCCATTGTGTCATTGTCCATTTTATGTGAGTGTGAAATGACACAGCCCCTGTTGGATACATGCATGTTGTACATCCCACCTACACGCAGGCCACCCCCAGGACTATGCTGGGAAGACATTCCACTTTGTGGAGAGGCCACCTGAGGGACTGGTCTGTGCTGTGTGTTATGCACTTGCTCATGACCCAGTACAGGCCAACTGTTGCGGAAAGATCTACTGCACACAGTGCATCGAGAAGTGGAAGACCAGAGCCATATCCTGCCCCGCCTGCAGAAGCACAGTGCAGTCAGATCCACCTTTCAATGTGTTCAGAGATAGAAAAACACACCAGGATATCCAGAGCCTATCTGTGCACTGCCCAAATTGGAAAGATGGCTGCGACAAGAAGATGGATCTATCTGAAGTCGATAACCACCTCACATCAGACAACGGCTGCCCTTTCCAGGTTGTGGACTGTGGCAACAGGTGCGGACACAAAGACATGCGAACTGCTGTGAAGAAGCACATGACATCCGAGTGTCATCTGCGTCATGAGAAGTGCCAGTATTGCCCTCTTGACTCCACTTATGAACAAGTCACAGGAGCTCACTTGAAGGAGTGCCCTGGCTACCCTCTCAACTGCCCTAACAAGTGTGGTGCGCAGGATCTCACTCGTAGTACTGTCCCCGCCCACCGTGAGGTGTGTCCACTCCAGCAAGTGGAGTGTGAGTACAAGCACTTTGGCTGTGCTGTAGTTGTGCTGAGGAAAGAAGTGGAGAAACATCTGCAGACATCAGTGGAGATCCACCTCCAATTGACCAAGAATAAAGTGGAAGAGCAACTCAGGGAGGCAGCGAGGGAGAGACAGAGAATGAATGAAATAATTGCTCGTTTGGTTGACAGAGTGGAACAGTTAGAACTCAAGTAACATGGTTGACTTGAGCTAGCTTGAGCTAGCTGTAATATATATTTACTTACAAATGATCATGAATGAAGACATGCGTCATACATGGACACCAGATACATAAGTGTGCAATTGCAATGTGCAGTTGCTGTTGCTACTGTTGAGCTGTTCTTGCATGCTCTTGTCACCCACTGCACTGGATACACCCACTCCAGCACCTGGGGGATGGGGGACAATTGGCTTTACACACAACGAACAATTCTGCTTACAGTTTGTGCATGTACACCCGGCCCCCACCCACACCCCACACAAACACATGCAGCGTATAGGATGTCATATAAAATAATTGTCAAACCAACACTACTGAAAGACTAAAGTTAGATACAGGCCTACAGACAGAGCATGAGCAACAAGTCAAGGGAGTCAGACTTTGCTATTGGCTCCCTAGCCAGCCACTCCCTGAGGTGGCATATAGTGATGACAGCACATGCTGTCCTGTGACGTGATGATGACACACACACACTTTCCATGGCCTTGAAATCCTACCATTCTGACCTTGATTCAACCAAGTGGGCGGTTATCAACACCTGAATCAGTGAGTGTTGGAGTGGAGCAGTAGAGAAGGCTGTGCTGGTTCCTCATGCAAAGTACATGACCCTACTGGTGTTTTGGTGCTCCTTGACAGCCTGGGCCATGGCAGCAGGGGACTTGACCTCCTCATGAGAATCAGTAGTAAAAGTTATAAGTTAGCTGTAAAAAACAATCAATGTCATCCACGTACACCTGCTAGTTCGAATAATGAAAGTAATACCAAAAATGCATGATATTGCTGAACATTTCAGTCAATGTAAAACAATAATGCACACTGTTTAGTATGGAGTTTATGTACGTTTCTGGACAGCACAGTATAATGATACTAGGCGAATGCAAGCATTGTGGGGCGAGCCTCAGCAAGTGTCACGTACTCTTGCAGTGATTGTGGCCTATAGAAAGTGGGCGATGACAGGAATGGAGCACACATGCATGATGGGTGTAGGTGAATGAAACAGGTTGGGAAATGTGGATAGGCCTACTGAGGACGGACACACCACCACATGAGTACCAAATGCAGAGCATAAGACAGCAAGTTACTGCATTGATACCAGTTTACCTCTAGTATGTTAATGGGTACACCCTGGACAACTGGACTAATCTGTCATGTTACTGCATTCTGTCTTGTATCATGCATTATATTTCACTTGTTTTGACATAATTATTTCACATTATAAACTTCAATGTAAAATGGTGGGCAAGATGGTGACTCTCTGACTGTCTTCCTCAGCATAACGTGCTAGACACCATGGCAACATGCAAGGTGATATCATGGAGTGGGGCAGACCGACCACTTACCCATGCCCACAAATAATATACTGACAGCATCATTGCATCAGCGTGAATGCACTAGATGAGCAGCCTGCTCGAAGGGAACTCGCTGCAGCCAACTTTGATCGCTGAAGAGATCTGGTCCCTGGCTAGAACAATGGCTGGAGCACACAGTGAAACGTTGACTGTAGCCACCTGAACATGAAGCTCTCGCAAAAGCCGTGCATCAAAAATCGGCACCCTAGCCGACGTGGGGACCCCCGCTGCTTTTCCATAGCTACAACAACACAAAGGTAGGGCAGAGCGTCCTTGACATAGCGTCGTGAGTGCGAGCTAGCGACGTTCCAACGGGGTGTGTGCGGTTGTTAAGGCATCTTTGTTTCAAAGTCTGCACGGTCGGTAAGGCGTCTTTGTTTCAGAGTGTGCGCGGCTGGCAAGCGAACGGCATGCAGCCATGTTCTTCTACACGGGCGAAGAGACTCGGCTTGGGCATAGACGTCTTATGCTTGGGGCTATGACCTAGACGAAATTGGCCCTGGGGGCCAAAACAATCGTACCATCTATACATAATAATAATAATAATAATAATAATAATAATAATAATAATAATAATAATAATAATAACTAGCGAGTACCCGCCACACAGTGGCGACGGCCCTCCAACGACAGTGATCCCACGACAGTGCTCCTCCCACAGCACTTCTATGATGGTGTTTCCATGATGGTGCTTCTTGCAATGGTGTTTTCACAATGATGCACAATTGACGGTAATTGATCGTAAAATCCATAGATTTGCAGCTCACAGTTGCTCTTGTGGGTGGAGAGTGCTGGTAGAGTGGTAGGTCTGGCCATGGATCTTGAAGCAGTATGGGCCTCGGCCAGGAACCTATATAGATACAATTACCACAGTAGCTAAATGTAAATGTATGCATGTGTGTTGTACTTGTACATAATCACATTAAAGGAATATCCTTTATAGTACTGTCACTGACCTGTACTGTTTGAGGTCCAAATGAAGCAAAGGAGAAGGCACTGTTGTATTTCCTTATGTTCTCCCTGAAGTTCCTAGCCTGAGGGCTGGAGCCAGTGAAGAGGTCCTTCAGTGGTGGAGGGTAAGCAGCAAGGGCTAGCAAGCTGACCTTCCCATTGTGACAACAGTTGAGGGACTCATTAGGGAACCTGAGAGCCTGACAATGGTGACACACTGTAGTCATGGGCCCCAGGTAGACTCTGCCACTCCCAGTAACAGCTGGTGTAATAGCTCTTCTCTGTTGCTGCCTCACCCTTGCACTTGTCCTTCTCTGGTCAGCATCTTGCTGCTCCTCCCTCCTCCTCCTGCTCCTCTCTGCCTCCCTCTCCCTGTCAGCATCTTGCTGCTCCTCCCTCCTCCTGCCCCTCTCTGCCTCCCTCTCCCTGTCAGCTTCTTGCTGCTCCTCCCTCCTCCTCCTGCCCCTCTCTGCCTCCCTCTCCCTGTCAGCTTCTTGCTGCGCCTCCCTCCTCCTCCTTCCCCTCTCTGCCTCCCTCTCCCTGTCAGCATCTTGCTGCTCCTCCCTCCTCATCCTGCTCCTCTCTGCCTCCCTCTCCCTTTCCTTTTGTCTTCTCCTTTTCACATTATAATATGGAAGAGCCCGCCTTCTGCGGGCGTCTACACTACAGCTCTCCTTCATTGCCTCTAGTGTAGCGCGTCACGAAGGAGCCCGCCTTCTGCGGGCTTCTACGCAACTGGCGCTCCTTCATTGCCTGTAGTGTAGCCCGCGAAAAACATGGCGTCTTATTCCCTAAAGGAGGGAATTCTTGCGGCCCTCTCCTCGGGCCCAGCGACTCCTCTTCAGTGTACCCCCTTATGACACTCTCCATACGTCGCCCCGTAATAATCCGGAGTTTCACGTGGATCGCACGCACGCACGCTGCGGGAGAAGTGTTAATCTACTCGGTCGGACGGACGGACGGTCGAACAAGCACATTAATATAATATTATAGATTCAAATAAATTAAAGACAAGACAACATGATGAATTGTCGCCATCCAATCTATACTCCGTCGTACTCACCTTCTACTAGTCTATAGATTCCTGCATGGCACTTGTCCCAACAGACTATGAAGAACCTTTCTTCGCGTTTGCCATCGACACTCCGGCTACCTGCAGCCGCGCATTGCGGGAGCAAGATTGAACACAAGGGAGAATTCAGTCAGAACTATGTATAACTCGTTCCACTTACTCCAAACTTCAAAGGCAGTGATATCGTAAGGTAGCCTTTTGCTCGCCTCCACTAAGCTGAACGCTTTCAACATCGCTCCTTAGGCAGCCATTTTTATGACTACGATGACACACGTGAACAAAACGTAAATTATCAAGTAGACCCGATGTACCGCGTACGGTCATAAGCAAGGTCTTTGCAGTGAGTTGGTCATAAGTCAGCCGCCTACGGTGCATGTGGGCCGGCCATGGAGTTACCTCCCTACCTGTGTAGCTAGAGAGGTACGTATACACATGCAATTTCTGAGGTATATGTATTGTATTGTAATGTATTGAGTTATTATACTGGTACTCCACTTAGCCCAGTGGACTACTTTACAGGGAGCCCAGTTGAGGTACATAGAGAAAAGAAAAGAAAGATGATTAGGAAATAACATAAGTAATGGGTAGGTAATGGATGCCACATATGAGAGTATATGACAATAAAGTTATATGTACATCAAGTTACAATTGGTTAGTTACATAATTAAGTTACAAGTTACAATACAATTACAAATAGTAATGGGTAAGTAATGGATGCTACATATGAGAGTACATGACAATAAAGGTATATGTACATCAAGTTACAATAGGGAGTTCCATGCTCTAGCAATCTTAAAACTAGGAGCCTTTCTACCAAGTTCAGTTTTTACTGTGGGAAGTACCAGGCGATTGATGCGAGCACCCCTGGTAGAGTAGCTATGGATCCTAGCTTGATACAGGCTGAATCAGGTCAGATAGGTAACTAGGCGGAGGACGGGTAGCAGTGTCGTATATAAAGTGCTCGTGGTGTTTGGGGCTGGCGCTGAGGGTTACATGGCTGCCATAAGTGTCAGTGTATACAAGTGCGTGGCCATATCTCTGACAGCTGCAGATATAGGTTCACTTTGCTAGCACTGAAACTATTCTGCATATGCTTTAAATTAACTTTGCACATGCACATATACTGGAGTGGTGCACATATCCCATACTAATGCATGACATATTATGTATAATTATATGTTCAATTCAATTCAATTCAATTCATTATTAGAGTGCACCATGCCAATAGGTACTAGGACACATCATGGTCCAATGTAGCACTGCACACATCATGTACCATGGAAGATGGAGGGATACAGATTAGTACCACGTAAAGAAAAAACTGGGGTCAATGTTAATAAAGGGCGTGACAGATATGATTTTATACATGCTTGATAGCATGTATAAAATAGGCATTTAATAATAGAACTTAGCTGACCACATAGAGCTACGTAATAATAGACAAAATACGATAGTTTATACAGGCCAGTGACAATACAAGGGCTGCTCTCTCTCCAACGCTTTTTGCTGGAAAGTCCTCTCTTGATCCCTCCGTGGCTTCCAGAAGAGGCTGCCTGAGATGGTCCCATGCAGAGCACTGCAAAAGACAATGGCTTAGGACATCCTCCACCTCTCCACTATCACATTCCTTGCATACTCTCTCCTCTCTCTTCATCCCATGCCACCTTCCCATTTCAATCTGAAAAGCGGTCGTTCCCCCCCTCAACTTTAACGTCATCCTACTTTCAGCCTTTGACTTCCACAACTCGACTCCACCTTACACCCCCTATCAACTTCTTCATGGACAACTTTGGCTTAATTTCAGCTCCCTGACCACACCACCACTCATGTCCTGCCACCCAAATCTACCGATACACCTGCCAATGCTTCTCATTCAGCTTCCCCTACCACACTCCACTGCCTGCAACACGACCTTCCTCAGCAGTCTGTCTTCATATATTTCACTTGTCAACACCTTATACCAGAACTGCACACACCTCACTCTTGCCTCCCACACTCCTGATAGCTAGAGATTCCAATGTACTCGATCCATCATATAATAGTGCTGATCAATGTAGCATGCATTGCATTCTTTTAAATTTTATATCCATCCTATATATATACTGCATACTAACACTTGTACTGTACTGTATGAACTGTACGTGTATAAACATGACGCCGTGTACCTGCCATTATACGTATACCATACAAACAGAGTGCTATGGAAATACATAATAATAATGACATAGATAAAGTGAAATGTGAGCAAATTAATGTCATGACATGAGGGGGTCAGGTAACCATGCACACAATGATGTACGTATACTGTGAGTTAAGTTAGGCTGTTAAAATAATCCATGAATTGCTACATGCTGGGACTCCAATTAGTGTAACATGTAAATGCAATACATTCTCATGTAAATGACACAATATAAAATGGCATGCATGCACGATCCTTGTTCCTCTGAGTTAGCTGCTGTCATGTGGGTTGGTGTGGTAGGGATTTCCCTTCTCTAGGTAGTCCTTTGCAGAGTGCTTTCCTTCAACAAGCTTCACAAAACGCTTCTTGTGTAGAGAGGACTGGATGCCCAGCTCTTCCAAATCCAGCTCTGACATGCTAGAGAGCAGCTCACCATCAACATGCTCCTACACATGGTAAAATAGTAGCAACAGAGAGTATAACAGTGCATACAATTTTATATCTGAGGTGTATATCTACATGCCCTCGCCTCTCATGCATCTAAAATCCATATACACCAAAGCGCCATGGTACTCGGTTACCGGGGCTTTCATGGTTACCATTTAGGAAGATTGTGGCAAGTCTAGTCAATTCTGAATTTCAGGATGGCTCAGCTAGCGTCTGGCTGCTTCGTTCGTGCGCTGATGATTTCACAGTTTGTTCTTTCCCAGACTACGCGTCGCCAATTGCACAAGGATAATTGTTCAGCCCAGAAGACGGTCCCATTGAGTTCCGCATCCCATCGTGTGTGCACAAGTGTGAAGGAGCAGGTTGGACCTGCACACTGTTGTGGAGAGGCTCCAAGGTGGTGAGCGTCAGGCCATGTGTAGAAGCTAGTTGGTAACTGTGCATCCTCCCTCTGGGCAATTGCTTATACATGTCGGGCAGCCTTTCCCGCTGGTGTGCACTCCAAAGTTGTTGATTAATTTCAGTTTGCCCAGGTCATGACCGTGCAGAGCCCTGTCTTTCTGCTGACGTCGAGATCGTGGCTGCAGTCCTTGAATGGATGGTAGTTACTAAGGTAGCTAAGTCGGGTGTTTGTGTTCACTGAAACCGCTGTTGGAACTCAGGCTCTCCCCAAATATTCACCATATTGGTTCGTGTGATCGCTGACTGGACGGTAGTTAGGTAATTCGTCTGCTTTTTGTTCGTGCAAACCAGTGTTGAAACTTGCTCATAGTGAACATTCTCGAGGTTCGCATCCGGTAGCCATTTTGTAGCCGATAAATGGAAATTTTCGGCATGACGTACGACACATACATATATATATATTTATTGTTGGTTGCCATGACAATGCCAAAACATCAAAGGAAAAGACTAGGGTATACATCATATATACCCCAGCTAGCTGGGTTATAAATTTACCAGGAGCTCTGGGCTCTTATTTTCAGCCAATCCACTTCATGTCCAAAGTTTACTTTATTTCAAAATTGTTGTTCACTATTCACATTTTGTGTCGAGCCAAAAATAGCAAATGTGACCTATTTTCCTGTCTCATTCAGAGTGATTCACAACTTTTCAGCTGGAGTGGCTTTGTAGTGCCATAATGAAAGATTAGTGTGAGCCTGAAGGCCATCATTCATGAACACCATCAATTGCAGTGAAGACATCAAAAATGCAGTTTGCCATTATCGAAACAATAACATCAATATCGTTATCGAAATAATACCATATTATTGTGCTGTCAAGAAAAGTACATACAATAAACCCCGTACTAAATAGTGTGCACTATCATTTTGCATTGACATGTTTGGCAATATCATTTTGGTACCACTTTCATTATTCATAATTGCAGTTGCGGAGGACATTACGATAACCCTAACCCTTATTTCTCAGCTAACCTGCAATTTCTACTACCAATTCTCATGTGTACATTTGCTCAATGCAGAAGTGTTGTACACTGCGTAAGTGCAAACATACCTTGATGAACATCTGGTGGTACCTTTCCAGGCCCATGTTAGCCAGCAGTTTCAGAATGGTCTTGTGGTCCAATCCCTTAAGATATTTCACATTCTGTGCACAGTCCAAGATGCTTTCGCTTTCAGTGTTGGATGCTGAGGTGGCACTGGGGGAGCTGATTGGTGGCTGTGTGGTATTCTGTACAAATGGGAACTGCACTAGCTGTTGCCCCTTTTGAGAATTTCGAGGAGAAATGGGCATCAGAATTGCTTGCGAGGTAGCTGGCGATGAGTTTAGTGGTGACTGGAACAGCACTGGTTGCAACAGGGTCCCTTGGCCACCACCAGGTTGTGGGACAGAGAAGAGCTGTGCAGCCACAGTAACGTTGGGTGCTCCACTCTGTGGCTTTGGGCCCTCACCCGAAGTGGTGGACTGCATTGTGGTGCTGGGTTGAGAGGAGAGAGTGGCTGACCCAGGAGGGGAGACCACCGTAGGGGAGGAGGGGAGGTAAAAGACCCTGTGGTGCATTAATTGTGAAATGGGAGACTTTTGGACGTTTGGGGACAATGGACTGTTGCTTCCTTCACTCAGTGCCTCCACAGTGAGGCTTGGATGATGCACACTGGTGCCATTGACACCCCTGTGCAGTGCCAGGAAGGTGCCATCCTTTCCTGGACTGTTAATGAGGGGGTTTCGACTGGCAAGATGCTTAGCCGGATCCAGATGCATTGCACTATACGTTTTCACGTTGCTGTACAATCCAGAGTGTGCCACGCTTGACGGGTCTGTGTTCATAGGGACATCTTCTTCTGTGACAAATGGAAGAAACACGGCCCCAAGCTTCACTAGCTGCAGTATTGAAGCTGTCTATCAGTATACAAACTACATCTATTCCGAGTGTTCATATCTCAGGGGTAGTTCAGCACAATCCTATAGGCACATACATATCTTGATGTACATACATACACACACTAGGGACTACAAGCAGTAGGCAAGTTCTTCATATGTGCTGCATATACTTCTTCATATATTTAGAGAGGAAACCCAAAACAAGTGTGATAGGCAACTGCACAAAGAGAAGTCCAGCTGTGAGTAATTGCATGCCTACCTGTTCCTGAGTCAACAGAATGTGGTGACTGCTGCGTCACCATGTGGTGTGTGTCCTGGTCACCCTCCACTGCAATTAGAGTGTTGACACCCGGATGCCCCCACTCCTTGCCCTCCTCTGAGGGGGAGAGGGACTGCCGCTGCTGCTGCCAGCTGTCACCAGGATTGTAGGGTGCATATCGGCTATTGTGTCCTAGAGAGGGAGAAAAGAGTGGAAGAAAGATGCCATTTTACTAAACTGCTGTACAGCATTAAGGAAGCTCACACGCAGAGTGAGGAAGTGGCAAAACACTACCAAATGAAGCTGAATGCATGCCAACATTCAATGGATGAAACAGACGATTACTGACAGGAAGGCTTCGCATGCATGGTATTGTTTGACTCTGCAGGCCATCAAAATGGCAAAAACGTCACGTTCCATGCCAACGTCGCCACACTTCCACAAACCAGATATCCGAATTAGTTACAGCAGTCAGTGACTCACTGCATCAAGTTGTAGCACCAACATACGTACATAAGTAACACAACAAGGTATACTCCGCCTACACAGATTGCTCTGCCGGTCACCCCTATGTGAGCTCACCCACACACACACTGTCTGAGTGCTACAGTGAACCCAGTGCATGAGGCACAGCATTGCACTCAAATGGAAGGAAATGAGATAATGCACTGCAGCGTGTAGACTCCCCTTAGTGGGAAATGTGTACACCTTTATAAGTGTGATGTTGCTAAGGTAACGGGCTACACACTAACTTGTGTGCTAACCACACACAAGCACACATCATCCTGCCCAGGAGATACGCAGGTACAGTGGACAGTTACAGACAAGTCCCTTTTTGAGTTGCTAGGTGACATCACTCAAATGGGAGTTTTCTGTTGTCATAGGTACTACCTGTTTGAAGGACAACAACAGCACTGATCTCACATGAATTACAGAAAAAACTTTCCCAGTGACACACGTAAACAGACATTACACATGTGCACAAACCACAATGCACCATCATCACAAACAGTACACATACACAATCTTGTAAAGGCCCAAGTACACACGCATGTACACACACATATGTACACATGTACACACACACACACACACACACACACACACACACACACACACACACATACACACACACACACACACACACACACACACACACACACACACACACACACACACACACACACACACACATGTTAAGTCCTAAAAATGGAAAAGTTTAACATTCCTTCTAAGAAAACAATAGCTAAGTGTCTATAGAAGATGGTGAAGTCCCCAATACAGATAACCCACAAATAGACTGAAGGGAATTCACCCACCCCATGGATCATGCGTCCAGACCAGGATGTTGGTACACATAGCAAGGCACTCAGAATGGTTATTGCAGGAAATAGGAGCATGTTCATGTGTATTGACCCCTACATCCCCTTCCAGTGCACCCTAGGAGTGCTAGGAGACAGCGTGACGACACCAGACATGCACTGCAGGCAGGTCATGTGGACGACAACACCCACTTCAAAGCAAACACCCGGCCCATATATAGTAAGGTGTTCCTACAGTCAGTAGCCAGCTGCAGGCTCACATGAATGCATCACCATAGTGGCCGTTGTAAGTGTTGCTACACAGCCATAAATAGCACAGTCAACACCTCGGCAGGAAGTATACAGCAGACAGATAGGCTGAATTGCCTGTGTGTGTACGTGCGGTGTGTGTGTGCGGTGTGGTGTGTGTGTGTGCGGTGTGGTGTGTGTGTGCGGTGTGCGGTGTGTGTGCGGTGTGTGGTGTGTGTGCGATGTGTGTGTGTGTGTGTGTGTGTGTGTGTGTGTGTGTGTGTGTGTGTGTGTGTGTGTGTGTGTGTGTGCGTGTGTGTGTGTGTGTGTGTGCAGTGTTTGTGTGCTTGTATGTGCATACGGTGAGTGTGTGTGTGTGTATATGTTTGTGTGCGCATGTGTGTGTGTGTGTGCATGCAGTGTGTGTGTGTGCGTGGTGTGTGTGTGTGTGTGTGTGTGTGCAAATACTAATATGCAGCAGGGAAAGTATGTACGTATACCCCATTTGTGCCGTTCACTTTGAGAGAACTGAGATGTGAGCATTGCCATGAAGCAGTGGTGGAGAGCAGTACCCATAAGCCTACATCAGCTCTTATGTATGTAGCTCCACTGGAGCATTGATGGATGAGCAAACTGATGAATGAATGCCTTGGAAGTACTTTAACCCTTTAGCCACGGATGACGCATAAAGTTGTCATGAGTTATTATGCGGATAAGTGAGGATGACAACTTCATGCGTTGTGACAGTCGGCGTTACTTACGGGTATATTTCTCAGAGTACAATACTTCAATAGAAATGTCAACTTTAGAACACCTGAAGCAGTGACAGAGCCATCTGTTGGCAACCTTAACTGGTCTCCTGTCCATACCCGAGGTGCACAAACATCTGTCAAAGACGCACAAACTTATGTACCATCTTTCCCCAGTAGCTTAAGCCCAAAATCGACATGCACAGGCTCCAGAAGGCACAGTTGCTCAGTCTTGTCGTTTAGCCTTAAATGTCAAGTAATTCTTTCCTTTGGCTGGCCATTTGGCTCCGAGAAAGGGCTTCTAGTTTACGAACCTTACCTTTCATTACATGGTTGCTTGCTGGTCAGCCTAACCTGCGCGCAGGGCTCGCAAAAGGCTCAAGAGAAACTGTGAACCATCCCTGATGTCAAAGCACTACAGTGTGCTCCTCATCTTTGTCATTTGGCTACTGAAGTGGTCGATAACTGACAAAATGAGTTGCCGCAAAAATCTTCCTTTGCGTCACCATTTTAATTTCGCGATTTAGTGCAGTGCACAAATTTATATTCCGCATATAATGGGTTAAGACTCACTGACAGTGAAACAGTCTATGTACACATGTGTATTTATAACTATATAATAAAGAAACAATACACACTTACATATGAAGAGTCACACTTCAACGACATCCTTACAATTTACAATTTGCATTTATACCAGATAAGCTTTTCAGCCAACACACAGAATGAGCTTGTGTGTGCAAAACCCAGCATAATAACAGCAACAGTTACTCAGTAAACATTCGCTGCAAACTGGAGGATTATGCCCTTGTGTTCCCAAAACAATAATATTCATTACTTGTGACCGACCTCATGCTCTTATCTAAACACATGGCATTGCATCACATGCTGACACGGAGCAAAGCATGCAGAACACCTTGTCATGGGGTGGTCACAAGGCTGCCAAGTTAACCACAATGGAACCACACAAAGGTCTCCCGATCCCCAATACATGGCCTTATCAAGGCACACATAGGCCACTGCCCACACACTAACTGTCTGTGTGGGTGTCCTCCAGAACTGACCTGTCGTGTGTGAATGACCAATGGCAAGTGTTGATGTAACACTGGTACCTATTAGGGATACCAGGAAAGGCTTCCTCCCCTACTCCTATGCTTGAAGGAACACTGACCACCCAGAAAGGTGATCATACCAGACAAAGATAGCCACACACTATCTCATGTTGCATCGCGCCCGTGTTGCATCACCCATGAGCTTGAGGAACAAACAGGCTGACTTAGATGAGGTGCTTAATGGGAAGTTCCCAACTGCGTAGTGATACAACATCTAGACAAGCTGACTAGTTAAACAAGCAGGGTAATGAGAGTGCTTACACGGACAATTTCAAGTTGCCATAAATTATGATTTAGTTTAATGTATGTACACATGTTGTGTACACCTGTTCCCACATAGACTATAGCAATTTCGGAAGACTCCGCAGGACATTTCTGGTACATCTACACAATCATGACATCGAGTGTCAACGGATATGACAGGATACGACAGGTAATGACTGGATATGACAGGTTATGACAGATTAAGACAGGCACTGTTTGACAGGACACAGGCATGCAGCAACACATGTTGACCTATTCCGGCCACCAGACAGTGAGCCCACAGAAATGTACCTCACGATCCACCACTCATGACTTGCTACTGGAACTTAGAAACAACACTAACCTATTCTGAGTAGAAGCTAGTCTCCCCTAGTTCAGATCCTATCTTCCCTTCCCGCTATTGTGTGATGACGTCAGAAAATAAAAATGGAGGGGAGTAGCGATCTGGGTTATGCGAAAGAGTAGCAGTTTGTAGAGACTGACAAAACATGGAAAATGTCTAGTACAAGAGAAACAACGCTCCTCCTAAGATTCATTCAACAAATGACAGCATGTGCTAAAGGGATTGGAGGCTATTGTTTTGTGATGAGCTTGCAAGGTGACAGCAAGTGTAGAGATGTGAGCAGTGTTAAGAGGAGGAACACTGACTGGACTAACGACACAACTGCACTTGCTACAGAAGGAAGGTTGGTGCGATTGCATAAGGCATTACAGAGCCACATGACCAGTAATGAGAGGTCTGGAGGGGACAGAGGGAACGAAGGAGAGAGCTTAAGGCCATAGGAACTGAGGATGAATGAGAGACAAAGAATGCGACAGAGGGGTAGTGGAGGAGAGAGGGCAACAGATCAGCCACCAATTATCCACCAATCTACCATTCCAGGGCGCTGAGAGGATGTACCCCGAGAGACGCCCTTTGCCTTAGGGAGGGGCTGGAACTTCCTGTGCCATTCCATCCAAGGCATGACCAAACATGAGCTCACAACAAGACTGACCTTCCATCACACCAACAACGCATTCCACTCACTGACCACAGCATGATGATGGGGACTGGGGCCAGGAGTTAGCTGGGACACCTTTGAACCACATCAACCAGCAAAGCACCCAGCAAAGCACCCAAGGGACAAGAGGTCACAGTGGGCCGTGTCATATGACTGATGAACATAGGAGGTGAGACATGTGGCCATACCTACTGCACCAGGAAGAGAGCCATGTTCTATCCCTCCCTCTCCTCTCTCCCTCCCTCCCTCCCTCCCTCCTGTTCCCTCCATCCCTCCCTCCCTCCTGTTCCCTCCATCCCTCCATCTCTCCTTCCCTCCCTCCCTCCATCCCTCCGTCTCTCCCTCCCTCCCTCCCTCCCTCCGACCCTCCTGTTCCCACTCTCCTCACATCCTGTTCCACTCCCAACCGCATCCTCTCCCTTTCCGTTTCAAATTCCTTACCACAAACATATCCAGTAACACAACATATTGGCAAGATAGCACTAATGCTGCCATGGTGAGCCACACACTGTACAGGCATCCCGTGGATAGGGAATGTACGTGCACCAGCTATGTACGTAGGTGTGCGTAGGTGTGCATGACCAGCCCAGACATTTCCTTACAGCACTGCCAACCACACAGTGAGTTAATACTGAAGTGGGTGGCTTCTACAAAGCACTGTCAGTGATGACACATTACAAGCAAAGGCACTCTGATGAGGTCAGTTAGTGCAGCAGTGACCACAATGGATAATCCTACTCCAACCAAAGGTCAAAGGTCAAGCCACTTTTTTCAAAGTTGCAATTAGTCTCTTTCTATCGACTTTGCTGGTAGGTACATAACAATGTCAACACATCCTACACACCCCTTGAACCTTAGTATTGTGCGAACCTTGTACCTTTGCACAATTGGCCTCTAAACCCTTCTCCAGCAGACAGTGGACTCTGGACTACAATGTGTGACCACACACCAAATGTAGAACAATAGCATCCTGTACTTCATACTGTATAACAGTGTTTCAGTGTAAATTCCACTGCAGTGATGAACGTCTTTGTCTAGCAACCACCTCATACTAGACCTCTCTTTAACGAAGTACATCACCAATAGGATTATGATGTGGCGTGGAGCCAGGATACAATAGCCAATCACCATACACACGGCAACAGTGCACAGATAAAGGCCATAGACTAGTGCTTGAAGCAAATTATGCCAATCGGAACAAACATTATGACACCACATACAAAGAGAGGGAGAGAGCGACCCAGAGAGGCAGCAGAGATGAATATTTCACTGTGAGGCCAAAGAATTGAAGGCCATTTACACATGTACGTGGATAGGTGATTTCCCATGTCAGATCCTTGGCTACCCACCTACTGTACGTATTTAAATACGTACATATGCTAATAAGGTATTTCTTGAAGCCAGTACAGTGTTGAACGGTACAAGCTCTCTCTCTCTCTCCCTCTCTCTCTCTCTCTCTCTCTTTCTGTCTCTCTCTTTCTGTCTGTCTCTCTCTCTCTCTCACACACACACACACACACACACACACACACACACACACACACACCACACACGTAGTCTATACACCACAGATAAGAGTTATTGAGAACAGTGCACAACAGCAGCAGCCTGTCTGTGTGAACTGGTGTTGCACTTTGTGGGCACACATTAGAAACTAACTGACACATTCCACACCTCGCCACAGAGAAACAGGCATGACCAGCTGCAACCACCTCCCTATTGAGGCCAGCCTTATCACCAGCCTGAGGGCAACAACAGTAACAAAACGCTGCCAGGGTGGGAAACACACACATGCTGCAGGAGCCAGGACACACATCTGACTCATCTATTGGGCAGACTTTTGTGGTAATCAGTTGACACTGGGATGTGACCATAGTGAGCCATGACACCACAAAATAGCCACAGTTTGGAATATTACACCTAACACAATCCAATCAACTGGCGGCAGCCAGAAGCCCCTCACATGCAACCCTGGATTGAAAGTGGGCAGACTCACACTGCTGAGTTGTAGAGGGAAGGCCACATTTGATCAAGGGAGGCCATACACAGACCACTGTACAAGCTTGTGGCACAGGAGCAATCAACCAAAGTACACTGCCACATCACCACCACTGCAGCCAACTTCCTGCCAACCATGGCAAGGTGGTGGTGGTGGGGGGGGGGGAGGGGGGGGGGGGATAAACACGCTATGTACCAGAACTCATTCCATTCCAATAGGGAAGGCAAGAGCTGGAGGAGGGGCTTTGTTGCTGCTGACACTGCAATAGTTGCAATGCTTCCTTACCAGCAGTTTGATGGAGAAGCCTTTCATGACGTTATCATCAGGTCAACACACACACATACACACACACACACACACACACACGTACAACTCGCCCCATCTTGGTGTATACCATTACCACATGATTGAACGAACACTCCAAACAAATTTATGACAAATTGGGATAAGCTTCCATGAGTGGCTAATAGAAAGCATGGACTTTGTAATTGAACCAACTGCAGCGTAAGTACGTACATACATACAAGAAGGACGTGAATGTTCCCCAACACAATGATGTACATCAATTACGTGTCTACGTGGGCAGACCAAGGTACAATGTACATGCATGCACCAAAGCACACAGCGCCAACTTCCCTTCAAATCCTTTAACCTCGCTGATGGTGGGTTCAGCTCACTAGTCCACAGGTGTGTCCAGTTCTAGGATACTGGACAACAACCTCATTACAAGGCATTTTTAACTGAATAGCACACTAGAGGGTCGCTAAGCGTGTCACATACACCCAGGTGGGGAAAAATGATTACGCTTCTTCTTACAGAATCCACATACATAGGCATGCGGGTTTCCGCAGCCCGTCCAGCTGACTGCTTGTTTGATCAGTTACGTAAGTACGTATGTACGTAGCCTCGCAAACGACCACATCAGCCATCTGGGCCGCTGTCAGTTTACTACTAATCACTATACCTCCTTCAAAGGCGACTGGTGACAACTGATAACATGCTGTGTACGGGTGTGCTACTCTGCTACATATGTAACTCACTCCTCGGCTCTCTCGGCCCATCTGCTGTTACTTTGATGGCATTCTCATACACAGCCACAATCTTTGGCTCAGACTGTATCTCAATGTGCACATTCAAACGGCGTCCTGCAGCCAATGAGCAAGCAAATCAATGACGACCAAGCACACCATTTGAGCAATGGGCTAACACATTACATATACACGTACTTCCCCTATGCGTACACACGCACACGGCACATGCTAGCACCACAAACAATACATGCACTCACGTATGTATCTAAAATTATGTTACACGCACAACATGTACATTGTGAATAAGGTGCACTGTATAGCATGCATGCACAAACGGACTGAAATAAGATGTTTCTCTAGCGAGAGAGGGGGAGCACAGGCCTTCACCCACTGGCCCGTGGTTTTCCTTCAAGTACAACTGAAAGCATTGCAGAAACAGCGAACACTCAGAATGCAATGGAGAGGTCTAAATACAAACCCACAAAGTGAGTTACCTAGACACCCTGGCACAAAGATAACAGATTTACACCCAAAAATTAATTAAATTGCAAGGCAGGTATATTCCCTATGTTACAAGATGAAGGACAAATCTACACCTGATTGCTGTGTTAGCAAAACTCACCCCGCTACACGATTACTGAGGGCACACAAGTACACATGTGCTAAGCTGCTTAGACAAATTGTGGTGGAGTGAGACAAGGCCACAACAATGCCACCCTATACCACAGCGACCACAGTGAATGGTGGGACAAAGTTGCTTATCCCACTGACACCCTATGGGGCAGTGGTTTAGTAAGCTTGGTTGTAAGAGTGTTTGGGGACCGGATGGCCTGTTCCCATATCCTGCCTTGGTCTTCACATAGTGGCGAAAACTATCAGAGGTGTGAGGTTGAGGGGTTAATGAAGTCTGACTATTGTTTAGAAGTCAGACAAGTTCAAAGGGTTTGGGTCACCCTTTGTAGGGGGAAAGGTGTCCAGTGGGTGACCTTGGTTGGCACCAGCTCCACCTTATCTGCTTGTGGTTCAGAGAGGGTAACCATACAGCGCAGGTACCCACCACATGGAGGTACATGTAGCAGACATACTAGTCCAGATGCAGGAGATCGTGTCAGTAGTGGTAGTAAAACATCACAGGTGTGTGTGTGTGCGTGTGTGTGTGCGTGGCCTAGGACCTGCCCTAAGTCCTTTTAGAGGACAAGGAGAACAGAAAAGGAGAGGTGTGTGTGTGTGTGTGTGTGTGTGTGTGTGTGTGTGTGTGTGTGTGTGTGCCACATACAGCAGACAGAAGCAGAAACCACCTCACATATGACAGCATACACACATAAAAGGGAGCAGAGAATGGCACTTTTCTTAAAGGGCTCTGAATTACAGGGCGATAGTGACAATGTACACCATTCACCACATCATATACACTGGAATGTATAAATGAGTCCTAGCAATGTGCTACCATAACACAGAGAGTTTGCAGACTTGGAGCAACAGCAGCTTCATACACAACCTTGAATCAATCTAGCATTCACATAGCCCCTACTACGCATCTTCTCTCAGCCGCAAAGGCAGGAAGAAACGCCTCAAGGGCGCTTATGCTCACCTCTGCCTGATCTTCCAACGAAGCGAATGTCTGGAAACTTTGCCACTTGATTGGTCATGAGCGCCTCGGCATTCTTGAGGTCAGCCGTTGGGTTGAACTTATTGTTAGCCGTCAGTCGCACTAGCGTGCCATCTGGAACATGCGATGTCGCCACGACGATAAACGGTATGTGAATGGGACTGTTGACGCGGCAATGCAGAGGGAGAGGAGTGCATAAGACGAGAGGGTTGTCCGTGGGGATCAAGCCTCCGTTATCGTTCACCACCGTCTTAACCTGCGGCAGCGACACGTCGTCTAGCGACAGAGGAGCGTGAGGTATCGCCTGCTCCGCCTCCGTTGCAGTGATCGAATTCGTTGGCAAGGGGGACTCCTCCCTGCCAGATGCGGAACCGCTGTCGTCCATCCTGTTTCTTCTTCAACTACTGCCCCCTCGGAGTTTTGCAGCACTGGTAAACGGTATTTGCAATCTATAAAAGTCTGAGAAAACCGCAAACCACAGTCACGCAAGTTATTCCGACATTAACCCGAACGAGGTTGGTGGTTTGTTAAATATGAGGTCACGTGGTCACGTGGTATGCTATTTATAGCCACTGCACTCAATATGGTCTCAGGAGAGAGGTCATGTTTGGCACTGGGGAACACTTGTCAACATGATGAGTGTGTGTGTTACTGACGTGATTGCACCTGCATTGCGAGCAAAACTAATTACATTAGAAAACTGTATCGTGAATTTGCTTTCTTTCCTCACAGCCGCCTGCCAGCATGCCAAGGCAAGACTGTAAAATGAAGGAGAGGATTTCTCATTCTGCCAAGTTGGGTTCAGTAAATGGAGACTTCTCCCTTCAGAGACAGATGACCGATGCTATATCGAGAACCACAGACTGACCACAATGTGGCAGGAAACCAACAATACCTCAGTGAAGCACCCCACAGTGTATGCTGGCACTACACTATCCTACCTGTTGTATTTTAACTCTAAGGAATTGCTACATCATGTTAGGTTATGTAAATAAACACACAGTCCAGCTGACCTAATTCTTCTTGATGTCTGCAAGTGGCCTAAGGTGTGTGGTCCAAAGTTGCTGAGTGTCAACTCCATCCATTACATCATTCCTATACTGGGAATGCTGGGGTAGTTTGTTGGGAGGCTTCTGCACATTGCACCACCAACCTGCCTTGTCACGCTGTGACCAACACCTGAACCATTCCGCATTTTAGTGAAGGTCATTGTTTCCAGGAAGTGATGGTCATCCTGTTGCCTAATAAGGTCCTCGACTGGAATGCCTTAATATGGTTCACACTTCCCAATACAAAACCACTGGAATGCAAACACGGACAGGCTCATTTGTATGCTTATAGTTCTGCATCCTCCCCCAGCCCCTCCCAGACTGATGGTGACATTATAATTAGTTATGCCTTGATGCCATGCATGTCCAATGGCACATTGATTGATTATTTGATTGATTGATTGATTGATTGATTGATACATCAGAATGTTATAGGAACATCAATTTGAGAGTGCATCAGATTAAGTCTACAAAATGGCAGTCTGGCTATGTGAGACTATACCAGGCTATAATCATAGTGTATAGCAATGGATAACAATGAAGCTGCGTGCATCAGTCATTAATATATCCATTGCTATACACTACAGTGTAGACACATTGGCTGGCACACTGAAGCACTGCATGCATGAATGCAATGACATGATCATACAACTGAGGATGAATTATATACATAAATTATAATCTATATTGACAGATCACTGGGTTGCATGCATACAGCCATGTGTATTATGTACGTAGCGTATAGTTTGTAGTATTTAATTATGTATCTGCATACATATGCGTATCAGACAGCACCATGCAGTAGCTAGTGCCGTCTATGTAGGGATATGGCGTATTATAGTATCTTAGAATATACATGTATACATGAAGTGAGGGCTTCTCAGCTGGCTCAGGCATCAGAAAGGGTTGGTTCTCTAATACCAGCTTCACAACAGGGTTGAAAACTTTGCCGACGTTTCGACCAGAGCATCTGGTCGAAACGTCGGCCAGGTTTTCAACCCTGTTGTGAAGCTGGTATTAGAGAACCAACCCTTTCTGATACATGTATACAGTACGTATAATTTTATGTATAGCTAGAGCACACATACACTTTATTACAAAATTAAAGCTAATCCATGCAATATCTGTAATCACAGTACTAGTAATGCCACATACCTGTATCAATACAATTATAATTCTATAATGGAAGACTATAGTGCGCACTGCATGCTACACCTTAGCTACCATAGACACATACAGCACATGCCATTCCATCACACACACACAGTACATGACTGTGCAAATTGCATCTAGATGAACACAAATTAAGTCAATCTGTACAAAATAATATATTAATTTTGATCTCGCAGCATATGTCAAGAGATAAATAGATGCTATGCACAAAGGATTGATCGATTGGTGAATGGCATTGCTGTGTGAATGATGAGACGTGCATGTGCAGTGACAACATCACGAGACACGTGAACGAATGCCAAAGAGCACTGCCTTCACATGCTCGTAAGTGACAAAAGCAATGGCCATTGATGGTGCTACCTTAAGCAGGTTAGGCACAAGTCCTTTATACAACCCTTGCACCCCCTCCACCCTCAGGATGGTAGTCACAGCATCAGCAGTGGATGTGTAGTTGAACACTTGTGACTTCTGGCCTTTCATCTGCATGCGTCTGCGAATCACGTCCAGTGGAAAGCTAACTGTGGAAGAGAAAGGGAGGAGCATGTGAGAGTGAGGGTGAGGGTGAAATGAGGGTGAGTGTGAGGGTGGCAGAGATGAGGCTGAGGGTGGAGAAAGTGAAGGAGAGGGAGAGGGAGAACAGTGTCCTCACAGGCATAGGAAGACTCACAAACACCTACACACACACGTGCACACACACACACACACACACACACGCACACACTACACACACACGTGCACACACACACACACACACACACACACACACACACACACACACACACACACACACACACACATGCACACACACACTGCATGCTTTCTATATCAAACCATCCCAGGTGTGCTGACAGTCTCAATTCCCGAGACCTTAATTCCAATTATTGCATAAGCCTCCCTCATGCGTCCCTATGACAACCATGCAACAGGCAGTAGAAGGGGCTGTCCCATGCAGTAAGGGAGGCATGCACCTATAACTAGGTATACACGAATCATGATCAAAGGGTTGGTCAAGGTGTGCTTCAGTGGTCACAGATAGCCACGGCCTTTGTCACAAGGACCAACGCCAAGTTCACACCTCATGGTCAGACTCATGAGGTAATGCACTTCTACATGGCCACAACAGGCAGTTAAACCATAGCAGGCACACAGTCTGCTCGGGCCTTGCTTCCAATGTACCCTGCAGTCACCCAAAGGGTGCACTGAATGCACTGTGCAAGGCTAGTGCCTGACACCTCCTCAAGTCTGTTCTGACCTCATCAAAATTGCACAACAACATGACATCGCTGTGCAGTGCCAAGCAATTACCATTGCACCACACATTATTGTAAGTTTAAAGGGTAGACCAGTCCCAAATCTACAAAATTAATGTATTACCATGTAAGAGTACATACTTCTGAGCATGCGACACTTCCCATTACACTGACCACTGGGGATCCCACACATGAAGGGTTGCATTACAGTATGTATGTCGCTGTGTTATCACAGGCATGTTACCCTTAACATGGATCGATCAGTCCAACAATCCACCTAGCCACACGCACACACACACGCACACACACACACACACACACACACACACACACACACACACACACACACACACACACACACGCACACACACACATGCACACACAAACTAGTGCTGCTAGCCCAGTATCTCACTGGTTTGTGCTGTAGCCCCAGAAATAGCGCCACATAACAACTTCCAGTGAACAGGCAGCTCCATCAGACCACCCGCCTGTAATTCCCCTGTCTTGTTCAGAACATTTGTTAGTACAGCCCCTAAATGGGAAGGAGGAAAGGTGGGAGGGACAGATGGAAGGAGAGGAGAGGGAATAGGGAGGAGGGTGAGAGAGGGTGAGGGACGAGAGAGGAGTGGGAGAGAGAGTGAGAGAGGAGGGAGGAGGGGGAGGGACGGTGGGGGTGGAGGGAGGGAGAGAGGGTGGGGGAGGAGTGGGAGAGTGGGGGAGGAGGGAGGAGTGGGATAGAGAGTGGGGGAGGAGAGAGGAGGGGGAGAGGGTGAGGGAGAATGGAGGAGGGGAGGGTGAAGGGAGAAGGGGGAGGGGAAGGAGGGAGGAGGGGGAGAGGAGGGTGGAGGTGGAGAGGGTGAGGGAGAATGGAGGAGGAGAGGGTGAGGGAGGAGGGAGCAAGGGGAGGGAGGAGGGAGGAGGGAGAAGGAGGAGGGAGGAGGGGAAGAGAGGGTGAGGAAGCAGGAGGAATGGGTGGAGGAGGGAAGGGGTGAGGGGTAGGAAGGGGATGAGGGGGGAGGGAGAGGACATGGCATTGTTCCTTGCTATTCTAACTCAATAGGGCAGTAGTCACAATCACGGGTTGACGTTAAACAGAGCACTGAAAACCTACACCCTTGACGTGCATGCTACCCTACAGCATGTCCTTAATCCTACATAGGTTTGATCCATAATCTGAATGCCATGAATACATTGCACAGCCTGCAATGGTCCAACTGTACCACACAACACACGTACTAAATACGTACCAGTGATGACATCATTGCTTTGTGCCTGTGTTCCACTAGTCTGGCCTGCTAGCCCCTACTTCCTGCCTCTGATTGCGTGCGGGAGACAATGAGGAGGCAGGAAGTAGGAGACAGCAGGCCGGACTGTGCGGTGTCCACCAACACAATCAGTAGCACACACTGTAGTGTTGTTCTAGCAATGGGCAGCGTCCAAAGTACAGTACATCCACTGGCACACGCACAATGATTCAAATACATGAATGCTGTCTTACCTTTTAGAATTTCAAAGAGGGCGAAATTGATGCCAACATAAGGTGCAATGCCCTGCAAGTGTGTGTGTGTGTGTGTGTGTGTGTGTGTGTGCGTGCGTGCGTGCGTGCGTGCGTGCGTGCGTGCGTGCGTGCGTGTGTGTGTGTGTAAATGCGTGTGTGTGTGTGTGTATGCATGTGTGTGTGTGTATGTGTGTGTGTGTGTGCGTGTGTGTGTGTGTGTGTGTGTGTATGCGTGTGTGCGTGTGTGTGTGTGCGTGCATACGTGAGTGAAAGAAGGCATACACAGTATTACTGAATAATTTATATTACAATAGTATATGTAGAAGTGAAACTAACACACAACTACATTCACACTCCAGTGATCCTCAATACCACCACACACACACACACACACAGCGAGTAAGCATGTGATGGTGTGTGTAAGTGAAACACAGTAAAAGCTCAATTGAAGCTTACCAGAGCGTACATATCTGTCACACACAGTGGTCAAGGGGACAGCAATAAACAATCAAAGAGAAAACTGTCAATTGTACCAAATAATTGCCATCTGTGAGTGCTCAGCTATCTGTGACCAGAGGTTGCCGGACAGGGCTAAGCCGAGCCACACACCATGCGTGACAAGCCTCCACACCTGACCCAATGGAGACAGTTACGTAGAGTTACGTAGCTGCTTATCGCTCCATTGAACATGTAAATAGCCCTTTATCTTTTACATTGTTCATAGAAATGAAATGAATACGAAGTAGTGTTTTTCATTGTTCTTTGTAAACACACACAGCATGTGGACATTACAGGAGATACGTAACTTACAGTAACCCTTGTTCACCTAAAGCAGGGGCTGCCATGGAGGGAGGGATGGTTATGCCTGGTTATGACTGGTTACGCAAGCAATAATCATTTGTGCGGTAAGTTAACATCATTCACTTCAAGGACTGCAGCCTGCAACACAGCATAGGGCTGATTGAGGTGACACTTGGGTAATATGTAGCTCCTGCACTAGGGAAGTGACTCTCACTGACATTTGAGCATCTAGCTGAAACGTTGAACAACTTGAGCCTCTCGCTGATTACAGAGAACCCACTTTGCAGCAACATGATCAGAGGAGAGCCAATCACTTCACATGTACTGTATGTATGCAACTCACTGACATTGCATGCCACTGCCATGGCAATAGGACAATCCAGCCTTCAATCAACAGCTACACGAAACTAGCAATGTGTTGCACAGAGCAACAATTCATTAGCTTGAGAAGAGCAATGCCTCTTTAAGTACATAGCTTTGCACACCACCATCAGCACAATCATCAATTACGTCATCAAGAGTAGATAAGCGATCTACTCTTGCGTACATAGAATACTCAATATTGTACTGTCATTAGAACTAACCAACAGACACAAGACCCTGAGTTGTAGCCATGTTGTCAACACACAAAAACAGTACTGTGGAAGGTGATGCTACTGTACACGCTCTGCTAGCCTCTCACACATTGAGCACTCTCTCACTGCCAACTCGCGTGTTGTGCACTAAAGTGTGCCGTGAGATGGCTGGTCTTACCAGGAGGGTGGGGAAAATGCCCCTGTAGAGACATCCACTCCAGAAGCCTCCTTCCTCCTTCAAGATGGTACGACAGCAATGGCGAATGTTTCTGCAGAGTAGGGAAGTACAAATTGTTTTAGATGTATACATTTGTGTGAGTGTGTGTGTGTGTGTGTGTGTGTGTGTGTGTGTGTGTGTGTGTGTGTGTGTGTGTGTGTGTGTGTGTGTGTGTGTGCGTGTGTGTTAATATCTGCACATTACTATGGGGACGGGAAGTGCAATTGTTTTCAAACATTATTAGAAGTAGCACTTGTCATGAGTATGTTTGTACACAGTACGTACATGTGTATAGGCCTACAAGCTCTCACTTGTACTTCCTGCTGGAACCTTCGCTTTGAGCTGTTAGTCTTGTCCTGTGCAAAATGTGTTATACAAGATTGTAACCAAAAGATCAATTGATTTGCCAAAGTTGAAATATAGGTACATATGACTTGTATTCAGTTATTACATAAACTAGCAGAGTAGTACGCCTCTGGCAAGTATCACATTAACCAATGTATTGGTGGAACTCATTGCACACCACATTAAGTGGCATCAAATCCTTGGCTATAAAGAGCAAATCCCTCCCATCAGACTACTAGTACCTGGCTTTGATAAGCTACCACAGTATCTATATGGCAGAAGAGCTGGAACGCTGCAGATCGTCAACTCTCCCAAGCGGTAGTAAATGTGCCAATTGGCTTAAATATGTACATGTTTAGGCTACTTCATATGTGTATACTACATACTGCTGTTCAAGCTGGTATTTGGAGAAGTGAGAAGTACCCTTCCTCGTGTCTGAGCCAACTGAGAAGCCCCCACTTCATATATGCGTATACTACAATGTCATGCTGTTTGCATAGAAATTTCTGCAGGACAAACATGTCATGGATGCCCTTTGCCTGAGAAGTTTCATCACTTTATCTATCACACATGCAGTCAGTGGTGCCGAGCAGGATGGCAAACATCAGTAGGAATTTCAGAAATTCGTCTTAACATTAATAGTCATCATTGGCTGTCACCTGATGTTGTGTCATCAACAGGTGTCACCAGTTTTTTCTTTCGCCCTGAAGTAGACCAGAGTAGCAGCATTTCAGGATTGTATTGAGTGATGTATTAAAGACAGTACTAGACAATAAGATGGGGCACAAACGTTGCCACTGACATTTGCACACACTGTACATTGTAAGAGTCAGATCTGGCCCATCGCTGCAGCATGTTGCCAATGCACAAAGGTTTAGTACGTACATGAGCAATGTTGAAGAGGCAAACACACGACTCTCATGTAGTAAGCAAAGGGACTATACATTGCACACATTGAAGATCAAGGATCGCATTGAGAAGGGTAGCTCTCCTAATACAAGCTTCAAAACAGAGTTGGAACCTTGTTGGTGTTTCACACTAGATGCTTCAGGACAAAAGAAAAAACTGGTGACACCTATTGATGACATGACTTCTGGTGACAGCGAATGATGGCTATACTGTACATGTTAAGTGCTCATGCTAACTTTTACTTCCACCCTGAAGAAGACCAGAGGATCTGCAGGTAATGTCAGCAAGGCTACAACTAGTTGTTCAAGCTGGTATTTGGAGAAGTACCATTCCTTGTGCCCGAGCCAACTGAGAAGCCCTCACTTCAAGGGTTCCATTTGAACTTGGAAATACCTAAGCTGAGTAGTGTGCTGCAACTCCAAGCATGTACGTATGTACCCAGAAAGGAACTTACACAAAGAACAAATAATTAAAGCCACAAAGAATATCATAGCAAATTATTTTACCACATACGTATGTAAACATTATGTTCATTTGCATCATGGGTCCATCATTATGCTTTTAGATTTTCCAATAATGCACCCATTATGTTCACACTGTAGACTTTAATTTGAAGCTTTGTTTGGAAAACTTCAAAGCTTTGCCATGTACGGTAAGGGGTAGTGACAGGTGTTTAGTGGGAAATCACAAAAATAGCTGTCTTGCGCTAAGGCTGATGTCTTACTCCCTTAGAATCATGTTCAATTAATCAAACAATGTTAGGAAGTGGTAAAGATGTAACCCGGAGCAAATGAAGCACAGCTGGAACATCACTTCACTCGATTTACATTACAGTTAAAGTATCTAAATATTTATGCATGAATTCTGATTACTGAACTGCAGGTACGACTGGTAGTGGTGAATGTATCAGAAAGAGTGGACTGCGAAACACAAAAAAAACACTTCCCTCCTTCTCCCCATCCTCCTCTCCATCAATGCAGGAATAATCAGCGCATCCCAAACCTGCATGCACAATGCCCCATCCCTCACCCACCTCCACGCACAGTGCCCCGCCCCTCACCCACCTCCACGCACAGTGTCCCATACCTCACCCACCTGCATGCACAGTGCCCCACCCCTCACCCACCTGCATGCACAGTGCCCCACCCCTCACCCACCTGCACGCACAGTGCCCCGCCTCTCACCCACCTCCACGCACAGTGCCTCACCCCTCACCCACCTGATGAGGTCCAGAGGGTAGGTAGCTGCACAGGATGTTGCTCCTGCCATTGCCCCCGCAGTCAACCTCTTCACGGGCGTCTGCTCCCTTGGGTCAACTGGGATGCCCATTAGCTGTCAGTCAGGGGGCAGGGGGAGGGCAAGAGAGAGGAAGATTGTGAGGGAAGGGGAGTGAGGGGAGAAGTGTGGAGTTGACAAGATGCATGGAAAGGGAGGGCGAAAAGAGGAGGCACAACGGAAGGGAAAGAGTGACAGAGTGCATGCCAAGGGTGGAAGGGTAGGACCTAGTCCCAGGTAGCAAACCGTCATTTTGAAAGTGGAGTCAATGCAAAGTGAAGGTCGGCTACGCAAGACTAGTTAGAATCTGCGCACTGAGTCTCTCGTCCTCTACAACAGCCATGTATACATTATGTTCTCTGCAATACAGTGCAGAGTCACGCACATGGAGACACCGGTGTCAAAGCTGACTATTCAACCCACCTTCTTGTATTCTTCATAAGCTGCAAACTGTATGGCTGTGTATGGGATAATGCGAATCACATTGGTTCCATTGCCCTGCGTGTGAGGAGGGCGCAGGTGGTGGGAGAGGAAGTAGTTCATCCTGTCCATCCTACATACATCCCATCCACCCTACCTACCATCCCATCCACCGTACCTACCTACCATCCACCGTACCTACCGGCCCATCCTCCGTACCTACTGTTCCATCCACCCTACCTACCGTTCCATCCACCCTACCTACCGGCCCATCCACCGTACCTACCGGCCCATCCTCCGTACCTACTGTTCCATCCACCCTACCTACCGTTCCATCCACCCTACCTACCGTTCCATCCACCCTACCTACCGTCCCATGCACTCCATCTGTTATCACATTTACACTGCCTGTCATCCTTCATAGTCTACTTACTATGAATATAGCCAATGATACCTTCGTTGTGCCAGGTATTTTTGTGATTTCCCACTAAACATCTGTCACTACCCCTTACCATACATGGCAAAGCTTTGAAGTGGTTTGTTTGTCATCTTGCCAGTGCACCCCACCTACAGTACCATCACATCTACCCCACCTCTTGTCTCTCCCACCCCACCTACCATCCCACTATGCCATATACCATCTCACTCACCTTAAAATAGCCAATGATACCTTCGTTGTGCCAAATGTACTTCAGCGTGGGGAGTACACCAGTGAACCTCTTCCTGTTCACATTGTTCTCCACTTGAATCTGCAGATAACAGAGAGACAGAGCACAACGCCTCTACACAGAAGCTGAGCTTTGTAAGCTATCATGTCTAAATCTTCCTCTGCACAATCGTATGTGGTGATTGTGACGAATGAAGTGAGGGCTTCTCAGCTGGCTCAGGCATAAGAAAGGGGGTTGGTTCTCCAATACCAGCTTCACAACAGGGTTGTGACAGGATTGTGACAGTGAATTACATACTTGGCTTTTCCACATAATTATATTGATACCCACATTTCTTCTTCACTGGATAAGGCACATGTACATTTAACATTGGCTGACTTGTAAGATCGTCTGCACTTAAATAATTAATACATAAACTGCTAATACATAACCCTTGATTGAATCTCTTCCCAATGAGGTTCAACAAATCTGGTTTGCTGATGATGCTGGGAGTGGAGGCTCACTGACAGATCTCAAGGCGTGGTGGGATTCCCTGCTTGAGAAGGGACCAAAATTGGTTACTACCCAAATCCAATGAAAAGCTATCTACTGGTCAAAAGCAACTGTTTGGAAGAAGACAGAACAATGTTTGGAGATTATGAAATAAACATCACAGATGAGGGGAGAAACTATCTCGGAACCCCAATTAGCACTAGGGAATACATTGAAGATTACTGTAGATCAAAGGCAGCTGAGTGGATGGATGAAATTGAGGTTTTGTCATAGATAGCAAAACCTCAACCCCAGGTTGCACTAACACTACTGACCAAAGAAGTCATAGCCAAATGGTCGTACCTCCTAAGAACAGTTGGTGATGTTGACCACCTACTCCAACCACTGGAGCAGGCTATCAGACAGAAGCTCATTCACAACATCGCTGGTAGAAGCCATCTGAGTGACCTGGAACGCACACTCTTTACCCTTCCCCTTAGGAGTGGTGGACTCGGAACACCCAACATTACATCTACAGCTAGTAATTCTTACAGAAACTCAGACAGCATCACCTCTGCGCTCACCCAGGTCAGTGAAAGTGACCAGCACTGCTATGATGAAAGCACGAAGGATGCCCAATGACAGGCAAAGAGACAAGTTCATGCAGAATTGCAGCAGGCCCTAAGGACAAGAAAGACAGCACTCAAAGATGAGCTTCCTGAGAGTCTGGCGAAAGCCATGACTTTCAGTAGTCAGAAAGGAGCGTCTTCATGGCTCACCGCTCTACCACTCAGAGAATCTGGCTTTGACCTAACAAAAAGAGCATTCCAAGATGCCATACACCTTAGGTATGGATGGCCACTGAAGTACCTACCATCAAACTGTGTATGTGGAAGCAGCAACAGTGTGGAGCGTGCACTTTCATGCCCAAGCAGTGGCTACACCATTTACAGACACAACGACATCAGGGATACCACCGCAGCCCTGATGACTGAAGTGTGCAGAGATGTCACGGTTGAGCCAAGACTCCAACCCATCACTGGTGAAGGGTTCACCTATCAATCAGCCAACACAGATGAGGACACGAGACTTGACGTGAAGGCAGAAGGCTTCTGGGGAGACCGGACACAGGACACATTTTTTGATGTACAGGTGATGTATTGAGCTGTATTGCCACCTTCACTGACAGACTATGACTATAAATAGTCAGCAGGTGGCACATGGGCTCTCTACACCACTGTGTGTGTGTGTGTGTGTGTGTGTGTGTGTGTGTGTGTGTGTGTGTGTGTGTGTGTGTGTGTGTGTGTGTGTGTGTGTGTGTGTGTGTGTGCATGTGCGTGTGCGTGTGTGTGTGTGTGTGTGTGTGTGTGTGTGTGCATGTGTGTGCATGTGTGTGTATGTGTGTGTGTGCATGTGCGTGTGTGTGCGTGTGTATGTGTGTGTGTGTGTGTGTGTGCATGTGCGTGTGTGCGTGTGTATGTGTGTGTGTGTGTGTGTGTGTGTGTGTGTGTGTGTGTGTGTGTGTGTGTGTGTGTGTGTGTGTGCGCAGGTGTGTGTTTGTGTGTGTGTATGTGTGTGTGCGCATGTGTGTGTGTTTGTGTGTGTGTGCGTGTGTGTGCATGTGTGTGTGTGGGGTGTCTTGTGTGTACATGTGTTTGTGCATGTGTGTCTGGGAGTGGTGACCAAAGGTAAAGGATCAAGCTACAGTAAATGGTGAGCATTTGTCCATTGACTGTAGTCTGTCGCTGTATGATGTCACAACAAGTGCCTAGACACAGCAGAATGGGCAGGTGGGGGGTGGGGGGGGGGGGGTGGGCTTACAGATGCATTTGTTTGCAAGCAGAGAGAGCAAAACATCTTTAACTGCTTAGCTAGTTCTTCCTAAGTTACAGCATAATAAATCAAGCACAAAACAAGAGAATGTGATACAACATGACTATTAAAACAGTTCTTCCTAAGTAACTGGAATACTCAATTTTTTTGTGAGCAAAGACGCAGCAGATCAATCAACAACTGAATGCAGGACGTTTCAGCCACGAAGGCCATTGTCAGCTGTGTACAAAACTGGAGTAGCAATAGCTAGACCATGATGGCATGCACTATTTATTGAGTGAGCATTTGTGAGCATTTATTTATGCTATTTATAAGAGCATATAGGGCAGGCTAGTCTGTGCAGCCACCTCAGCACTCTCACACAATGCCACCCCAGCAGCCAGCCACCCAGCCATGACCGGGAACAGTCAACACACCTTTTAACCCACCGCTATATGAGAAACATGGCTACAGTGTCAAGA
The DNA here is from genome assembly GCA_964019415.1 of Ianthella basta. Classification (NCBI taxonomy): domain Eukaryota; kingdom Metazoa; phylum Porifera; class Demospongiae; order Verongiida; family Ianthellidae; genus Ianthella; species Ianthella basta. The sequence goes on along the minus strand of OZ025885.1, from coordinate 3,073,316 downwards.
TGTCTACAGGGGGGTCACGTTTGGAGTTGATCTCTTCAAATGCAGACAAGTTGGCTACAGAGGATAGACCCAGTGCCTACTGTCTTAGCTGTATGCATAGATTAGTGTACACAAATGTCTGGAATGTGGACACCTCTCTAATTAAGACACTTGGGCCTTTCTGTTTATATAATACATACTGTATGAACAAAGGCAAATAAGTCCATCAAGAAACAACACATACAGTACACTAGCAAAACAAACTAAATCAACAACAAGTTGCATAATCATTGTATTGTATGTACTTAATGTATTGTACATACTTGGACACTTAGGCCTGACCTAAACCCCTGGAGTAGAGAGGTGTACAGTTCCAGCGTAATCATGCAGCCAATAACAACATGTATTGACTGGAACATCCCCCGTTAGTGACCAGCAGCACACACGGCAAATGAGAGCATGGGACAGGCTGTGATGTGGCTACATGTGATGATGACTGATCCAGCCAAATGCGCTGGATTGTTTAAGTCTGTCATATTCAGCAGTTCTGTTGTAGTGGTGGTGGGTGAGGGTGTGACAGTGAGGTGGTGGGTGGGGGTGTGACAGTGAGGTGGTGGGTGGGGGTGTGACAGTGAGGTGGTGGGTGGGGGTGTGACAGTGAGGTGGTGGGTGGGGGTGTGACAGTGAGATGGTGGGTGGGGGTGTGATAGTGAGGTGGTGGGTGGGGGTGTGACAGTGAGGTGGTGGGTGGGGGTGTGACAGTGAGGTGGTGGGTGGGGGTGTGACAGTGAGGTGGTGGGTGGGGGTGTGACAGTGACGTGATGGGGTGTAGGTGTGACAGTGAGGTGGTGGGTGCAGGTGTTACAGTGAGGTGGTGGAATGGTGGGGGTGTGACAGTGAGGTGGTGGGATGGTGGGGGTGACAGTGAGGTGGTGGGATGGTGGGGGTGTGACAGTGAGGTGGTGGGATGGTGGGGGTGTGACAGTGAGGTGGTGGAATGGTGGGGGTGTGACAGTGAGGTGGTGGGATGGTGGGGGTGACAGTGAGGTGGTGGGATGGTGGGGGTGTGACAGTGAGGTGGTGGGATGGTGGGGGTGTGACAGTGAGGTGGTGGGTGCAGGTGTGACAGTGAGGTGGTGAGTGGGGGTGTGACAGTGAGGTGGTGGGATGGTGGGGGTGTGACAGTGAGGTGGTGGGATGGTGGGGGTGTGACAGTGAGGTGGTGGGTGCAGGTGTGACAGTGAGGTGGTGAGTGGGGGTGTGACAGTGAGGTGGTGGGATGGTGGGGGTGTGACTAGTCTCACGTGCCAGACATTCCATGTTCCTGCAGTTTGGGAGGAAACTCCTTTCCTCCCAAAACTGCAAAATCACAAGAATATCTGACACACGAGACTATGTACGGTGTGACAGTGATGTGTGGTGTGGTGGAGTGACTGTTCCCTTATGGTTGGTGGCATGTGGTTAACCTACATACTTGAAATAGTATTTTTGTTCGCTCCAGAGGTGACACACAAGTTCGTGACACAGCTCCAGCCACTCCACCTGCTGTGAGGTTCTTCACCTGACTCAGGGAGACTCCACTCCAAAGAGACAACTGCTGAGTGTCAAGAGCCACTGCAGGGGAAGGGGAGGGGAGAGAGGGAGAGAATAAGGGGGAGAGAAGGAGGGGAGAGAGGGGAAGGGTGGGGAGAGGCAAGTGAGGAGAGGGAGAGAGGGGATAAGAGGGAAGGGGAAGGGTGGGGGAGGAGGGAGGTGAGAGAGAAGGGGGGAGAGGGAGGTGAGAGAGAAGGGGGGAGAGAGAGGGAGAGGGGAGAGAAGGGAGGGGTGGGGAGGGGCAGAGAGGAGAGGGAGGGAGGGGATAGGAGGGGAGGGGAAGGGAGGGGGAGGAGGGAGGTTAGAGTAGGGGGGTTGGGAGAAAGGGTGTAGGCGACAGGATGAAAGGAAAACATTGGAGTATGCATAACAAAAGAATTCTTGGCATATAGCCAGCATTCTACTGAATCAGTTTACAGTATGTGGCCAACACATCATGGGTGGGTAGGGCAGATAAAGGGGTCTACTGTGTGGGTTGGAACACATCTTCACAGCAACACTCCAATCTGGTGAATGGTTCAGTGGTGGATGTCCTGTCCTGCTCACGTGCATGACTCCTCGCTTGCATGTACGTACATGTACATGTATGCAATGAGCACACGACCCAACTCAAAGCCCAATGCACGCACCTTCATTGAATTCTGGTCATAGTTCCATATAAAGAAACACCACACAGGATTTAACATAGCCTATGTATGGGAGTGCACTGCACTAAGAAGCAACCCCTGACCAACATTGACAGCCCCACCCAAACTCTAAAGGAGATGTGTTGCAGGAAGGGGCTATCGAGACCACCCACAAGTCCATTAGGGGAGAGGAGAGACCATTCAGATTCACTCGTGAATCATTCAGGTGCAGTGTGGATAAATATGTTATGGTCCTGGTGACACCTGTGTGAATACAAGAGCCCATAAAGGGGCATCACATCACTCAGGAAGGCATGATGAGACACAAGCGCTCTTCCTCCTTCCATCCCTGCCTTCAGCTGTAGATAGCAGTGGAGATAGTTGGCAAACAAAGTTGTGAAATCAGTACAGCTAATGAGGTCCAATACAGGAAGGGGCACAATGAAATGATTATAAAATAGAGGAACTTTCCACAATGTAACTGAACTCAATAAGCCATATGACAGTCATGTGGACCAATCGCAAAGCAGAGTTCAGCGCATCCATGCTTAGTGGTTGGTCCTCTTGGCTGTCACAGATTTCAGGCATCTTTTGTAATGTCAAGGAAGGTCCCTAAGTCTCCATGGTAGCAATCACATGCAAAAGGTGGACACAAGATGTGATCACATGCAAAAGGAGGACACAAGATGTGGTCACATGCAAAAGGTGGACACAAGATGTGATCACATGCAAAAGGGGGACACAAGATGTGGTCACATGACCACAGATCAAAGGGTACACTACACGCAGAGATACATGGACTTTCAATGATGATGCATAATATGAGTTAAAGATGTTCCAACCTAATTCTTGCACCTTTTGAGGTTGACTGTTGCCATACGTAAGAGAGAGAGAAAACTTAAGATCAGGCTGTGGTTGTAAGGAAACTCCTTTAGTTGTTTACCGATCTACACCACACATGGAAGGCTATCGTGGTAATCTGGGGAGTGACCTGATGAAGGTGTAGTTCATACCTTTGCCACTGGACTAGTTTAGACAAAATGAATCAACATGAGAGTGCCCATGGAGTGTTACAGAAAGTGTAACCTTCCTAAAGAGCGTGCATTCAACTAGTACAAACAACATCCTAAACTTGAGCCAAACAAACAATAAAATACGAAGTACACATCCTAAAATGCTATATATCATGTTACCATGGCAACTGAGTAATATCTGGAGTGACATAAAAATTATATCTCACACTTGAACTTGATACCATGTCATGTTATATTATTTACACTACACTCAATCGTGATGCCAAGTGTTAACCTCCCCCTGCCTTCTGCCATGGGTAGATACAATATCACTTATGCTTATCACACTTGACTGCCTTCCTGGTGCAGAACAAACGGCTCAAACAGTAAACTGTTGTGAGTTGACCCGGGATCTAACACAGGCTGGAGCAGTTTGCGGGCAGACGCTCCTACTGGGTGCCTCCTACTGGGTCAGGAGGGTAACAGATGTGTTGAATGGGGTATTGTAGCTGTTGATACAACGGCTTTGGTTGCAGGACCCACCCCCTGCCTCAACTCTTAGTAGACACACCTGCCGCCAGGATGTATCACAATAATGGAGGAGTGACACATGTGTGAAGGAGGCCTTGGCTTCTGGAACATGAAAGTATATATTTATTATCCATCACACTTGAGTGTGGGAATACTAACACATAGTATATATCTGTAGCTGTTGATGTTAATGAAAATTTGATGAGTTCTAACTTTTACTATTGAGTTTCAGTAGTTTTGGCTTTGTAGGACTAAAATAGTTCATCTTCTTTGTTCTTGTTGTTGCTGGTGATCATTTTGATAACAGGGGCTGTGTGATAGTTGGAATTGTTTATGACCTGAGGTCTTGCCCTGTGTACGAACACATGTACAGAAGTAGCAGCTGTCCCAGTAATGCTATTACATGTGGTGGTATGGTTATGCCATAAATGGGAAGGCAGAGCTACCTGGTGGGGGAGGACTGTAGATAGCAGCAACTAAATTAACATTTCGAAGAGTCCAGAATTGGCAGGTGTACTAATTTCAAGTATTTTTTGTATAAAACATTTTCCCTGTACAATTGTTTCGGGCACAATTCTTAGATAATTTTGCACTCGCTTAATTTGCTAAAATTAGCACAGCCCCTGAGAAAGTGTCAGTGGAAAACAGCCATGAATACAATACACACAAAGAGTCTGCCAATGATAAAGCATATAGCTAGCTCAGACTAGCGTACACACACCAACTGATCTATATTTCCTTCTTTGCTGACAAATTTGCTACACAAATTTTAGCTCAAAACGTGGACTCAGTGAATACAGTACACACACACACTCATGCACACACACGCACGCACATGCACACACACACACACACACACACACACACACACACACACACACACACACACACAGTACACACACACACACTCACACACACGCGCGCACACATCACACTACACACACAACACACACATCACACTACACACACAACACACACAACACACAGCAAAGTAGCATGAATTCACAGTAACATTGTGCACCCCATGCTAATGCAATAATGAAGGACACACGCCTACTCTATTGAGACTTTAGGCCGTAAGGAACGGTCAAAGATCCCCTCTTCTTGCGATCTTAATCATATCCCTTGAGCACGCATGACTTATTGAACACACGTACTAGTTTAGAACTCACTGCTTCATGAGGACGCGCCTGAGCTTCGGTAGAACTACGATGTACCTACAACTGAACGACCGTGCAGAAACGGCTTCCTCTCAATGTTCAAAAGAATGGTCTTTCGACATGATTGGGCAGTTTAATGGGTCACGTGACTATCAGTTGGCACCAATGTCTAGACGATTTACTTCCGGTATACATTCCATGCATGCAGATGACATAAAAGTGCCACTATGCCTATGGTGCCAGCAGAGTCAGCACAAGGTGTGCGTGCAGATAGCACTAGAGGATACGGAGTAGGTGATCAAGGACGGCGCAATGGAAGCCCTGAACCTGATGGGTCTGGAGAGCAACGAGCGGGACTTTCGCAAGGCGGCGAAGCTGCTAACTAGCATGTTGGAGCCGGCCAGCGGGAAGGTGACGGCCTACTGCGACTCTTTATTTGATATACACTAGCTCGTTAGGGGCTACTGACCATGGTGTGTAGTTGTATGGGTGTTGTGCCTTCCACAGTACGCACACAGAACGGAGGCGTGTCTGTGTGTGTTAAATAAATGTCTGCTTGATCGCGCGCAGGTGAAGTTTAGAGTGTTCGGTTATGTCCGGTTCGGTTTCAAGACGACCCAGCAGCACCAGATACAAGTGACTGAAGGTGGGGCCGGGGGAGGGCCCCTCACCGTACGACTGGGAGAGTGCATCCTGGGATGGACCAACCTGATCAAGGAGAAGGACGACCTCCACCTCACGTTCATCGACCTTAAGGTGATTCATTGCAGACACAATCTCTCCTCCACAAATTATGCTCAGTATACACCATAAATAGCGCTCCAGGATATTATAGCGTCACAGTAGGTAAGGTAAAGCATTGTCACAAGTTGGATGAAGGTCTGCACAGTTTTCCTCTCTTCCCTCCCTGCAACATGCGACTAAGTGTGATGTGATTCATAGTGTGCCTGTCTGTGTGCTGACGTGTGAGATGTGCAAGAGTAAACAGAATGTTCCCCAGTTATCCTGCTCTACGACGTGAGCTGGCTTCTTTACATTCCAACCGACAATTGCGTATAGGATAGGGCATTGAGCGCTAGCCCTCTGCATAGGTTGAGGAGGGGTAGATGCAGGTTCAGATTTCATGATAGAATAGCCAAGTAGATGGAGATGTATGCGCACAAGTATGTTGTCATGGTGTGTGAGTTCTCTGGAGTCTGATCCACAGCTCTAACTGTACACATAGCTGTAGCTGAGTGAGTGCTACACTGTTACATCCTTCTGCCGTGCCTTCACATGTACACTACACACACACACACACACACACACACACACACACACACACACACACACACACACACACACACCTGTAGAATGAAGACATGCAGCCAAGCTTCTCGGCTATAATCAATGAAGACGCAACACTTGAGATAGTCACCCCAAGAGAAGTGGCATTTCACTTCAAGGTAAGCACAACTGCCTATTACGTTTTGGGGGTCAAGGGGGGGGGGGGGGGGGGGGGAGAGAAAGATGGTGGTGGTGAATTGTTTGGTACCTACACCTGTTACAAGGAATGTGTCATTTGTGTGATGTGGCTTGTAGTAGAAAATTGATGATAGTTCTTTTGGAACTTATGGCATATATGACATAACTGGTATTTGATTGGGCATTTCCCCACTGTATACTAGTTTTTGGTCCTGTCACACTTGGTCTACACTGTCCTGTGTTGTGCGGGGGAGTCCTGTGTGATGTGGTTGATATGTGATGACCTGGTTCCCCTGTGAATGTCATGGATCAGCAGGTGTTATTGCATACTTACAGATATGATGTAATCTCTTTCTCATGATTTTATCTCTGCTACACGTCAGATTGTAGGTGTCGATGACATGGTTTGTGTGCATGTGAATACTATTGGCATTAAACCAATTCCTAGTGCATGATCTAATACTCTACTCTTAATCGTATTCATCATCTTTACATACTAAGGACTGCAATGTGCGATACTGTGTGTGTTACTGCCCATCATTCACTCCTACTTACTGTATATGCTGTTTCTTGGCTCTTTGAAAGGTGGTCTTTAAGTAAAATGTCCACACAGTGCTGTAGGGCTACCGTAGCCAGTTGGTGGTAGCTGCAATGAGTTAGTTAAAGTAAACTTGTTGAATTTGTTCAATCTCTACTGAACTGTAGGCTGGACTTCATGTTCGTGTGCAGGTCAATTAATACACTAGTCACATTATAGAATTAATTTCTTCATCATAGCTTTGTTATACACTTATTGTACATGCTGTATGTTAATTTGTTGCTGGGTACCCTAGTAGTGTGACTGTGAAAGTGTGGTAACCATGGTTACACCTCTTTGTTTGACAGAAAACCACTGTTCAAGTGCTAATGAGTCTGGATGTGGAGATGGACAGAGTCACAGACTTGATCTTCAATCACAGCAAGAAGAGTATGTTTATTATACAGTATAGTTATGTCCTGTGTGCTGTGTGTATATATGGGGTTGTATGTAATAGTTAAATGCCGCCCAAGAAGCATCTGTGGAATTTAGAGCATGAAGCTCGAGGGTGTGAAGCGCCCGAGTGCTGAGTGGTCTAAGTCCTCACACAGACACCGATTGGCGGCATTTAAGTTACTGTATATCGATCCAAATCTGTTCTCTAATCCAATCAAAATCGCCTCCCCTCTTTTGCCACCTGCCCTTAATCCTACTCCATGGGAGGCCATCCGACAAGAACTGACTGAATAGTTCACAGCGACAGTGTGTATTACAGCAGATATAAAAGGCTGTGATGACAATATATTAACCTCACATGCACTCTTCCTACAACGTGTACTATAATTTATAAGCACCTTTGCTCTGCCCTCAATGTACGTCAATGGTATTTAGAGTCACATGCGAAGCTATTGGAATGCTTCTCTGTAAATTAGAATCATCGTTTAGATGCATGTTACCATGGCAATGGGATCTATTTATTGTAGTGAGCGTAGCGTGTACGTATTAGTACTAGGGGACATGTACGTAGTACTGTATGTATAATGTGTACGTGTTCGTGCATCTGTTTCTGTGTGTGTGGGTGTGTGTGTGTGTGTGTGTGTGTGTGTGTGCGTGTGTGTGTACGGGTGAAGGGATATATTATGCTAATCTCATGCTTTTAGGAGGTAGACGATAGTCAAGTAATGTTCACTATTTGTGCTGTCAAATGATTAGCTGTGATTGCACTGCCTTTGACTCACTTAGCCCTCATTCCCGGTAAATGGCCTAGGTGATTGGTGCATGCTTCCCATGTGCAAACATGTTCCTATACACTGCACAGTATACAACCAACCTGGCAACTTAAAGTGTGTGTTGGACTAGCTGGTTCTTTTCAAACATATGAAGACCAATCACCTGTGTTTCCCTTATTGATGCCATTGGACGTTTACCTGCTAGTATACTACCCATGTGTTGCTACGTGAGCCCATGTTGAAGGAATGAGCTGTTCATTGGCAGCCCTAGCCCATTTAACTATAAAGCTGTGGTCTTGTAACTGATTGTCAACACACATTGCATTCTCAGTGACTGGAGTGTGCAGGATGGGGGGGGGGGGGCTGGGAACAATCAGTGGTATGTGGGGTGGCTTTCATTGCTCCAAGCCACCTCTGCACGTGCTGTGGATACTAACCTGTACTTTACACAGTGTGTATGTATGTGGTTCAGTACATGATTTCATAGTTTTGGGGGTCTCGCAAGCCCTAGATGAGCACCCTACTGCACTAAGGGGGCATGCAATTGGGGAGATGAGGCTGCTTCCCCTACTGTCAATGAGGCCATTAGTCTTGTTGCCTCCTACTGCTGCCACAGCTCCTAAATGGGGATCATGTAGCCAATTCTTGGCAGTAAGTGTGTGTGTGTGTGGGTGGGTGTGTGGGTGTGTGGACGTGGGTGTGGGTGGGTGTGGGTGTGTGGGTGGGTGGGTGGGTGTGTATGGTACATGAAATAATGCATACATCTGTGCACCTATCCATTTTCTATCTGTATCATAATGTACTGTATATTGTGTAAGGTTGTAGCTAGGCACACGTACTGTACTATTCATGTATTGTGTAGGCTCTAGATCTTATCTACTGTATGTACTTACACTGTGGTGTGCGGCAAGTGCTCATGCACTTTGACCTCTACTAAACCTGCAGGCTTCCACAAGTCACAGCGCACGTCTAAGACCCCTTCTCCTCGGTTCGTCAGTCGCCCTGTCCTGATCAGGTAAGTGTGCGTGTATACACTTGTGTTGTGTATGTATGTGTGTGCGCATGTGTGTGTGCACGCATGTGTATGTTCCAGTTATGCATGAATGCATGTGCATACGTGCATGCACCATGTTGCTTATGTCCTGTTCCAAAGGGTGAGCTCACTCTGCTAGTCTATACCCTCCTCCCTTCACCTCTCTCTCCTTCACCTCTCTCCTTCACCTCTCTCCTTCACCTCTCTCCTTCACCTCTCTCCTTCACCTCTCTTCTTCACCTCTCTCCCTTCACCTCTCTCCCTTCACAGATCAATTACAGACAGTCCAGACCCAGACAGTCAAGAAGACATAGTGCTTCGGAGACGAGTTAGTTAACCACACCAGCCACTGTGGGGGGGGGGGGGGGGAGGGGGGGTCTGAGATTCTACCATTCACACCTAGTACCAAATCAGTATGCCGGCTAGTCACGTACTTTAGAATCTTCCCTTGTTGAAAGTACACTTTTTCTTGTATGTCCCAATTTGTGCATTTACCACTGCAATTGACCACATGAACACAGTAATAACAAGAGTGTGTAGGCATAGCAACTGTAGAAATTTGGTCACAACATTGTTTAAATCTCTTTCCCTTTCTGCCCATTTATAAACTAGCACTGATACAGTACACACGGGTACATTTAGATGAGTCTGTTCACCATCTGCATACGTAGCTTCCATAACTCCTTGTATATCCTTGTCTTTGATCAAGGTGTTACATTCCTGGGGGCAGGTAGGTATACTCCCTTAGAATGAATTACATGTACCTCACCAGATAATTATCTTCTTAGATTAAGCCTTTGCACACCGGTTTCTGGTTATTGCACAATAATATGTAATTGGGAGTGGATGTGGCTGGAACTTTCCTCAAGAGAGGAGAGGGGAGACTTGCTTCCTTCTGAAATTAAATTGATACCGGCCCACTTATCTTTGAGTCCATTTCACAGTCGGATAACAGTATTAGTCAGTAATCAGCGTGTTCCTCATCATGTCATCCCTAGTGCAGTGTTCTGGCCCTGATGATTGTGTGAAGGGTGCACTGTACGTGAGGTCATGTTAATGGGTACAGGTAATAGACTGGTTATTGTAATTGCCAGTGAAGATGTGCCTCCATTGTGATATCAGAAAAGTTGGTTACAGACTGTCACCATGTTCATAAGATGTCCGCAGAGTGCAGTAGGCACTGTGCTTATCAGCAGTACTGGCTGCACCCTTTCTGGCTGCATTGTTAAGGCTTCACACCTGTTTTGGGTCCACTACAAATGAAGATACCAATAGTTGGTGTGTTGTCTGTGGCCTGTTGGCTGATTAGTGCGCAATTAGTCATGCTACACCATACCTGCTGCCCCTACAGATCCATGTGACAGCACTGAGATAAAACTGTAGAGTACACATGTTTCTATGTACAGCAAAGTATGATGCCAATTGCCAACATCGTTTGATACATGTGGCCACAACTCTACGTAGTGATAGATGGGCCAAACATCAGGTGATAGCACTTTATGAAATATACAGTCTTTTTGTGCCATTTTGAGGAAGTTAAACACTTTGCAAGTGAAGTTGTTAGTGTGTCAGTGATTTTGATAAAATGACCACATGTACCTAGATGTAAAATCCTCCACTTCCCTCCTCCCCCTCCTTCCCTCCCCCTCGGCTCTCCTCCACTTCCCTCCTCCCCCTCCCCCTCTGTTCCACTTCCCTCCTCCCCCTCCCATCCACTTCCCTCCTCCCCTCCTCCCCTCTCCCTCCTCTCCACTTCCCTCCTCCCTCTCCCCCCTCAGCCTTCCACTCCAGTAATTCCCAGACAGTGGAGGAAGAAAACAACTTTAGATAAGCGCACTTCAATGTCACTGGAACACCTTGCAGCTCCTGGTCCTCAGCAAGCGACGACATTGTAGCTGTGGAGAAGACATTGAACCCTCACAAACTGTACATACTACAGTGAGTGTGGGTGTACTGTTAGGTGTGTGAGTATGGTATACTGTGTGTGTGGATAATTATTGTGTATTTGTGTGCATGTGTGATGTCTGTGGTGCATGAGGTGTGTGTGTGTGTGTGTGTGTGATGTCTGTGGTGCATGAGGTGTGTGTGTGTGTGATGTCTGTGGTGCATGAGGTGTGTGTGTGTGTGTGTGTGTGTGCACTATGTGTGATGTCTGTGGTGCATGAGATGTGTGTGCGTGTGTGTGTGTGTGCGCGCCATGTGTATCCATTCTGGTCCAAGTGTGTCTGCTTGAGATGCACACATGCCTTGCATTTTACAATTGTGTGAATGTGTACACCGTCACATTCCTGTTAGACTAGTGCATGAATGTGTGTTTGACAACTGACAGGTGATGGTATACCAATACATTGTTACAGTGCACGTTATCCTGTCTCCTTGCAGATTGCTTATGAACAGCTCACTTTCATCTATCTGCTTCAGAAATGAATTTTATTCCTTTATATGGTTTGTGTATGTGTGTTCCACCTCTCAACTGATATGTGCACTCTAACTGTGCAGTATGTGTTTTGTATGACACTCTATTACCTCCCACCCCCCCACTCCCGTGCACATCATCACTCACTTTGGGTCAAACTTGTAAAGTTTGTTTTTCAGCCATATGGCACTATGAGGATTGTTAACACTACCCCTCCACTGACGTCAACGTACAAGGCTTAATAGTCAGATTTTAACCCGCCCTAGTTTCATGTACGTAGCCAGCCCACCATTTTGTTCAGACTCTGCCTGGCTATATGCGATCGAGACTAAATCTGGCCTTTGTGGTCCAAATCACCCAATTGCAAGAGATCTAAGATCTATAGCTCAATGTTCTAGTGGTATGTACATGCTTCTTGTTCAGTTGTAGATGCTCCTGTGCGCAACTGAGTACTTTTCTTGAGTCCTGAGTTACTCGGTTAATACATATGACACAATTATAGTGTATAATACTTACATATGTTACTATTATTATTATATAGACTGCATGTACAGGGCACAGTATGTGAATTAATGTGTATGGCACCAGTACATATGGCATTGTATTTCATATTAACATGCTTCCAATCACCTGCACAGTACAACATAACAGTAGGGCAGAACGTATACAGACATGCTACCGCTACTACTCTCTACTGATACAAAATCACTGGTGAAAAAGTTGTTGTATGCACATACGTACATGTGCGCACGGGTGCCTGCAAGTCCTACAACGCATCAGTGCTAGCTACGTTCATCTGCAGCCTTCTTGCTTCTGCCAAACTGCACCCACGTGGACCAAAGATTTGCCTGAGCATCAGAACACAGAGACATACATACATACACGCATGCCAACACATGGCATAAAACAACAACTCAACCATTAACCTAACATACAAGTCATGGGCTACAGAACACCTTTACATGACGGATACAGTCACTCCGATAAAATAACAGGAACTACGCAAGAGAGCCACTTTATACACAGCAGATTCACTATCCTTATGCATCAGTACAGCAACCGACTCCTCATTCCAGCATAGCATACATACATATACAGTGCATTTATGTGTGACAACATAATATTATGCAGATCCAAAGTGCACACATCTCTTAACACTGCAACCACATGCACATACAGTATGTATTTTGGTCGACATAGTGCACACTCCGCAATACACTGTTCCATCCACATCCTACATACTGCACCAGCACACAGCCCCTTTCACTGTATCAGCACACGGCCCCTTTCACTGTACCAGCACACAGCCCCTTTCACTGCACCAGCACACAGCCCCTTTCACTGTACCAGCACACGGCCCCTTTCACTGCACCAGCACACAGCCCCTTTCACTATACCAGCACACAGCCCCTTTCACTGCACCAGCACACGGCCCCTTTCACTGCACCAGCACACGGCCCCTTTCACTGTACCAGCACACAGCCCCTTTCACTGCACCAGCACACGGCCCCTTTCACTGCACCAGCACACGGCCCCTTTCACTGCACCAGCACACAGCCCCTTTCACTGTACCAGCACACAGCCCCTTTCACTGCACCAGCACACAGCCCCTTTCACTGCACCTAAACAACTTGTTCCTCTTCGTAGTGTCCTCAAACTCTTTTGCCTTCTTCCTTCCCTGAGCAATAACCTCACGAGGGAGGCCGGCTAGTTTGGCTGCATTGAAACCATAGCTCTTCGGGCATGGCCCATCAGTGAACTTGTACAGAAAGGTGATGGTCTCTTCTAAAGCTTCCTCCTCACCGTCAATGCCTTCATTTTCTACCATGCATGCCTGCAGCGATGGTGAGAGGGAGGAGGAGATAAGGAGGTTTAGGATGTGGAGCAGCCCAATGGCAGTCACAAGCATACTCATAATCACACATAATCACACACACCACACATGCACACATCTAAATGTACACACACCTATGCTTACACACTCACACCTACACACCCACACACTCACCTACACACCCACACACTCACCTACACACCTACACACCCACACACTCACACACCCACACACCCACACACTACTTACAGCTTACCATGTGGCCCATTCCAATCCTAGGGTTGCCAGCGAACTCCTCCACCAGGGAGTGGTAGTGTGTGGAGAAGAGCGTTCTGCACTGCACACTCTCAGCCAGCTCACGCACAACAGCGCATGCTATTGCAGCTCCGTCATACGTAGCAGTGCCTCGACCTGCAGAGGGGACAGCCAGGGGAGAGAGGAAACAGCTAAAACTAAAACAGCTCATTCCATTAGCTGCTAACACTTTGGAGAAGTCCTTATCCCTTCCAATCAATCAATCAAACAAATAATTAGTCCGTCTATCAGCTAATTCAGTCAATTAATCAATCTCCTTGAGTCATCTATGCCTTAACACTTCAAACGTGACACACACTAAAGTGAGCAGATTAAAGCTATCATCATAACTTCATTATCTGTCAATTCTTATCAATTGGTGCAAGGAAGAAGTATCAGTGATATTGGCAACATGCATAATGTGACGTGAAGATAGTACAGTGCAACCTGTCTAAGATGGTCACTGTGTTAGGCAGCCACCTCTCTAAACAGCCAGCCTCCCTGGCCCCAAATAGCACTACAACATTGCAGTCTACCTCTGTAATGCAGCCACCTCTCTAACTAGGCCAGTTATAACTGGCCCACAGGTGGCTGTCTTAGACAGGTATCACTGTAGTAGTACGAACAGGTGTCCCATGTATAGAGCACACCAAACCATACATGACTAGGTTTTGAAGACTTTTGACTGGATCACGCATTGTTGATTTCAGGAAACAACTCCAGCTGATCAAAAAGGGGGGAGGACTGGTGTATGAGTCAAATCAAGTGTTACAACCCCAATCTAGGGTACTCATCAGTGATATTCCCCGCCTTTGACCCTGTCCCCTGAAGCACATTCAAGCCGCCTTGCACTTCTTGTTATAATCATTATCACTGGACATCTGGATTGGGGTCGAAACGTTTGATTTGACTCATACACCAGTCCCCCTTTTTGATTGGCTAGAGTTGTTCCCTACAATCAACGATACACAACTGTGTACTTGTTGATGCTCAATACAAACTACACACAAAGAAATAAGACCTACTGTACTGTACATGTACAGACTGTTGGAGCTTGAGGGGACTGGTACAGCTCAAATCACAACACAAGTGCACATGGTGGTAGCGCTGGACTGCATGCACCTAACTCATCCAGGAGCACGAGTGAGTGTTGTGTGGCGTGCTGCAGGATGGTGGCTGTCTCGCTCAGCTCAACGTAGAAGGTGCTCTCTCCTGACATGATCCGATCTGTGGCACCTAGTCTTGTGAACACCCTGTCCACGGGAGACAAGGAGCAGGACTCAGCGGGGACATAGCAGCCCTGAAAGGTGAGGAATGGGGAAGGAGAGAAAGAGGGTTTGTTAGGGGAGCAGGATGAAGAAAGATGAGACACAATGAAAATGTGAGGACAGTATGATGGAGGAAAGTGGAGATGGGGAGTGACAGGAGAAGTGAACACAGAGGATGGAGGGAGGTGGAGGTAGATGGAGGATGGAGGGAGGCAGTAGGCAGAGGGAGGCAGAGGGAGGTGGAGGAAGGGGGAGGCAGAGGGAGGATGGAGGAAGGCAGGAGGCAGAGGGAGGCAGAGGGAGGATGGAGGGAGGTGGAGGAAGGGGAGGGAGGCAGAGGAAGTGGTGGAGGTGAAGGGAGGGGAGGAAAGAGTGACGCAAGGGAGGGCGAAGGAGAATGGAGAATGGAGGTGGAGGGATGTACATAAGAGGAGGGAGGTGGGAGGATAAAATATGTCCTCAAGTCAGTGCTTGATGTTTGATACACAACACGTCCCTGAGCGTTCATCTGCTATAGACCCCTCTCACCAGCTGTGCCTGCACAACAATGAGCCCCGTCTGTCTCAAGAGGGTAGACTTCCCTCCCATGTTGGGTCCCGTCACTACGATACAGCCAGAACCAGACCCATCCTGAAGGGAGGGAGAGCAAGCACATCACGGGACCTGTGCACCTTAGAGAAGGAATCCTTGGATGGGATTGTTGATGTTGAGCATGGCACGTTCACCCAATTGTGCTCTCTACAAGTGGTGGCTGTGGACCATCCTCATCCGTGGCCTTCAGGAGACTCGCTAATCTCTTATCAGGCGAGTGGGCACAGCCGTATTGCAAGACCCTAGGGCTCCTCAGATGCAGAATTGCATTCTCCTTGCTTGACTCGGCAACCATGTGCTTGCGAGGTGTGAGATCATCATTCCACAAATGAGCTCTCAATTACCAGCCAGTGGACCTCGTCACACGAAAGGCCAGGCTGTCTGAGTAACTCAGAGCAACTCAAGTAATTATCATTCTCCACTAACTTAATGTGTTATGCTTACTATCTGGCGTCTCTTGTGCTAAAATTGAATTATCATCATTATTGTGTCAAGGGCAGTGCACATGTGTGCTCATTGTATATTATTATTACTAGTTGCCACACAACACTATACGTAAAGCACATACACTGTACACACACACACACACACACACACACACACACACACACACACACACACACACACACACACACACACACACACACACACACACACACACACACACACACACACACACACGTCCATATCCAGTATACCCCACCGAAGTTACATGCAAAGGCCACACATGCACACGTCCACAGCACACACACTAGTGCACCCCATGCAAGATGCTCCTCACCTCTTTCTCTCCAACTAACACATCATTGGGAATAAAGTCATCTCCGGAATATGTGCGTACAATGCAGGGGTGTCGGCCATTTTTTATGTTCAAAAATGGCTGCTGAGAAAGGTGAAATTCTGGTCGGCACATGACCCCATCGGCAGAGCAGCTGTAGGTGGCAAGGCTAATGAGCACGTCCAGAACAGAGAGACACTGAACAGCGCCATCCCAGGCTGAGAAACTGACAAGGGAAGATGAGTAGATTGAGAAAGGATAGTCATGTGGAGATGTAAGGACTCCTTACAGTACATGGTTCAAAAACAGGCTTTGTTACCCATGACTTGGCAGCAAGCTGTGTAGTTGTATACTTAATATACAAATCGCTCCACGTTACACAGACAATTACAGAACACACACACACGCACACGCACACGCACGCACGCACGCACACACACACACACACACACACACAGACACACACATTAACACACATACACTACCTACTGAGAGTCAAAGCTGTGGAAAATGGTCCTCATGGTGTCCTTGAGAGCAGCATCTCTTCTCTCCTCGGCATCAACCATCCTCGCCAGCAGATCTTCAATCTCTGAGGTCCAATATCTCCTGAAACCCTTCTTCTGACTCTTCAAGTCATAGTCATCCGGGGTGTGGCGGGCCAGGGCACTCAAAGGGACCTCAAGCTGGAAGCGGTTCCGACCTACAGTATACGCAGGACACACAAAGAATGAGTGGGAGGCCACAAGACTCTCTCTCTCAATTTAGAATGCAATACTTAAAAACTCAACGGATAGTTCCCCACTCCTGGGTAAGCTTACATGTCCAACAGTACACTCACATGACCCCCAGTATACCTATTTGACCCTCATTACACTCACCTGACCCAGTATACCCACAGTACACTCACCCGACCCCCAGTATACTTACTCAACCCCATTTACTCACCTGAACCCCAATATGTGATTGTCTGTAAAAGAGGGGAGACCATGCAGTTAACCCATGCCAGATCTATGTAAGTATGCACACAGAAAAGACTACAAACACTTTTGGTTTGATCCGGTGCTACAGAAAGCACACCAGAACAAGTTGTGCCATGCTGCCTTCAGCAAACTCTTACTACATCTTGGTCCTCCATCCCTGCTCAGTTCTCTCCCTTCAGGTGGCTTCCACGCATCTACCCAATTCCCACCTGAGCCACACTGTCCACTCTTTCCCCCCATCATACTGTACGTACACCTCCCTCCCTCCTCACCCTGCAGCCCAGCCTCTTCCTCTGGCGCTCCAGGTACTCGTCCAGTTCTTTGTTGATGTTCCTTATGTCCCTCTTGGCCTTGTCGTATGCCTTGTTCACTCCTTCACTGGGCAAGATGACACCATCCTTCTTGGCCTTCTCATGGTCAAAGGCAGTCTGGGGGAGTGGGTGGTGAGGGAGTGGGGAGTGAGTGAGTGGGGAGTGATGGAGTGGGGAGTGATGGGGTGGGTGGTGAGGGAGTGGGGAGTGATGGAGTGGGGAGTGATGGAGTGGGTGATGAGGGAGTGGGGAGTGAGGGAGTGGGGAGTGAGTGAGTGGGGAGTGAGTGAGTGGGGAGTGAGGGAGTGGGTGGTGAGGGAGTGGGGAGTGAGGAAGTGGGTGGTGAGGGAGTGGGTGGTGAGGGAGTGGGGGGTGATGGAGTGGAGAGTGATGGAGTGGGTGGTGAGGGAGTGGGGGGTGATGGAGTGGAGAGTGAGGGAGTGGGTGGTGAGGGAGTGGGGAGTGAGGAAGTGGGTGGTGAGGGAGTGGGTGGTGAGGGAGTGGGGAGTGAGGGAGTGGGGAGTGAGGGAGTGGGTGGTGAGGGAGTGGGGAGTGAGGGAGTGGGGGGTGAGGGAGTGGGTGGTGAGGGAGTGGGTGGTGAGGGAGTGGGGAGTGAGTGAGTGGGTGGTGAGGGAGTGGGTGGTGAGGGAGTGGGGAGTGAGGGAGTGGGGAGTGAGTGAGTGGGTGGTGAGGGAGTGGGGAGTGAGGGAGTGGGGAGTGAGGGAGTGGGTGGTGAGAGAGTGGGTGGTGAGGGAGTGGGGAGTGAGTGAGTGGGTGGTGAGGGAGTGGGTGGTGAGGGAGTGGGGAGTGAGGGAGTGGGGAGTGAGTGAGTGGGTGGTGAGGGAGTGGAGAGTGGAGTGGGGAGTGAGGGAGTGGGGGGTGAGCGAGTGAAGGGTGAGGGAGTGGAGAGTGATGGAGTGGGTGGTGAGGGAGTGGGGGGTAATGGAGTGGAGAGTGATGGAGTGGGTGGTGAGGGAGTGGGGAGTGAGGGAGTGGTAGTGAGGGAGTGAAGGTGGAGTGTGAGGACTAGGAGTGAGTGAGAGAGTAAGTGAAGATGGAGTGATTGTGTGGTGGAGTGGGATGAAGTGTATGTGAGGGGATGACATGGGTGAAGGGGGCTGAGGGGGATGAGCAGGAGAGTAAGTAACAAGGGTGGAGGTGGGAGGAAGGGCTGAGAAGAGCAGCGTAAAGGAGTGACACACCTTGAAATACTTCAGCTTTTCCGTCAAATCAGGGAAGTGCCCTGCAGTGGGCAGAGTACAAATAGATTGCAGTGGGTATTTACAATATCTCAACTACAGTCTTGCGTGTGTAAGGACATGAGGTAACAACTCGTGTCCATTCAGTGACTGACAGACAGTTTGAATGCAGTACAATGTGTTGTTAATTGCTTGCAGTGGCAGTATGTACTGCACATTACCATGGAAACCACTCCCACCCACCTCCATCAGCCTCCCACGACACTGCACTCTTCAGCAAAGAGGATCTGAATTAGGGAGAGGGATGGAAGGGGAGGGAAAGGTTGAGGGAGGGGGGGGGGGAAGGACAAGTGTGAAAATTGCATCAGTGAGTCTCTCAGTGCACCCACACAGACATATGTACTAAACATCACACCACAAGTCCCACACATACAGTACAGGTGCAAAATGTTGGAATAAAGGAGAAAAATTTCAACTAACTTGTTCCGTTGTAAAGGTCATTCATGCACTGTTATGCCGCGTAACTCTATCACTTGGAAAAAGTCATTCTCACTTCAACATACATTTCATAAATCTACCTTTATTTCTACCTCTCCAAAAAGGGTTAGCAAATACTGCCAAATACTGCCAAATACTGCCAAATATTGACAAATACTGCCAAATACTGCCAAATATTGCCAAATAATGCCAAATACTGCCAAATATTGACAAATGCTGCCAAATACTGCCAAATACTGCCAAATGCTGCCAAATACTGCCAAATGCTGCCAAATATTGACAAATACTGCCAAATATTGACAAATACTGCCAAATACTGCCAAATATTGACAAATACTGCCAAATACTGCCAAACATTGACAAATACTGCCAAATACTGCCAAATACTGCCAAATATTGACAAATACTGCCAAATACTGCCAAATACTGCCAAATACTGCCAAATACATCTCTGAACTACCTGACACAACGTGCTAGACCAGATATAACTGATTACCCTGATCAAGGCCACTCACTTGAACCCACTGACACACGATGAGAAAGCCTCTACAATGTCCACGCTCTTCTCAAAGCCAGTGAGAACAGCCAGGAAATCATGGATCTTCTTCTTGCTGTGAAGAGAGGGAGGGACAGGTAACCACACTGACACAACTATCTCCTCCTCCATTGACGAAGGAAGAACCAGATTGAAGGTGTGCACACCACACAGAAGGTATAACATTCATTAGCTATGTATGTATGTACGTATGTGATACGTACTGAAGGCATGAGAAGTTGGCATAGCAACCCTAATGTGTTACCGTGGCAACTGTCCTCGCTCACCTATAGAGTGTTTCCTCATACAAGATGGCCCTGCTGTCAGGATGGTCGCTGCTCTTGACCTTTGACCCCATAGTGTGGATCCTACATAACACACACACACACACACACTAATACTAATATCTAAGTGCCAGCCCACATGCTCCATTGGCTGATTGAGCTCTCTCACTTTCTGAGCAGTCTCTCCAGGTCAGGTAGACTCTTCAGCACTTCCTTTGCCTCTCCAACTTGCAAAGAACTGCCCATGAGATCATCAATAGCATCCAGCCTGTGAAAGAGTGAGCACACAGGAGATATTAAGTCAAGTGTTGGTCAACATTGCAACTGGAGAACACAGACACAGACACACACACACACACACACACACACACACACACACACACACACACACACACACACAATACACACACAGGCACACACACACACACACACACAATACACACACAGACACACACACACACACACAATACACACACAGACACACACACACACGCACGCACACACACACACACACACACACACACACACACACACACACACACACACACACACACACACACACACACACACACACACACACACACACACACAACCCACCTATCATTGATGGCCTCCACGGCGCAGAGTGGAGTGCACAGCCACTGCTTCAATAGCCTCTTACCAAATGGCGTCACCGTGTGGTCCACCTGATACAGAAGAGTCCCCTCCAACCCTCCACCCACTTCAGTCACATCCAAATTGGCCAGAGTAATCCCGTCCAACACCTAAGCACAGGCAGGTAACAGGAGGCCAGGGGCAGGGAATTGGAGGGAGAGGGGGAGGGGATGGGAAGGGGAGGGGGAGGGGCAGGGGATGGGGAAGGGAGAGGGGGAGGGAAGTGGGAAGGAGAGGGGAGGGGAAGGGAGAGGGGGTGGGGCAGGGGAGTGGGAAGGAGAGGGGGAGGGAGAGGGGGTGGGGCAGGGGAGGGGGAGGGAGAGGGGGAAGGGATGGGAAGGGGAGGGGCAGGGAAGGGGGAGGGAGAGGGGGAGGGGATGGGAAGGGGAGGGGGAGGGGCAGGGAGGGGGAGAGAGTACATATTGCAAAGTACATTCTACTCCACCAAGTGAGTCACTAGCATAAGGGACACTCAATTTAAGTTACTTGGCAGTTGTTTTCAACAGCAACTGATCACGGCTCATAGCATGCTCGAGGGACGGATCATGCTGTTTGAACACAATTATGTGCACAGTGGAACCGAACAACTCCCTTAATGCAAGACACCTCTTACTGCAAATGAAGACGGCGCCTACTGTTCCTGCTACAGTCACAGAGATGTGTACACAACAACTGTCTCTCTAATCAAAACACTTTTTCCTAATTGTCCCACAGGCTCCGAATAAAGAATTACATACCACGGCAGATGTTGCGGCATTCGTGACCATCTGTCATGAAATCACTCAAACAAGGTGCCACTATACATTCTCTGCAGCTCACACACACAACGTACCATGTGCTGTCTCGAGGTCATGTATTGGGGCGTGTCTGCATGTGTCCCCACCCCTTCGGCATCCACAGGGTGGTAGACCTCAAACCGCTTCAAAGAGAGTATCTCGTGGTCCACCAGGCAGACTTTCAGGTACCACACACACGCCCCCAGGGCGCTGATGGCCTGCTCACACTCTCGGGAGGCAGTCAGACCTAGCACATCATCTGTAGAACGAGTGGTACAGTGCAACCTGTCTAAGATGGCCACTGTGTGGGGCAGCCACCTCTCTAAAACTGCCAGCCTCCCTAGCCCCAAATGATACTAACACAGCCCTAAAACACTGCAGTCTACCTCTGTAATGCAGCCACCTCTCTATAAAGGCCAGTTATATAACTAAAGCCCTACCTCTGTAATGCAGCCACCTCTCTAAACAGACCAATCACAGCAGGTCAGCAGCAAGTCGTTGTACACAGGGAGGTGTAGGCTCTAGCATTGGATAGTTCATTATTGAACAAGACACCATTTAGCTCACCTTCTGACAGCATACTCTTCAACACCTCCGGCCACCGAAACACTCCTCCCTCTACCTCTCCTTCCCCCTCCCCTTCCTTCTCTTCTGCTACAAAGTAGCTTGATTCAAGTAGGTGCTTGAGTGTTTTGGTTGAGTCCCAGAACTCGCTCCCCGGAGTAAGAGAGTCCTTAATGACCCCAGTGCAGTGGTGCTGGATGACACTGGCGACCTTTGGACCCAATCTACCTCTTGGACACAACACCTGGGACAGCATGAGGTCACAGTAAGTGTGACTGCACATACAGTAGGCAGGTACACACACACCAGCTACCACAGCACGGGTCAACTGTTACAAGCCCACTATGTACATTACAATACACCCTACTAATACGTATGTATGTTAGTATGGTGGTATTAATGGTACTACATATGTACACAGTTATACTGTTACACAGTGCTGTATCTAGAAAACTCTTCAAGAGGGGGCAAAACTGAGGTTCCAAGAATTACAGGGGCTGGGGGGTGTAGTATTAAGGTGTACTAATTAAGGGGGCAAACTATGTTTCACATATGGCTTGCCAAAGTTTTGAGGGGGGGAGAGGGAGATTAAGGCAAGGGGGACAAATGCCCCCCCCCCCCCCCCACCACTCCCCTGAATGCACCCCTGCTATAAGGAGATTGTAACAGAAGGCAAAGGTGCCTGTGTCTACACACTAGTGTCCAAGTGTATTGCTGTGTGTACGTAGTGCTACTACATGTACGCATTTGTACACTACATGTATGTATGTTACAGTACAACCAAATGTATGTATGTCCTTACCTGAGCAGGTGGGTAATGTGCAACCAGTGTCCTCAGTCTGGAGCACTCCCTGTCATCCACAAACTGCCCCAACTGGAGAGGAGGGGAGGGTAGGGGGAGGAGGAGGGGAGAGAGGGAGAGGGAGGGGGAGAGGAAGGGGAAGGGGAGAGGGAGAGGGAAAGGGAGAGTGAGAGGGAGGGGAGAGAGGGAGAGGGATAGGGGTAGAGGGAGAGGGAAGGGGAGAGAGAACCATCTTCTGGACCACAGCCTACTACTACGAGTGCCCAAGCATTAGGTGACAGTACACACGACACATGCAGCATGCTGCCCTATAAAGGGCACACACACACACATAAAGTGTACATTGCGCTTACATGGAAAATTCCAATGCAGGTGTCCACAAAACACACTCCTATGCTGACAGCTCCTGGAGTCCCCTCGACAGGCTGTGTGTGTGACAGACAGACGGATGGACAGGAGTACATACGTACAGTAACAAGAACATGAGCAAAAATAATCATTAACGACAACTTTGCAAGTACATAGAACACAAGCAGCAAGTGACTGCTAAGGGACATACGTACATGTTCTAGCAGAGAAGTCCACCTTCGGCGAGCTTCTCTTCTACAGTGCCCGACCAACCTGTCCCCCGATGACCTCAGCAACCATGTTACTGCTACAACTAGTCTTACACTGGCTAAAAACAAAATAATAGCTGGTGTGATGAGTATTGGTTTAAAAATTCGACTGTGGGACAACAGCGAAGCAAGTCTGGTAAAAACCGGAGGTCAATGGGAACAATAATTAGAAAATGGCCGTTGTCTACGAAGGAAAAGGTGGAAATGGAAGGATAACTCTCTGTGAACCACAAAACGGGCGACATCAACACTGTTTGTTTGACGCTGATGGCACAAGAAACACGTGGCAAGTGAAGGCATAATTGTGGCCTGTAGCATTCCATGCTAAACTCCATTTACAGGAGCAATAAACTGATCACTTCTGCTAACCTTTTCGTTCACTGCTAAGAGAAAGTTGGACTCTGAGCTAGCCATTTCTCCACTGATGAAGGCCCCCAGAGTGCGTGTCCCTTTGGTGATGATGGAGCAAACCTCCCTCTTTACAACTTTGTCAAACTTGGTTGGGCCAGGAGCTGGTGTGTGTGTGTGTGTGTGTGTGTGTGTGTGTGTGTGTGTGTGTGTGTGTGTGTGTGTGTGTGTGTGTGTGTGTGTGTGTGTGTGTGTGTGTGTGTGTGTTGATAAAGCAGTGAGAAAGTAAAGGTGAAGACATGAAACATGGAGGTATTTCAGTGTGTCAGTAAGTACTAGCATACTGTACAGAAGTTGTGTACTACTGATACTTTACAAAGCATGTCAGAAAACCCGCAATTACCACACAGCTCCAGGCACCCCTGTGTCACCAGTGCTATGTACGATGGCAAGGCTGGCTGTGTGCTCAGGCATACGTACTGTACATACTTAAAACCATTCACTTCTGTGGCAAATTTCTCAATGTACGCAGGCTGAAATGACAATGGCAACTCACTTCTTTTCACTCTTTCTTCCATCATTTGAGGTGTTTCCGTCTGCTCAACCCGAGCCACTTTGTATCCTTTCTGTACCAGCATGTCTGCAAAGCGGCCAAAGCACCTCTCTGGAAACCCAGAGTGGGCTGTCTCTCCCTGTAACAGTGAACATGAGGCAGTGCATAATGGGTAGATACATCTGTGTGTGTGTGTGAGCAAGTGTGCATGAGGGGCATGTGTGCACAGGAAGGGATGTGTGATGCGTGAATGTGTGTATTCAGTGCACTAATGAAAACAGACAATCCAGTGAGCTTTGAACACAGCATTGACTTCAATACTATACAAGACGTTTCGATCTGTAGATCTTCTTCAGCTACGTATAATACTAAACTAGGAAAACTGGTATTACAGCTGAAGATCCATGGGTCAAAACGTCCTGCAACCCCTATTGAAGCTGATGCTGTGTTCAAAGCTCACTAAATTGCCTGTTTTCATCGTTACCACACAGCAAAGAACCTCTACAATACGTATGTGCACTAAGTAGATCGCAGTATGTGCAATCCTGTAAGGACACTGTGAATGTGTAAAGGTTCATAGTGCACTATATGCAACCAAAGTGGCAAGTCCCACACATCCAGATTTCCACACGATGCTCTCAAAAAGGGACAGTTGCGCAATTACCTTCATGAATGTCAGCCCCAACTCCTGGACACCAATGGCTGCGTCCATATGGTACATCTCATAGAACTTCCCCACCTACAGCACATGGTAGGGACAGGGCAGAGACAATGAAGCTAAACACAAACAACACCCACACCTCACACAAACAACACCCACACCTCCCACAAACAACACCCACACCTCACACAAACGACACCCACACCTCACACAAACAACACCCACACCTCACACAAACAACACCCACACCTCCCACAAACGACACCCACACCTCACACAAACAACACCCACACCTCCCACAAACAACACCCACACCTCCCACAAACAACACCCACACCTCACACAAACAAATACCATCACTGGAGTTCTTCAAGGCAAACTGATCGAAGCGTTCTCAGCAATGCCCACTTGGCAATAGTTAAGTTGCGAGATGATATTATAGCACACAGTTGTAGGACACTGTGCACGTGTATGTTCCTTCCTCTCACCTTGAAGAAGAGCACAGTGTCAAAGTGTTCTCTCTTCACCTCCCACCACTGCCTCATGGCTGGAGTGAGGCTCTTGAGGAAGTCCCGTGGCACCTGGATGGTGCGCGGGTCATAGTCAGGGTCCTGAGGTCTGTTACCACGTGCATCCCTGTGTATGGCATGAGGGAGGAGAAGGGAGGGGGGGAGGGAGGGGAGGGAGGGGAGGAGAGGGAGGGGAGGGGAGGGGAGGGGAGGGAGGGGAGGGGAGGGGAGGGGAGGGGAGGGGAGGAAGGGGAGGGGAGGGGAGGGGAGGAGAGGGGAGGGGAGGAGAGGGAGGGGAGGGGAGGGGAGGGAGGGGAGGGGAGGGGAGGGGAGGGAGGGGAGGGGAGGGCATGGAGGGAGGGGAGAATGGAGGACAGGGGAGGGAAAGTAGAGGAGTGGAAGGGGTAGCATGGGAAGTTGAATGAGAGTTGGAAGCAGAATGAAGGATGGAGCAAAGAGCAAAACAGAATGCGCTCACCTTCTGTTCTCTTCCTTCAGCCATGTCAACATCTCGTGTTTGAAGCTGCCAGCATCGCTCCTCCCCCCTGCCCCGCCTCCCCCAAGCAAGGCAGGTGTAGAGGAGTAGGGAGTAGAAGGGGTGGAGGAGACAAGCGGGGTTGCTGGTGTCTTGGGAGTGCGTTGTGAGCTGGATGGAGTCCTGGCAGATTGAGACGACACAGTTTTTGGAGTCTTTGCAGATGATTTTGCAGGCATCTTCACATTCTACAAAGAACAAACAAAGAGAACTGTCAACAACAAAGAGCTCCGACAACAAACACCTCAGAGAGGCTACGTATAGAGTGCTAAACTCTGACAACACAAGCGTCTTTATCCTGCATTGTCAGAACAATGGTCTTACCTTGGATACTACTTGCAATCATTGCTGTTATACAGTGTGTGACATGTATACACACAATGCTGAAGGCACTAACTGTATGCTACTATACTGCACGTCCCTGTTCAGTAATATCCTTCTGCCATCACACAGTTTAGAGTGCACTGCATCTACACACTACACACACCTTCCGTGATGGGGTACACAGCACAGTGACGGCGTCATGGTCGTTGTCATCCTCAGTGGGCGGGTCTGACTCCACCTCCTCCACTCCACTACTGATAGAGTCGTCCTCACTCCCAGGAGAGTTAGGATGATACTCATCACCTACCACCAAACAGGAGGAGAGTGTGACATTAACAGGAGGAGGGTGCAGTGTGTGTGTGTGTGTGTGTGTGTGTGTGTGTGTGTGTGTGTGCTTGACCTAGGGAGCAATACATTATGACAATTGAATAAGAATAAATGCAGTGGTAGCAAACTGACAATATGAGTGTTCTGAAGGCAGCAACAGATTCACAGTCTAGGCATGTGTAATACATAACATACCATACAACATTGCAGCAGTGTGAAATGGAGTGCATGAAGCTAATGTACCTGATTCATCAGTGTCCTTAATAAAAGCCCTCTTCCTCTTAGCAGGTTTGGTTGAGGGTGCGCTCTGCAGAAGAGAAGACAGCCTCTTTGTAACAAACTGACAAGCTACACTAAGGGTTCTGTGCTGAACCAAGGGACACAAAAGAAGGGACAACAACCCACGAGCAACACAACACCTCGTCACGATAGTGTCACTGTTGTTATGATTGCAGACCAAAACAGAGAGACCTTAGAAAGATTTCATGAGACTATTGGCAGAAATAACAAGTGCCTTAAATTCACAACAGTTTTTAGAAAATATGTACAGCCAATTTCAGAATGGTTGGCCATATGGTGAATGCCAAATGGAGTGACATGGTAGTGTGACGTCTAAGTGTAATAGTCCTGAGTGGGTCATGTGACTAAAATGATGCAGTAGACATCACAATACATGACATTGCACTGTGACGTCACTCCATTTGCTAATTAGCATAATTATGCGATTTGCCATTTGGCCAACCATTCTGAAATCAGATGTATTAGCTTGTACAGTTCATACCTTTCCATTGTCACTGCAAAATACCACTTAAAGGATATATTACAAAGTACATGTTTAAGGACAGTCGGTGAATCAAAATGGAAAGCACCACTCACCGGTCTCGGGTCCTCGTCCTCGCTGTCATCAGCAATGTACGCTCTCTTTCTTCTCTTGTCTTTTGTCGTCCCTTTCTTCCTGCTTGCTCTAGCCGAGTCCGGAGTAACGTTCTCACTGTTGTTACAATCCATGTCTGTGTTGTCTTCTTCATCTGAAGGAATCACCACTACCAATCTGCCTCTGTCCCCGACAGGAAGCTCAATAGCAGCAACAGCATCATCAAGAGCGTCAGTGAAGCCGTCTTCCTCGCACACAAACTCATCCTTGGTGTTTTCGTCAAATGTCTTTATGAAGCTGCCAATGAGAGAGAGAAGGGAATGATCACATGCCATGAACACTACACAGTTTGTGTCATTATAGATCTCTCTATGATGTCATTAGCTCGTGTGAGCTTACTCGACTGGGACCCATCCTCGAGTGGGAGGCTGACCGAAGAATTGTACGTGGCATTCTTGTCGCGGAACAGATCCTCTAAGGAGTTTCTTGGTAGTCTGATGCGGCCAAAGCATGCTGGGCCACCACGGGTGTCCCTCCATTCTGCTCCAAACAAGCTGACCCGCTGAGAAGCGATCATGAACTCTCTGGTCGTCGGAAGAACCGTTCGCTCCGACATTCTTCAAGGGCCTTAGAGGGACAGCATGTTTGGCTTTGGATGCAGAACTGATCTTCTTGTTCAACTGATCACCATTCCTTGTCTGTGCAGCAGATACCGAGGGAGACGATTTCTTGAAAAACGTGAGCAGTGTTCCTTGAGACATTTTGCGCCAAGGTCCCGCCAAATGTCACGTGAGAAGCACGAGCCAGCTGAATTTTGAGCACGATCATACAAAATTTACAGCAGCGCATACAATAAAATAATAATAAACGAAATACAGAGGTTATGGCTATGCACCTAAATCTAGCAGACTGCATATGCGTGCATGTTCAGTTCATTCTCTACTCGCAATTTAGGTAGAATCACTTCACTTTGTACACGCGGTTGAAGAACTCCACAACAAAGTCTGACACAATTCCTTTGTCAGGGATCTTCCCCACCATGCCATACATCCCAGCAGTGCCCGACTTGGCAAGAGAAGGGTCGCCCTGGGTGAGAGGAAGGAGAGAGACTGTGCAATGTGCAATTATGTAAGTCCAGCTGTCAACATGTAATATATAAGGTTTGAGGATATAGTGACAGGCATTGGGATAGATGGTGGAGAGTTGCATGGGAATTGGTCGCCCGGAGTGCATGCTTAATTCAAAGATGAGTAAAGTGTTCATACAAAGGAGGGCTAGGATGTCAGGACACAGAAGTGCAAATCTTGCATGCCTGGGTGATGTATGCTTTTTGAACATGCAGTGCAGGTTTGTACGTCACATGTACTGTACGTACGTATACATACATACATGCTTTAGCAACATGAGGCATTAGTGAAGGTCAGTTCATCAATTGCAGTTGGCCGCTGCAACTGACAGGTTGGGCAAAGTTGAAAAGGAGTCCAGCCTTCTTTACCAGTACTGGTGGCCAGTAGGAGCAATATCCAGGGAATCACTCTTTCCATTAGGCATTTGTGTTGCAAGGGTGTAGCCAGGGGGGGGGGGGGGGGAGGAGTTGGGGGGGGTTCGGACGAACCCCCCCAAACCCACCTGACTGTGGCCATGAATTAAGTGCATTTAGGTAGCTAGGAGTCTGGCACACGCGCTAGCTAGCAGACAGTGTCTTGTTTAAGTGTAAATGGTTACGTACCAGACCCCACCTGTCCGTTGGTGGCCATTTTATTCGTGACGTCATATGAGTCATACAGTATGCATTCCTTTGGTACTAGAACCCCCCCCCCCAGATTACTGGCTACACCCTTGTGTTGTGTGTGCTAAGCTCTGAACTGCTGTCAGTGAGGCAGATTGAGGCACCCACCCTGACTGTCTGCACAGCCTGCTTGAGGTCATCCAGCAGAAGGGCACTCTTATTCATCGAGTGGTGGGGGAGGATGGTGCAATGGATGCTGGTGAGCTGTCTCTCCATCTTCCACCCATTCTTCTCCATCACGTCTGCCACTGCATTGAGGTCCACTTCCTTCTCGGTTGATTCGAAGGAAAATATGGTCATCTGGGGGTTACCCATAATCTTCAGTCCCTGATGCAAGTAAAGAGAAGAATGCAGCATGATGTGGTGAAGTGTGTGTGTGTGTGATGTGTATGTCAATGTGTGTGTGTGTGTGTGTGTGTGTGTGTGATGTGTATGTCAATGTGTGTGTGTGTGTGTGTGTGTGTGTGATGTGTATGTCAATGTGTGTGTGTGTGTGTGTGTGTGTGTGTGTGTGTGTGTGTGTGATGTGCATGCGTGTGCATGTGTTTTGTGCGGGCATGCGTGTTAATAGATGAATAGATCATTCTTAGCCTCCTTTCATACACGTACAGTACATATAGCTACTGCTTTCAAGTGGGAATATGACATACAGTACAGTACAGTACATATGTACTTAAGATGTATCAGTGAGTGCAGTACTCTCTATGTAGTAATGGGATGGGAGATGTGTGTGTGTGTGCCTTAGCCCAGGCTTAAATGTATACGTATAAGCTGAAATCATTGGCAGGCCGGTGAATGCCACTGTGGCACTCTAACACTGTACACCTGCAAATGTGTACAGCAGGAACAAGGAACACAGCAGAGGTGTTTGTTTTGTTTGGTTTGCAAAGCTTCCCCTCATCATCTTCTTCTTTCTCGACTTGCTGTGACTCTACAATGGACACACAGCTGCACTTACCTCAAGTGGCAAACCAGTACACTTCCATGTGACTAATACCTCTTGCACATTTCAGGATGGAGTTACAACCACATAATGGGGGTACATTCTCCTTCTCAAAACTAGTTGAAACTGATGCACATACACTGAATAATTATCTCTCGCAGTCACTTGGCGCTTAGTCCACAAAATACACTGAAAATGGCCTGCACCTTCACCACCACTACAACTTACTCTGATCCGGTCGATTCCCTTCTTCAAGAAATCAGTGACTTCCATCAAGTTCTTAGCCATCTGCATGTAACCATCCTGTCCAACGGCACGGAGTGTTGTCCAGGAGGCAGCAATAGTCCCTCCTGATGAAGCAGCAGCAAATACAGCATTCACTTAGAGCTTTGGAAGATGAATTAGTGGGCAGTACTGACAACAATAACTGTTCAACTCTGTAGCAAACATGATGTAACATGACAATCTTCACTTGTATCGTTATCGTCAAGGAGTATCTCTAGTACACGAGATAACATGCCTTGAGGCTGAGTGACTGGCTGATAGCCTTTTAGTTGTACAGGACACATCCTCCCCACACACAAGTGTACACATGTACACTACAACATACACATACACCATGTTCAGTACACAACACATGCACACACACATACGCATGCACACACACACACACGCACACACGCATACGCATGCACACACACACACGCACGCACACATACGCATGCACACACACACACACACGCGCACACACATACGCATGCACACACACACGCACACACGCACACACACACACACACACACACACACACACACACACGCACACACACACACAGACCAGGCCTAGTTCCTGCCATTCCGATGGAACCAAACAGTCCACCAGGCCAGTCACAATAGGCAAAAACCTGGTACCTCCTGATCTCATCAGAGCGATACAGAACAACACTGGCACCCTAGGGGAAGAGGGGAGGGGAGGGGGAGGGGAGGGGAGGGGAAGGGGAGGGGAGGGGGAGGGGAAAGGAGGGGGAGGGGAGGGGAGGGGAGGGAGGGGGAGGGGAGGTGGAGGGGAGGGAGAGGGGGAGGGGAGGGGAGGGGAGGGAGAGGGGAGGGAGAGGGGGAGGGGATGGGAGGGGGAGGGGAGGGGAGGGGGAGGGGAGGGGAGGGGACGGGAGGGGAAGGGGAGGGGAGGGGGAGGGGAAAGGAGGGGGAGGGGAGGGGAGGGGAGGTGGAGGGGAGGGAGAGGGGGAGGGGAGGGGAGGGGAGGAGGGGATGGGAGGGGGAGGGGGAGGGGAGGGGACGGGAGGGGGAGGGGGAGGGGAGGGGAGGGGGAAAGGTTGAAGGTAGAGGAAGTGAAAGGAGTGAAAAGATAAGGGGAGAGAGCAATAGTTACGTAGAGTTACACAGGACGTACTGTGACACAGTGACTTGAGCGTACAGAGAAGTGACATAATCTTAATCCTGTGACATTTGTAACCACCACTGTAAGATGGATTCTGGTGTGTCATAATGACGACATGCGTGTCATGGTGACGATCTGTACCTTGATTCCCAGTCCATACTTGTGAATGTCAGCAGACATGGATGTGACGCCGGGGAGGCGGAAGTCAAACATCGGGACAGGGTACCCCAGCTTCTCCACCCTGCACACACAACACCCGGCAGCCAACCAAGATAAGATGACAAACAAACAAACATAACACAAGTTCACTCCACAAGTTAACACAATACACTCCACAAGCTAACACAAACACAACACAAGTTAACACAATACACTCCACAAGCTAACACAAACACAACACAAGTTAACACAATACACTTCATGGCATGAAGCAGCTTGTGCGTAGGAATACACATGAGCTATGTACATATTGTGTCTTGGTCTGCATCAGAAGGGAGTGATGTGGATGTAAATAATGAGCATGGTTACAGTGAACATGTACGCATGTATGTACCAGTGAACTTCAAGTGGCGTAATATAATGTGGTGATGTACTGCACATTGAGTGCTAGACGGTTGAGTCCTTGTTACAAAACACCACATAACACTACATGTATAACTCTATGTAACTATCGCTCTCTCCCTCTCTCTCTCGGAAAAAGGTATGAGATTTAGAATACATGGTAATATCTTTGTGTTTGCTTGGTAACCTCACCATGGCAGCATGAAGCCCCCAATGCATGCGTCAACATGTAGGGGAAGTCCCTTCTCCATGGCGATGTCATTGACATCAGGAATAGGGTCCACAATGCCGTGAGGGTACTGCGGAGCAGAGGCCAGCAGGAGGATGGTGGAAGGAGTGATGGCCTGTGGAGGGGGAGTGAGGGGGAGTGAGGGGGAGTGAGGGGGAGTGGAGGTTAGTGGGTGAGGATCAAGGAGTGGAGAGGATTGGGAAGGTGAATGTTGCGAGTGGAAGAGTGCTCAATTCAGGAAGTACTACGTATGGGAGACAGTAGTAGGGAGAGTTAGTGTGCCATAACAATACGAGCGGAGGGAATGCACTGTTGTACTAGTGGGAGAAGTTAGCTAGCATACGTACGTGACAAGCCTTACATTAGACACATAGAGGCTTAGAACATCTCCACACACACACACACACATGTGCACACGCACACACACGCACACACACACACGCACACACACACACGCACAAACACACGCACACACACAAGCACGCACACAAGCACACACACAAGCACACCCACACACACTACAGCACAACACAGCATCACTACACAAGAGACTCTCGACTCATGCAGTACACAGCAGCAGTGCTGGACCAGGCACAGGGTAGAGAACTGCCTCACTAAGAGTGCTGGCAGCATGGCCAGTAAACGGACTGTGCTAGCATGGTGTGGATGGGGTACAGGTCACTGCTGTCAGCTAACCTTCCTGTAGGCAGCCATGTTTGGTTTCAAGTCTGGATCCAGTGGAACGTGAACAAGTTTCACATTGAAGTAGGCACCAGCCTTGGCAAAGGCAGGATGGATGGAGGCAGGAGCAACCTAAAGAAAGGTGGAGTGGAGGTGAGAGGGAGGAGGGGAGGAAGAGGTGGTGAAGTCTCACACAGTCACACAGAAACTCAAAACACACACACACACACACACACAAACATACAGCATACACACTCACACATGCAAACACTCATGCAAACACACACACACACACACACACACACACACACACACACACACACACACACACACACACACACACACACTATCCAGCACACGGTGGCCCACCATTTCAGGCTCCTTGATGTGTGGGAAGAGTGCCTTAGCCCTATCCCGGTAGGTCTTGATAGCGATCAGGATACTCTCTGTCCCACCAGAGGTCAGGCTGCCAACCACTTCACTGCTGCCATGGAGCATGTTTGCTGTCATGGCAACAGTCTCAGTTTCAAATTTCCTACAATATAAGCATTTCAGTTAACAGCTGCGTTGAGTGAGATGCAGTTACACTCTATGGCAGTATGTGCTGCAGTGTAAAGACTCCACAACCACTACCCCTAGGACAAGGGCACCAACACTAGTAGGTACACCTAACTTAACATCGTCATCATGCGGGGGGGAAGAAGTTGTCTTATGCCCACACATGATAACAAGAATTTGTGGCTTGCAGCTAGACAAGTGCACTGCCCCATTTCTAGGACAGCTGAAATATGCACGTGCTCTGGCCTAGGTGAAATAAGTTCCATGCCATCCATAACACACTCCCTTCCCTTCCTCACTCATACGATCCTTGTCCAGTTCACACATTGTCACGTACATTCTCAATCCTTCCTCATATATCCACTTCACACCCACAGTCTAGTTAGCAGACTCCAAGCCTGCCCATGCACCACTCAGCCATTTCAACTACACACACCATGTTCAGTGAGCGGCTGGTATTGGAGATAGGTCAATGGTATCACTGAATGTCTAATCCCAATTGTCAACATGGTCAGGTCAGTCTTCATTTTTCACTCTCCCAAATCAGTGTACACACACACACCTTCCTTACTTCTGTTTCACTACCAAATTTGGTAAGGTGACCCCCAAATGGGAGAGCAAAGCAAAAGAGTCAAGATCTTCTACCGGTTTGGGTTGCAGGAGTGAACTCTCTCTCTCTCTCTCTCTCTCTCTCTCTCACACCCACACCCACACCCACACACCCACACACACACCCCCACCCCCCCCCCACACACACACAGTTCTGCTCACAGCAAGCTGGGGAACACCATTGGGTTCAGTGCATTGTCATGGAGGAAGGCATTGAAAAACTCCTTCATGATGGCCTCCTTTGCGCCATGGTTCTCAGAGTCACCATCAAACCAATCACAGACCTCTTGAGCTAACTCAAACACTTGAGAGTCCCGTGTGTACACATAAGCAAACACACGTCCACTGGAGGGGTCCACGTCTCCTCTTTTCAACTCAGACAGCTCCTTTCTGAGGACAGCTGGACTGACAGCTGCAGGGAAGGAGCAGTCTCTTTATGTTACTAATGAGAGACAGACACACAAGCCATAATGCACAGAGGACTGGATCTTTACATACAGAGCCAGTACACTGAGTAGAGATGGGACTAACAACCCATTAGGAAGGGTGCACAGGACTATTGGTCGTGTGAGGAGTAGATAGTGGATAGACTTCAAAACACAGTAATTCAATACAGGAAAGCTTCTAGCCACATTGTGCAATGTAGTGTGCATACCAATAGCATTGGGACACAAAGCAGCTAGCTAGCCAGCATGCATGATGGAGCATAGTTCAAGGCCATACCTACGCACATAGGTATGTGATTTAAGAGAGGGTCTCTCTGAGTGTGAAGCACGCAGTATAATTGTCTCTGCTGGTCAGGTAACACACACTTATGCCTTAGCTCTTCAGCCTCAGTTACTGTATACAACTGAAGTGGTCCTCTTGAGATGAAAGGTTTTGCAGCATCAGCTGCGAAAGTACCACATACGTATACGCTACAAGAACGAATCTCTTCAACAAGACGCCTCAATGAACCCCGCAATTGGCATGTTAACCTAACCGGTTACGGAGTTTGTTGGAGTCGTGACCATAGCTGGGGGGAGGAGTCTGCAACGACTGCACGCAACTGTCTACCCTTGGCCACGTACCTACACACGCACACACACACACACACCTTTCAATGGGATGTGTATGACTTTACTGCCCTCTTGTTTGGTTTTCCTTGCACCGGCAGGGGCGGCATCCATCTGCCGCACGAAATTGCTCACTTCTCGCCGGAGAACGGCGGAAATGGCTGCATCCACGCCTGGAATCAGTCGCAGAGTGACGATGAGTCTCCTGAGAAGACCCCTCACCCCTTCTTTGTACAGAATGCCGGCGACCACAAGGATCAGCAGAGTGGCGAACGCCAGCTGAGTTAGCTGCAGAACCGTTGCAAGTGTGTCGGCCATCTTTCTACGATCCAGCAGGTGCGCAATAACTGGGATATCGACTGCGTGTGAGCACGCGGTGACGGGGTGAAGTCCGCCACGTGCACGCCACTAGTTTGCAGTTGCCCTAGGCCTGCATGTGACCGTGTTAGGGCATTTCCTGCCGCAATCATTTACCACAGTAAAAGTTCTGCAAATCCATAAATAATTATAATGATTGTCAGCTGTAGCAGTAGCATTGAGCAGTGCACTAGAAGGGCACAAACTTACACTATCACACACTAAGGTGTAGCTCTTACTACAGCTATAGATAGCTACACCATGTATGCATGCCAGTGTCCTCATTGCACATATTGATAAATGTGCACAATTCTGTCACACATCATACCCCATGGTCTTCAAAGCACCCAATAAAATGCGCTTAAGATCATCAAAAGAAATTGCCTTCAATGTTGCATCAGTCAACATTCCAAGACCAATGGTCTTTGCTTCCTCCCTGGCTGCTTCAAGAAGTCTCTTCTTCTCGCCATCATTCATTTCTCTTAGAACTTGGCCGATTGGCTTATAGTTGTTAGATGCTGCATATCCTAACAGTCCACCAACAGCTCCTCCCACTGCAAGACCTACTGGCCCTAACAAAAGGCCACCTACAACAGTGCTGGCAGCTGTGATTCCAGTGCCTTTGGCAACCTCTCTTACAGTGACTTTGAGGTCCTGGTTTGCATCAGCCACTTTCAAAAGGGCCTCATAGACAGAAGTGGCGGTTGCTATGGAGATGGATGTGAATACAGCACACATCGATGGATGTTCTGACACTGTTTATGCCATTTAGCATGCACACACATATACTGGGAAACGTCAAGTATTCTAAGATAGCTATAGAGTCCTTTGAATGTTATGTCACTTACAACTAACATCTTAGTGAAAGTCAGTGAATTGAATAGACAGCTATGCCATGCAGTTGTCTGGAATTACCAGGTTGACCCAGTCAGCAGTACTAAATCATACAACAATTAAAGAATGTTATTTAACCTGAGACAACAACAATGTAGGGTTTAGCCAAACAATGGGAGGTGGCAATGTATTATAATTATGTACAGTGCATGTACACTGCAGTGCATGACCGAACCACTTGCTGTGTGTCCTCTGGACCTTACTGCCTTACACATGTGATGACACAGTTGAGGCACAATGTATTGCACTGCTGTTGAGGTCAGTGCAGCTTGGCTGTTTGAGACTAAAAAGTCATTATAACTAATGTGAACGGGCCACTGGACAGCCGAACGGGTCGTATATCAATTATGATCAATATTGGGTTAAATCACAAATCTCACAGTCCACATTGAACAGATCAGCTGGGCAATCCCCCGGTCCTCACAAGTATGGCAGTACGGTATAGCTGTAATTAATACCCAATTCCTTTCCCCCTATAACCACCTACCCCAATTTATGGTAGATACCTTTAATGTTTAATTATTCATCACATACTGATAGGCTAATAGATACTGCATAC
Organism: Ianthella basta; assembly: GCA_964019415.1. NCBI lineage: Eukaryota > Metazoa > Porifera > Demospongiae > Verongiida > Ianthellidae > Ianthella > Ianthella basta. The sequence goes on along the minus strand of OZ025885.1, from coordinate 3,036,008 downwards.
AAGCCAGAAATACGTCTTTATACAACTGTGAAATGACGTATGAACTCTTCAAGCCGATAACGGTGAACTACTTATCCCTAAGCAGGTCTGTGTCTCTAGACTGAGAGCATGCCTACGACTCACCTGCCATTTTTTCTTAATCGCAATTGTTATGCAAGCGGCATGCGGCAACCAATGAATATCATTATCTGCCAATGAAGTGCAATTTCAGCCCCACATTCTGGGTGGACGGTGACTGTGAGTTAGTGGGCACCATGATTGTTGGTGCACCAGGCACTCGCCAAGAAAAATAACCCTATATACAGCGGTTCCTGCCATACTTGAGCACAATCGTACTAGCGAAAGAACGTAACTCCTAGGTAGCTAGACCCCTTCCTTTTAATAATTATTTGCTCACAGACAGATAAACAATCTACTGTCGTTTGTGATCACAGGTAGCTATATACAAGCTATTTTAACTGTAATTTATGGTTGTCTGGTTTCTGCAAACCGCGCCCACTATGTACGTACATCGCGACATGCCGGCGGTTGAAGCCGTACCTACGTCTTCGGTACTGCGGTTGCGTCGTTTACAGGCAAACCGATTCCCAATAGTGGCTTCGGTGGACAACTGGAACATACGTACATACAAAGAATAGATCGGAGAAAGTCCGCGAAAGGTTGTTCAACTCGACGATCATGCCGTCTGAGTTGTGCATGGCCGTCCGCAAGGGCGATGAGGAGAAGGTGCGGAATCTACTTGAGAGTGGCGCGAACGCGAATGAAGTGGATGACAACGGGGACAATGCTCTACATTGGGCCGTGTTCTGTGGACACACGGATCTATGCGAAGTTCTCCTTCAGCGAGGGGCTGATTGGAGGAGAAGAACAGGCAGGGCTGGCTACACTGTTCTTCACGACGCTGCCTGGGACGGGTTAGTACAGTACAGTAACTACACAAACTGTATTTCAGATCCGCACTCTTCCCCCTCATTGCCATTTTAATAGTGAACCATCGACTAAATTTCACCATTGCAATTTCCGTAGTTATGCATTACATTCACGTACTGCTTCAAAATCTGAAGTGAGTACCATCATGGCGAACTATAGCTGCTATTAATATGTCCAATGAAAATGACCAAAAAGATCATATTCTCACGTGGTGTGATGCTCATAGCTATACTGATAAATGCAATGTCATAAACAACTGTGAGCAACTGGCGGTGTCCAGTATACACTACATATATAATATTTGAAAGAATAGGCCCTGATAGCATGCATGGTCATGCTTGGTTCCTTGATGGTTGGGAACTACGATCTATCTTTAATTCAAGTGGAATTTAATCTTAGTCTCTCAGGCCAAGCTCAGTGTAGCTAGATTCAAATGGCCTGAGTGCATGGCTAGGAACACTCATGTCAATTGATATGCAGAATTTGAAGCCGAACTAGATTTCAACTGTTTCAGGCGTTCCAGTAACCTATGACTGCCTTCATAGTTGAAGTGAATGCCGAAATGTTTGGAACATGCATTTGAGAGCTGGCTAACGTTTCCACAAATCATTTGAGATGATAACTATTACAACTGATAAAATTGTATTAGGTAGAACTTTTTGGATTAGCGTTTGGGACATTTTAGGCTTACTAGGACTGTGTCATTTCAAAGACATGGACTAGCATACAGTGAACACATGATGTTGCCGTTGACCAAAATACTATTATGGTTATCCCTTATATGGTCTGCATGCACATGCAAAGTGGGGTTATTAGCTAATATTCATTTTTATCATAGAATTAGTATACACTGGGTGGGATGTAATGTGTCCCTTGTGTACGTAGGTAGCTATAATAACTGATAAGTGTAGCCTCCACTATTATCGCAAGCGACACTTTGTTAGAACATGCCACTGTGTCAACTTGCATTGTGACCACTTACAGCATGAGGTCAAGCAGAACAAAGTCACTGTGATTCAGTGTGACATCATGCAGCCCTGGGGCAGGAGGCAAATAGCTTCCCTGGCTGGCTATGCAGAAGCCACACAGAGGCATGCGCATATATGAAAGTGCACTAAACTAATTAAAGACATAATTACTTGCTTTACAATGTGGCATACTCCTAAAACCACCCCTATAGACATGCATGTACAGAAATCCACCATATAGGTTAATATGTTACTGTAACAGTTACATCTTGCCAGTCAGGACAGCCTGTGCATGGGTCCTTTCCACCTGTAACCAGATGCAATACTTATATAACAGTCAATCTCCTCGTGATCATAGCCTCTCTTGTTGGTCATGTATCATAATTTATGCTTCTAACGTCTACAGTTCCACCGAGATGTTAGCATTGCTGCTTGCTTATGGAGCTGATCCAGACATCAGCAGCAGCACAGGCTCCACAGCAGCCCATGAAGCTGCATATCGAGGTGAACTGGAGTTTCTCAAGCTCCTAGCAGCCGGTGGGGCCAACCTGAGGGCGGTCTGCATAGAGGGAAGGACACCTTTGGAATATGCCAGGCGAGCAGGACAGGAGACCACTGTTCAGTGGCTGGAGTCGACCTTATGTGAGCACATCTAAGTACCTAACACACCACGGGTTAGAGAACATGTGTATATAGTTTACATTATACAGGGGGCTGTGTTATGTATGGTCTATTAAGCTGGGCTCCACCTCTCTCAACAGACACTATAGCCACACCCTGCATGACTTATTAATTGGTGGCGAGTGAAGAGAGGGTTATAGCTCTACAGAGAATGCGGACTATGTGTGTATGTCTGGGGCTTTGATTAACACAAGCAATTAACTCACCCAAGTTTGTATGTATGTTGCTGTCAATCCGGCTTGCAGCTAACCCACCAACCCTGCAAGATACTTGCCTCAAGACTGTGCGCCAGGCTGTTGCCCCCAAAGGACTGCATTCTCCCGCAATTGCATCAGAAGAGCAACTGCCCCTGCCAAGACACATGCTTAGTGCTTTGCGATTCTACTTCAAAACCTCTTCCAGTGTTGAGAGTGGAAGTGACAGTGGATTTGAATCAGAACATGAACTAACCTTTTATGACGACTAGTTTGGTTTTCAGTGCAGAGTTCACTAATACTTTCATTGTTTTTATCATCATCACTATAAGTCTTGCTGAACCCTTATTTCTTTCATATTGGAGAGCAGGCATTGTGTTGCTTTGCACTTTATCCCATTCATGTGATCATAATTATTCATTATTATTCAGTACTTTAAAAATGAAATTATTTATGCAGATTGTGACTTTTGAAGGTGCATCCCGGAGTGGAAGGCTATGGATAGCACACAATAGCACTCATGTGCAAACAAACCCCACACACCACATTCTCCCAAGCAGATATAGGATGCCAAAGTCCGGGCTGGCAGCTAGGCTACAGGGCGTTCCAAGATTGACTGGCGAAACAGAATCCCACAAGAATCGGACATAGGAGCTAGTACACTGTTTCCTTCACTCTCACAAATACCCATGTGCACACTGTCACTACTGCACAGTGATAGCGAGCTGTGGACTGGCCATGGCTGATCAAGAGTGTGCTCACCGTCAGCTGGCTGTCAAGCACGCGCTGTCCCTGCATGTAAACAGTACAACCACAGCACACGCCCCACTCTGCATACCTTGTACATGCAGTACCAGTCTCCAAGTACACACGTTGTAGATGCTTGTAACTGGTGCCCACTACGGGTTTGCTTGCATTCCTTTGACACACTTATGCACACTTACACCTGTACACCATGAGACAGACACACCCATGCACCCACATGCACGCATGTCCTATACTCTAGTTATGTGCAATTCAACGTTGTACATGAATGGAATTTAAATCAATGCAATCACATTACACAGCCCAGATCACCCATTTGTTCATAGAATTATACATGCATCTCATGGAGACCCAGGCCAAGCTTAGTCTCATGTAGCCAGACTGCGAGTCTGAGCAAAATGGCGGTCTGACTATGCAAGACAAGGCCAACCTATAGCTACTCCTCACATTCACAGAATACCAACATTGTAGCTTGTACATAACATATACGTATGGAATCACAATGCATAGATGCCTTTCGGGTCTTGCATTGCAGTTCTACTCAACAGGGTTTGAGGCGCTAATTACTGACACACCACAATACTTATTCGAAGTTCCTTCATCACAGCAGCACTCCCACGCAGTGTTTACCTATGATTGAATATCCACAAACGTGCAAGCTAGTAAGCTACAGTACGATAGACCCACAAAGTATCAGGCACACTGTATTTCAGGTGACTTTAGTACAGTACAAGAACAGACAGGTTCTCTCAAGATCATTTGGTTCAACGACTTCAGTCCATTGAGTCTAATTCATTCTTCTAATCAGCCCATTAATGAGGTGCTCCCTGTTGCCATGGTCACCACCCTCCTGGTAGTGTCTCGTCTTCTGTCGGTAGCCACCTCGTGCACTTGTCAGTTTAAATGGCCACAAAAAGTGATTGGCTTCTTTGAAGTGAGGTCCTGCAACCAAAGGGAAGGGGAGGGAACTTTAGAGAGGAGTCACTGCATCCAGCTGAATGGGAGACATAGTGTATAGCAGAGACAGTGATGCAATAGCATGCAGTAGTGACACAACAGTGCACAGCTGATGCACCAGTATGCGGCACTCCTCTCTATTCTGGACACCTCTTGGACAAGGCAAATGACCTGATTAGAGAGGTGTTCATATTTCAGAGATAGCTTTGTACAAGTCTCTATGTAGTTGGGACAGTTGGCAATGCCTCCACTCCTGAGACAGGATGTCCTTACAGGTAGACTGAACTGAAATAACACCTAAGCACGCTGTGTTGAAATGCCATTCACAGCACAATAGTGGTGTACGTGTACATCCACAGAGGCATTCAAGTGTAGGAAGTGACAGGTAGTGGATTGGTTTCAGGGCAGCCCCATTGATGCCACTGAGGTAGCTGCATGATGCAAAGAACCTGACAGCATTCAGGTGTTTGGAAGGCATGGCTAGTGGACAAGGTTCACTCCATCCATTGACCTCACTAGTGTGGTGATGTTATCTGTCTTTGTAGGCAGATAGCATCACACTCAGTTACTCTGGAGAAGCTCTCTCATGTAACTCTAACACAAGAGGCAAGCCTTCTCCTCCCCCATCAGCAGTGCCCACATTGTCACCAGCAATTGTACACAAGTGGGGACACTGACACACATGCATGCACGCATGCACGCACGCACACACACACACACACACAGACACACACACACACACACACTCACCAACAGTGTAGATTTCATGTATCAGGTCCTCAACACACATGATACCATGTTTGCCCAGTGATCGTTCAATGACACTGTTGTCGGAGATGGGCAGACGCTGTCCTTGGACCTTGGCATAGCCACGCTTATACACCAGTTCACGCACAGACTTCAAGTTAGGGTAGCTGTGAACAGCGAGTGGATGGCACTCATGAAGATAAGATATGGTTGCCTGGTAACACATGCACTCACACGCACTACAGTGAAACTTAGATAGCTAGATAGCTTCTACCATACTGACATGTATGCTGAATACCATAGCTGCAGTTACATATGCATATCATACAATCACACATCCATACACTGAGTACATAAAGGCATGTTCACACGAGAGGCCTACTCTTGCCCTCCCTCTCCCCCTCCCCTCCCCCTCCCCTCCCCCCACACATTTACAGCCCGGCACAGCTAACCCCCAAGCAATGTATGGTTCCACAAGCTTCAGCATGTTCAAAGAGGCCTTGTTCAGTCTGATGAATACACCATTGTTGATCTGTCTCAAACGCAGCAGGTCAAGGATCTTCCTGGTACGAGGATGTACACCATTGATACTGCAGGGGGGGGGGGGGGGGGGGGAAGGAGAGGGAGGGAAGGATAGTGAGGGAAGGAATGGACAGAAAAGTAGGAACAAAATGAGACAGGAGAAGAAGCAAGGAGGCAAAGAACAAGAAGGGGAGGGGAGGGAGGGAGGGGAGGGGAGGGGAGGGGAGGGGGAGTTCAATGTCTTTGTATCAAGCAAGTTGGCTCAGAAATCCTACAAAGCAAGCATCAGTTATCTAGAGGTCTATTCGCTGACTACCGTGGCATGTTACCATGACAACACACCACACATGGGCGACTTCTATCCCTCATAACTGCAAAGCCTTTGGTGAGGAAGTGTAATCCTACACCCTCAGCAATGTACTCACTAGGTAACACTCACCCACGGATCCTTATGACAAAAGCCAGTCTTGGCTCGTCAGGGACATAGTAGTTGTTGTGCTCCTTGGCCATTCGCTTCAGTCGAAGGAGGTCCTTCTCCTGCTGCCTGTACTCTGCCACATACTGCTCTGCCCTCTTGAATATGATGCGTCTCTTCTGACGCTTAACCTTGAAGCAGCAAACAGAAGCACATGTCACGTGTAAGAATTATGTAGTGTGTGGTGTGGGGCGAAATGCAACAAGCAAGAGCAGCCAAGGCACACACGTACCAGACAAAGGGGTTGTATTGAACACTTTAAAGGCAACAAGTGCACCGCTCTGGGCACTAGACTAGCTAACAGCTGGTCCGACTGTGTGCCATTTATACTGACTTGTCACATGAACACAACAAATAATTGTTGGCTATACACTCTTACCACAAGAGCAGCCTCTCTTGCTTTTGATTTCTTATCCTTGAGGCTCTGTTGCAACTTTCTCTTCTTCAAGAGAGTTTCGGGTACAGTTGGTAGTCTTTCTGGTTGCCTGGGAAGGACCCGACAGAGAGAACGAGCACAAATCACCACCACAAGACAAAGGAGGTAATAGTTACATTTCTTCTGGAAATAAACGCATTTTTCTAAGTAACCAGTGGTTGCTTTTCAGTATATGCAACACTTTCACGGCAGATTGAATAGATTTCTTTGAAAAGACTTACTCTTCATCAGCCATTTTTGAAGGATAGACACGAGGGACAGGAGCACGTGTGTGGGTGAGCTATGAATTTCATTAGCACGTGTCTGTTTCTAAGGTTTCGCATAAACAGGGCGTGTACACTGAGCAAGCACCTACGTACACTATGGGTACAGCAGCTAGCACCGAAGCCAGTCAGCCGTCAAGCCGGTTTCTGCAAGTTCGAGTGGACCAGCTCAAAGAGAGAGAGCTGGAAGATGCTGAAGATGGCATCAAGCGCACGTCCGACATGGAGGAGGCGGTTAACGAGAAGATTAAACACTTGCAGTCCGAGAAGGAACTGCTTTTGGAGATGTTGCGAGATGCAGAAGATAAAGTAAACCAGCTAACTGCGGAAGTAAAACGAGAGAAGGCCAAATCTCTAGCACTGATGCTGAGCGAATTGCCCCTCAACTTGCTCAACACGAAACCACTAAACCAGGACACTGCTGGTTCCCTAGCTGCCACCTATCCCATGACTACTTTACTACACTGCGACGTAGTGGGGTTTTCGCGCCTCGCTGAAAGCCTTCTTCCCAAGGACGTTGTCACTATGGTAGATCATTTGCATGTAGTTGTTGATGAAGCACTGGCAGATCCAAACATATTCATAATGGATCGACTCTCTGATGGCTGCATTGCAGCATGTGGTCTTAACCCACATTCCAATCGCGGAAAGAGTCAGTCTCAGTCCAGTGCAGGAGACAGTGGCTGTCACAGCTTGAGTTCTGCTGAGCAGGCTGCAGTTCTGGCGACTGCTGCTTTGAAGCTTCTGAGTCTGTCTACCAAGGTTTGTGTACCCCAAGCAACACACGAGGATGAAGAAATAACAGGTGGAGGAGTGGCCCAGCCACCATTGCTTCAGCTGCGGATTGCTCTGCACAGTGCCAACGTAATGGGAGGCATCATGGGTCTTAACCAAAGTGCTAATGTTGATTCACACCGTGTTCTAAAGTATAGGCTATTTGGACCAGCTATTGACTATGTCAGGATGTTGTGCACTACGGGGCTAGCTCTACAGATTCGGGTCAGCAGACAGTGTCATCAGCTATTGAAAGAAGATGGAAGCTTTGCAATGGAAAAGAGCCCTGATTTCCACTGCTCCAATGGACAAGTAATTGAATCGTACTGGTTGCTGCAGAAGGACAGGCTTGACATTGCAATACCTCCATTGGAGGCAGCTGTTTCACTGACTGAGTATGAGCTCTTGTAAATGTTGCCATATCTGTGTATTATACTACCTGTGACTTATAGCATGTATGATTTGGTTAATATTGTGGAGGTAGCCAATGTCAGAATGGTTGCATTCGTCCAAAAGGCAAGTGCCCTGCATGGTGTGTAATTGGCTTGACATCACTTAATACAGCCAATGCCATTGCATCATCAGCCACTTCCTAGTATTGCTAATTGGACAAGCATTCGGAAAATGAACTGAATAAACAGTATAATATATTTTTGCGCTAAACTTGTATTGCATGTAATCCCATGTATTTGTCCCATATTAATATTTTACATGAGCTTGTGTAGTTGAATGTGATGGCAGGTGAGGTCACATGACTTATATATCAAGAGTACATGCAGTGGCTATAGGGTTTCTAGTCCGAATTGGCTTTTGCTTGATCATGTGAGTAAAGTATTGGAAGGGTAGATTGTACGTGCTTTGAGAGTAGATCAACGCAATGTGAGTGTACCTTTCCAATACTTTATTCACATGCTTGAGCGAAGGCGCATAAGTCAATTGGGACTAGTAAGAGATCTCTCACATACTCTTAATTACTTCTAGCTGTCAACCATAATACATTCAGTTCCTTTGATTTCCACGCTAAATACAGTTACAGCACTTCACTTCCAATTACTTCAATGTCACTTCCCTAGCTCTTACATTGCCTAACAGATCTAGAAAGACCTATAGTAGGAGCACTAGTAAGTGGTAGGCTTGGAATGCTTGCAAGTCACACACACCTGCAATTATTGCACAGTTAGGTATGTTGGTTTGCGGTTAGACACGTGTACCATTTCAGCATTATTATAAATGTCCTACTTTAACATTTATGCCAGAACGTACTAAAGGTGCTCCTGAGCATGCTTAGAGCTACAGCATTCTATTTTGCCATAACAAGGACTGATTGAACCCATGAATGTAGATGATGGTTGAATGATTGAAGTTTAAGGCTGATCTCACAGCCACATTGTCAGTTTGCTGAAGACTGGGGTATGGACACTCTGAAGTCACTCATCTTTCAGGTGGAGCACTGCATAGAACCCATAAAACCTCCCTTGAAACTCTGACATCAATGGAAGCCTTTGCACTATGACCTCTACTAGACCTTGCTATATACCAAGGATCAGGTTTCATCCAACATTCCGCTGTCACACACACATTAACAGCAAGACGCCTCATTTATCAAATTATTTCACACATGTACTACCACTGTACAGTGTCTCTACATACAAGCTTGTCTACCTCTTACGATAAGGAGTACATGAACAATAGTACAGACTAGCGTAATTCATATCGACTCTTGAGATGTTACACGTAAAAACCTATTCCCTAGCCATGGACTGGCCGCCAACGCCCTGCACCTCCTGGGACTCCTGAGCCAAGGTGCAGAAATCGCACCAGTAGTTGCAACAGCAGTCACCAATCGCGCTTCCCTGTAAGTAACCAGAGGTGCACATACCTAACATTTTCACAGGGAAAGAGAACATTTCGTAGACACTTACGTCGATTCCCTTCTGTTGACGGATCTTGCCACGGATGGTGCAGCGAAGGATGGACACCCACAGAGGGCCTCCCCACCAGTACAGGAAGCACAGCAAGAAACCACACAGGCAGCAGTTCTCGCCAACAGCTTCGGCGTTCTTGCCAAACTGGTAGCACGGGACGAACCACGACAGCAAGCCTGTGGGGAGAGGCGCGGCATCCGTCAGCAGTAGCAAACTACACATTGCGAATCAAGTTATAACGACTCACAGATAGTGCAATCGTTGAAACAACTGCAAAGTCCGTTACTCCATTCACCCATGGCTAAGAGACTTCTTTTCGTAAATCAGATCAACAAGACGGGACAAAACGCTTCCACTTCTCTGTGCGTAGCTGTGGGATGGGCCGTCTGCGCATGCGCACTTATTGGCAGCAGGGAACACCCACGTACTATGCCATATATGGTAACATTCCAAATCAGTTGTTATGACGACAGCCAGTTAACTGTATTCATTACTTGGGACACTACCTCTTTCGCGGGAAGCGAAGGAGGACAAATCTATTTTTAGAACAGTCCCTTCCGGCCGGCCGCGGGTCAACTCACTGCCATATTTAGCCCTGGGAGTTACACAAATTCGCTGCAATACGTATACACACAGAAATGAAATCAGCACGGCCCTCTTGCATCACATAACAAATCGATGGTAATGCCTTCTTCAGCATTAAAGCTAGCTATTATGACTAGCTATACTTGCAATATAGCTAGCTAGCTAGCTAGCTACTCATTGTCCCCCCAGATAAGTGTTTGGCCATTGCATGCCCACAACAGAAGTGGGTATCAATAACATGAGCTCTTATAACTAATGTAATATATGTATAGTAACATGCAACCATTCCTTCTCTACATTCAGAGACACAGATGAACCCATGAGCACTTGGATATGGTGCACTGGAGTCCCTACCCATGCTCCAGATGAGGCACACTCATGCACTGATCACTGATAATGATAAAGGCCTAGCCCAGGGGCCTAGGAACAACTAAGCAAGTGTGTATGGGGGGGCTTTCGAAATGTTTTTCTCCTTGCAGCTGTTCCACTTCAAACTGCTTCTAATAGGCTTTCGTTCGCTAAGAAAATGTACTTCCTTGTTTGCGTAAGCAGTAGTGACTAAACACGTCTCAGGCGCCATTTCAGTGACAACAGAATGCGCATGTTTGGACAATTTAAGTGATATGTTCATAGTTTGTACTATTTTTTGGACTGATAGCATATTTCTGGTTTACTGGAGCAACATAATTAATCATAATGGCGGCATGCGTTAGCATTTGCATAATAGAAAAATTTATATAGGTTGTGGCTAAAAACTGGGGGGGGCTTAAGCCCCTACGCCCCACAGCTTGCTACACCCTTGTATGCATGCCACAAAATGCATGCAAGCAGCCAATGTTCAGCGAGTTGGACATATGTGACTATAGATTGGAAGTGTTCAAATTAAACGAGTATAACTTCACCTATACTGAGCAGCTAGTCTCACTCTCCAGATGTCCCCATGACCACAGGTTCGAACGTGGAGCATCTGTTGCGAGAGACTACTAAGCAGCAGCAACTATTGCAGAAGTGAAAAGGAAGATATGCATATGACAACGTACAGTGAAGTTCATTGCACTGCATGTATGCACCTTAATTTTGTGGAAATATGGGAACCCTAACCTATATGCATGCTGCATTGAGGTCTCTTGCTTTTGCGAATGGCATTAGAATTGTATGTACCAGAGCTACTCTACAGGGATGGGAGCCTTAATTGTCTGAGGAGCAGTGTATTTCATGCATGCATGCATGATGAAACTGCTTCTTTGACACAAATGAGCACACACAGCTCTGTGTTAGGAGATTGGTAATGCCAACTACAAATGTCACACAGTCAGCTTTTGGCTTAGTCATTTTCTACAAAACCAAGACATGCATTTACAGAGACTGATCAACCATGCAGGCCGGCCAGTGTTCCACTCTAGAGCCTGACCAAAGCCCTGTACCATACAGGAAAGGCTCCTTGCACATATCCTTTAACTGTAGGAACTACAGTATTCATGGTCATTGACTGAATTGATGAAGCAGCTATAGATATATAGGGACATGCAGAGGCAAAGGAGCAAAGGAATTACACAGATGTGCAGCATAATCAACCCTACCATTTATTCTGCAATTGTAAGACCCTGGTATACCCTAGACTCGTCCCCAGTCAACTTCTGTTGTCATTTTATGGCCTGAATGCATGGTGGTTGGTGGTTGACTTTGGTGCATCTTTCAAGCCATTTACATACTGGCAGTCAGAAGTGGGCTGGGGACGAGACTAGCCACTGGCATCCCATCTGACATAAAGAAATTGAGCTACGTACTTGTATCAGACAGCAAGGTAGTGCTGTCTATGTAGGGATGTATATATGCATGAACATATAACAGCTGAATTATTACATGTACATATGCATTGGAGTGAGAAGTGTGTAGAATGGATGGCAAGACTTATTAGACTCAATCATATTGTAGTAAAGTAGCCATCGCCTCGGACAATTAATGAGGTTGAGTTGGTAGTAATGCTCCTGGATGGGCCATGGTGTCCGAATATTCCAGTAGTATATATAGATGGCAAGTCAGTGATGCATGTGCCTGGTGTGTGCATGCCCTTTTCTGATAGCCAATAGCTTTGAACTGAGAGGAATTCCATACGCTCTGTTTGTGGGAGGAGAGTACTCCTTGGCATGAGTACTTATCATGCTTTAGATTTGGCTTTCACTTGGTCATTCCACAAAGAAATGCTGTCCAATATTTAAGAGAGGTCTGAGTAAGACAGACAGAAGAAAAAGGGTGTGGAAAAGTCAGTTCATTACAGTTGGCCACTGTAACAGACAGGCCAGGCTAGGTTGAACAAGAGGTAGTCACTGGGTTAAAATGTAAAATTGTAAAATCATAACATCCAGTGATTACCTCTTTTGCAGAGGAAAGGATTCTATATGACAATCACACATTCAGATTAGCCATAGTTTAAGAACCGAGGAATGTATGGGCTATAAGCATTAACCATGCATTGTGTTAGAAAGCCTACAATCAAGAGAATGGCATACATGTTGGCAGATATACCTTGATAATAGTGTGATACATAGCCGTACGTGAATGCAGTAGATAGCTATAGACAAGATGCATATATACAGTACATGTTTGCATGTTGAGATTCATGCACAGATGATGTTTGTCAATTAACCTACTACGCATCATGTGAAGTGAGGGCTTTTCAGCTGGCTCAGGCATCAGAAAGGGTTGGTTATCCAATACCAGCTTCACAACAGGGTTGAAAACCATGCCGACATTTCGGCCAGATGCTCTGGTCTTCTTCGCCCTGAAGAAGACCAGAGCATCTGGTCGAAATGTCGGCAAGGTTTTCAACCCTGTTGTGAAGCTGGTATTGGAGAACCAACCCTTTCCTACGCATCATGTAACGTGAATGTGCATGGGCTCACGTACATGTGCACATATGTACAGAGGTATACCAAGCATGTGCATGGACATGCACACACACACACACGCACGTGCACGTGCACACACACACACACATGCATGCTCACGCACACCACACACACACACATATACACACACACACACCTGCACACCACACACACCACATACACACACGCACCACACACGCGCGCGCATGCGCACACCACACACACAGACACACACACACGTGCGCACACACCACACGCACACACGTGCGTGCGTGCATACCACACACACAGACACACACGCACACACACACGTGCGCACACACCACACACGCACCACACACACACACACACACACACACACACACACACACACACACACACACACACACACACACACATGCACACGCACCACACACATACACACACACACACACACACACACGCACACCACACACACACACGCACCACACATACACACGCACCACACACACACACACACACACACACACACACACACACACACACACACACACACACACACACACACACACACACACACACACACACGTGCACACACACACACACACACACACACACACATGCACACACACACAACACACACATGTACAGCATCTATCACTGACACTCCTAGAGTACATTCACATTTAATAAACTAGAGTACTCATAGAGTACATACCCTGTGCTATCTAGCACTATAGAAGCAAAAGTGTGAACAAGAAGATATATCAATGAAAGCATTAAGTGTATATAATGTATGACATGTTAGCTATGAAACACATGGACGCTGGGTTCATACTGTATACATAGTTAATACAGTGCAAGTAACAATAGAATGCAGTGACCTATGATGTAGCTAGCTGATCTGTGTAGCTAGCTAGCTATAGCTTTTCTACCGTAGTGTAAGTGGTGAATCTATATTTTGTATGTTGGGCAGAACAGTCTATGACCATACAGTGTGGAACAGTACCAAGAAGCAGTATACAATGTAGCTGCCTGCAACGTATCCACAATGCGTAGCTATACATAATATATATAGTTGCCTACTATTTGGGCTCTGCCATTTTACATTCCTGGCAAAAAATGGTGGCCCAACAGAAAGCATCACTTAGTCGGCAAATGCTGCAAACACCAGTGGTATTGAATCAATTTGAAGGAGCTGGAGCCAGTTTTCCACCAGTAGCAATCCCTAAGTGGCGCATACAAGCAGTGCAGGTGCCTTGATGTTGAGATATGCCGAAATTTGTGTCGACGATGACAACAACAACAACAACAACAACAACAGAACCGATCACTTTACCCCTTGCACAATCGCGCGGGGTAAATATTAGTGACTACAACACATGTATATACATAGGCACCTAATCTGAAGCTTTCCATTTAACTTACAATCCTGTATGTATGTATGTATGTATGTATGTATGTACACTTGGGTGTTTCAATTGTTAGTCAATATAAATTATGATTTGATCTGAATTATACTATTATTGGGTCAAGCAAAAAGAACGGACCAGCCACACCCCAACATGGTTGCGCACGTTCCACTGCATATGGCTGGTCCGTCCTTTTCACTTGATCCCTACTATCATAAGGAAATTAATTGGTTAACTAAGAACGAGTGTGTACCTGTGTATATGTGACATCTCACATAATCAGAGGTGCACATGGAATACAAAATGTGGTCGCTAAAGACAGAGCTATAGGCAGCTACACACACGTGTGTGTACTTGCACAGCTGACTGATACCACACACATGCAGCGGGATGTGTCATGCTGATGGAGCCAGTTAGCTACTATAGCCATCACTTTCTATAACTACTTCGCTTGTTTTAATTTGCTTCTACCTGTCTATGGCATGCAGCCCAAGTGTGACCTAGTAACTGTAAGAAATAGGAAGGAGAGTGTGAAAGTACCAAAGTTCAAAGGTCACAGGTCCATGCATGCATGCCCACACCAGTAAGATCAAGCCAGGCTGCTTCTGGCTATAATGAAGTCACTTGGTTAACTTCTGCAGAATGGTTGTCGCCAGTGTCATTCAACTTACAATTCACCTCTTAACTTCGATCGCACTTGGCACGCTAAACAGGGGACCTACACCATTCAGGTACATATAAAGGTTACTGCGCCAAAACTGAGGCCAAAGTTCAAAGATGGGCCATGAATCGAATGCATAGCATTCATGACAACAGTTTTGCAAAACACTGTGCAACATTTGTTGTAGAATAATGCAACATAGGCCAGATCTGTTGGGTGCAACAATGTGTAGCATTAATACATCATTATATATGTAGGCATAGTACACATAAAAGTATAGTTGTGCATGTGCAGCAGTATACATATAACATAGCTTACAGCCCGTTTACACTACGCGGTGGAATGGTTCTGGAACAGTTCTTACCCTAGTGTAAACGGGCGCAGAACGGTTCCAAAGCGAACCGTTCCAGGCGGAACGGTTCTCATAACCGGTTCCGGAACCGTTCCGCTAGTGTAAACGGGCTGTAAGGCTCCTGTATTCACTGTATGTACGTAAGCACATTTACATACATGTGCACCTAGTTAACTTCCATTCTAGGGTATTTACACTGTACTTCATACCAAACTACACTATACACAGTCACAGTAGGAATCAAGAATATATAACTACGTATGGCAGTCAATAGTATAGGCACTCATGTCTTGTGATATGCAGTGGACAACTGTATTGTCTACCGTACACTAGTTGATATATGATCACCTCACCCAAATGGAATGTATACACAGTGCAAGTTCCAGTATACACCCCTATTAGCAATGAATAATTTTAAAATTCACAGCAGCCCTAGCTGGAGGCCATGGTGGACAAATGCATGCATCCTACATAAGACTAGTAAAAGGGGCCGGGGGTTTCTATGCACCCCTGGATCCTCCTAATTCTGCCATTGAAAAGTATGCAACATAGTAAGAAACATGTACAAATGTCTCAACATGTTACAGCAGATGATGTGAGAATGTGCAGGATATATTAAATGGAACAGATTATCAACTAGCAATAGGCTTTTGACTGATTACAATGCTATGGGCTTTATCTTAGCCAAGCTGCTAAGATAAAAGCTCATAACATGACACTGGATGAATATAAATTATAGTGAATAGTGAATCTACAATCTGTTTTTACAATATAAAGTTATAGAAACAACAGGTCATGCGATCATGAGAGGTGAAACTTGGTGTACATGGCAAGCACTAGCCGTTCCATACCTATACACACAGTCTATACTCTACTTCTGTCAGACAGGTACGTAACATGATATATATGCAGTGCTGTCAAGATCACCATTTGGGTCCCATATTATTGGCCGGATGCCACTTGAGATGCCTTTACACAAGGGCTGCCTATCAAATGTTCCAGGTGCAACACAGAACTCAGTGAGTGCACTGAATTGTGCGCGCATTTCGATACTTTATAGCATGAGAAGCTTACTGTAATTAAGTGGAGTGTGCAGTTACCATCTCTTGGCAGGCCTCTTTGCTAGCTGTTTATAAAACTTTCTGAATACCACTATGTGTATCCACGTGCCACCACCACCACCACACAGTGCAAATTGCAATACCACACATCTATCGCCACCATGCACCACATACAACCATTGCCACCACACACTGCAAGTTGCAATAATTATATGTACTATGTATACCAATTGTGTGGGACATCAGCAAATTGCTACTGCTACAACAAAAATTAAAGCATCACCACTGCAAGTGGCAGAGGGTGACTACCACAGGTTGTGCAAGCGCTACTGTAGTTTGTTGGAAGGAGGAAACACCACCAGTGCAAGTAGGGGACCAGGGACCATCAGTGCAAGTTGGAGTGCATGGGATGCAGCAACAACACAACTTGCGCAAGGCAAACTCAAACCTTGTCGTGCTGATGTGCAAGTTGCATACATGTTGCACAATGCTGAATCCCATTCCCATTTTCACCGATGCTGGTCCCCAGTCCCAATGACCTGTAGCGAGTTGTACTAGAGGTCTTGACTTCATGACTAATGAGGGATGTTAGTCTAGTACGCAAAGAAGGCAAGGGTACATGAATGGTCGCCATGGTAGCTCGGTGGGCTGAAACTCCAGATAGAGTGTAAGTGCCTGCAGGTTTGATTCCCTATATAGAGCTGTACCAGATAACATCCCTTAGTCATGTAGCAGTTAATGCAGGAAATAGTTTCAGAAGGGAAGCACTGGACTACTAGTCAAGTGTGGCTAGTGGAAGGAGTGTGGGAGAGGGCGTCTACTTCCTTTGCACAGCACAGCAGGGAAGGCGCATGGAACGTCTTGCAACGCAGAAAGTTGCATAATGCACGTAAGACTATGCCACATGGTGCATGTCGAGTGGTTACTGTCAAGGAGGGTACACTGTCATATCTATCTATAGCCTCAAGGAAGCTCTTATGGGAGCAGGAATGGTTCTGTTCCCTTTAGAAACAGCTCAGAAAGGACACTGTTGTGTAGACTAAGTGTAATTTATACAGTACACATGATCTACCACTGGAATGTGTCTCTACATAAGAGCTTCTCTAGTCCCTGGTGCAAAGTGTACTACTACAGACACACTACACACTACTGTACTGTACTACTACACTACTGACATGTTACAAGATAACATCTACTCTCTAGCCATGGCCTGGCCGCCAACGCCCTTCAACTCCATGGACTCCTGAGCCAAACTGCAGAAATCACACCAGTAGCTGTAACAGAAGTCACCAAGCATGCTGCCCTGCAAGTAAAGTGAGCCACATATAAGCAGATGATCTGCATTTTGGGTCGAGTTGCAAATGAAATATATCAGCCACTCATCGTTTTCAACTAACAGTAGAATCGGCAACAGTTGATGCTTGATTCAAACGGACAGACTGGGCTAGCAAAAATACACAAAATGTGAAGGCAAGACAGTGGAACCTGTCTAAGATGGTCACAGTGTTAGGCAGCCACCTCTCCAAAATAGCCAGTCTTCCTGGAGCCAAATGGCACTACGTATCATTGCAATCTACCTCTGTAGAGTAACCACCTCTCTATAAAGGCCAGTTAGTACTGGCCCAAAGGTGGCTGTCTTAGACAGGTTCACTGTGCTCTTCTTCTTCTGATGTGCAGGATTACCTGGAAGACCAGAATTGCTAACATACCTGTCATCCTAAGGCTGTTACATACTTACGTATTTAACTTTCATCTCAGGTGGCTCAATGCAAAATTTGCACACCCATCCTGTCTATTGAAGTGTGCTGGGGATTGAGTTTGGTGCGCGAGATGGAGGCACATTTTCTAAGCATGTGTCGTGGTAGGTCTGTGCCCGCAAAGAGACTAGTGTACAAAACATGTGTACCCTGTGGCAGCAAAATGGCATCATACATATAGATGTACATAGTACTTGAGATGAATTGGCCGATTCTTCTTGGCAATCTTCAGATCCTCCTCAGCCAATCTCATTGGGCGACTGTGCCTGTGTTTGATACTCTCTGCATCTTCCCTTCCTTTTTAGCTGCAACACAATATAGCCAAGTTGTCACAGATGTTCTCATAAAGGGTACTTAAGATGGCAGAATTGAGCAGTATTGCGGATGAAGAACTGGACTATCCTCCAATTTGCGCAGGGAGTGACTGTGTGCCATGTGCAGTGGACGACCAGTGAAATCAGCCTACTTGGAGGTGGGTCAGTGTGTGTAGTATGAAAATTGTCTTTACCTGGAAATAAACGTACCCAGGCACCCAGCAGTGTGTGTGTGTGTGTGTGTGTGTGTGTGTGTGTGTGTGGGTGGGTGTCACGGTGTCTGTGTGCATAGCTGCGCATTTTTGGGTAGACATGAAAGCTGTGTGCACATTCCTTTGTGTCATTCCTTCCACCTCAAACCATCTTCCAAGTGTCACAGCTTCTCCTTTCTGTCACTGCTTGCTTGTCAAGCACAAATCGATGCAGATGTATGGAACACTTGCTCAGTTTGCCCCACTATACACTGCATATGGGCCTAATAGATGTTATAGGCCGTGCCTTTTAAGGCCTTGTACCTCAGAAGACGGTGACTATAAGCAACGGCTTTAGCACAGTCTGTGTTACGAATCAAACTCGACCGTAGCCTATACGTCCAAAAATGTGCACGTTACTGGTAGAAAAGATGGAGTGGCTGATACATGAATCCAGCCTGATAAGCTTTAGTACTTAGCTGTGACGTTATTCCCGTCAAGCAAACACTCACATCGATTCCACGCTGCTCGCGGATCTTGCCACGAACGGTGCAGCGCAGGGCGGCCGCCAAACACGGGTCTCCCGACCAGTACAGGAAACACAGCAACCAGCCACACAGGCAGCAGTTCTCGCCAACAGCCTCGGCGTTCTTGCCAAACTGGTAGCACGGGATGAGCCACGACAGCAAGCCTGTGGGGAGAAATGCGGCAGCATCAGCAGTAGCAAATGTACACGTCGTGAACCAAATTATAATAAAGCGACTCACAGATGGAACAGTCGTTGAAACAACCGCAAATTCCGTTACTCCATTCACCCATTGCTAAGACAGTTCTTTCGAAGTTTCTTAGATGATCAAGACTGGCAAAAAGATTTCTCTTGTCTCCTGCGTTAGTACTAGCCTTCGTAGGTCAAGGTATAGGTAGCACTGGTCAAGCGTCGCTTAATATGTGACCCCACCAAAGGGAGTGGTCGTTGTCTGACGTCATGTACCCGGCTTGTTAAAGACCCAAACCGAAATCCATTTTCTCTGATTGAGAAAATGGCAGTCGGGCTGACCCACCTAAGCGCGTCGAGCAGCTAGCCATAGTACGATCGCCAAACGGGGGCGAGCGCAATGAAACTTTCTACAGTTACATAGAAGATGAAGCTCTGATAACAGTTAGCTACGAAATTAGCTAGCTACGCATGTAGGCTAACTATAGCTAGCTAAATCCTGTGAAATACAGAAGTCCAAACGAACTTGCAGTAGTGACCGTGACGAGCCTTGTACGTTAACCAATATCAATATCAATTATTTTCAAGTGCCTCATGTGCTAGGCACACTAGGGCAACTGCCCATGCAGCACCAAAAACACTGTCATTCATTATAGCTAAAAGGGAAAACACCAGATGAAAGTCATAGTATATAATTATATATGTCAGGTAACGTATACAAGAAGGGGCTTGATCATGAACTTGTGGCTATCCATACCTCTTCATCCACATCTCCTCTACTGCTCTACCTACTCTTTTATCTGTACACGCCTCATCCAACACCATCACCACCTTCTCTTCATCACATCTATCCTGAAACCCAACTACAATCTTTTCCACATGCTTCTCCAGCACTGCTCTCTCGCTTGCCATCCTACTACATCTCAACAAAAAGTGCTCTACATCTTCCACTTCTCCTGAGCCACATTGTGTGCAAATTCTATCCTCTCTTGACAGCCCCACCTATCTACCAGACTCTACCCTCAGTTCTGCCATCCCACCTCTAAGTTTAGCCAAGATCTTTTTGAGGCTCTTCCTCTCTACCTGCACACACCTCAACTTACACCCTCTTCCCATATCCCTCTGTAACACCATTAGCTTCGATCTTTCATTAATTGCCTCTGATAGCCACTCTTTCCTTAGCTATTTCCCTCCATGACAATCTTTCAACATCTGACTAACTTCGCTCCCTGACAGTACTCCCTTTAGCTTCTCAGCCACCTCACGATTTATTGTGTAGTCCTGTTGTTTTATTCGGTGTTACTCTGATGAAGGTCAAAGAATTGTGGCCGAAACGTCAGTAATCTTTCTTGAATTATAAGAATCATTGCATGGTTGTAATCGAGTGAACAATGACTATATACAATCACCTTCTCCTAGCTTCCAATATCAGTAGGAGCATCATCATCTCATACTGCAGATCCACTCTTGGGTGCCGATGCCCCAAACCTAAAAATATCCTTGCTGCCCGCATCTGAAATTGCTCGAGTGGACCCATCTGTTTACAACAGTCCCACACCTCAGCTCCATATACTAGCACAGACCCAACCAAAGCCTCTAACAACTTTACAAATGACTCCCCTTTCACCTCCCCGACACTTATCCTGAAGCTCTTCAACCATGCACACAGGGCCCTTGCCCCTGCCTTTGCCCTTGAGTTGACCATTGCCCTACTTTCCACATGTTGATTAATAATGCATCCTATACTTGTGCTCAGCTACATTCACAATGACCTTGCCAATCATACCAAATCTTTGTCCCAATCTCTTCACCCCCTTTTCCTCATGTGCATTACCCCACATTACATGAGATCTGCAATACGGTATGGATTCTCGAGGACAGGTGTGGCCCCAATGGACTGGCGGAGTTCCATCATTGTACATGTACCTATACATAAGAAAGGCAGCAGGTGCAAGTGTGCAAAAACTACAGGGGAATCAGCTTGCTGAGTATCCCAGGTAAAGTTTTTGCAAATGTACTCAACAACTGAGTACGAAGAGTGACAGATGGTCAAGTGATGGAGGAGCAGGCAGGGTTCAGAAATGGTAGAGGGTGCGAGGAGCAGATATTTGTGATGAGGCAGTTGGCAGAGAAGATGACTGAAAAGGACAGGAAGATGTATCCAGTTTTTGTGGATCTGGAGAAGGCTTATGACAAGGTATGTAGGGAGGAGCTGTGCATGGGAATGCTTACAGAGATATGGTGTGTCAGGTCATCTACTGAGAGCCATAAGGACAATGTATGTATCAGGCAAGTGTGGCGTGTGTGAGGGTATACAGATGGTGTGATGTCAGAATGGTTTGAGGTGAAGCAGGGAGTGAGACAGGGCTGTCCCATGTTGTCGTGGCTTTTTGAACATATTCCTAGACATGGTAGTAAGAGAAGCACGAGCCAGCTTCCGGGGAGGTGTAATTATAAGTGTGGATGCTTGTATAGTGCAGGTCTTGCTGTTCGCTGATGACACAGTATTGGTAACGGACAATGAGGAGGACATCCAACACCACATTGAAGCACTCCAAAAAGTGAAGCCGACACACGCTAGCAGTCAACTGTGGGAAGACGAATGTCATATGGTGATCAGCAGAGAGGCCACAGAATGTGACATAAAGGTCAAAGGGCATGCACAGAGTGTGAAGAGTGTTAATGTCATTGAAGCAGTGTACCTAGGAGTGAAGTTTAGTGCAGATGGAAGAATCAATGGAGAGTTGGATAGGAGAATTGGTAGTGCAATGAGTGCCTTTGGGGCACTAAAGAAAAATGTTTTTGGAAGCAAAGATTTGAGCAGGAAGGCGAAAATGGAAGTCTATAGCTATATAATGCAATGGTGGTGCCAATGATGACATATGGGTGTGAATCATGGGTGTTGAAAGAGAGGGAAAAGGCCAGGCTGCAGGCAACCAAAATGAGTGTCCTGAGGAAGGTAGCAGGAGTGACTAGGCTGGATTGTATTAGAAGAGAGCATATCAGGTGTAGGCTACAACAGAGATCAATAGTGGAGGTTGTGCAGGAGGGGAGGGAGAATTGGAGGCCAGGGTGAAAGTGACAGAGAAGCTAGGAAGTGTGGTTAAGCAAATAATGACAGGAGAGGTGAAAGGAAGAAGGCCCCAGGGAAGACCTGAAAGCGATGGTGAGACGAGTTCTGAAGTAGAAGCTAGATTACAAGTGACACCTTAAGCAGT
Organism: Ianthella basta; assembly: GCA_964019415.1. Classification (NCBI taxonomy): domain Eukaryota; kingdom Metazoa; phylum Porifera; class Demospongiae; order Verongiida; family Ianthellidae; genus Ianthella; species Ianthella basta. The sequence goes on along the minus strand of OZ025885.1, from coordinate 3,013,238 downwards.
ATAGAACTAATGACAACTTTTAAACCCTGTTCCTATTATTATCAGTGTTTGTTGTTGTTAGAGCTACCCCAGACCCTGGGGACAAATGTTCTTTATGATGATGATGATAATCCATTACCCCACATTTATCAACGTTTACCTTTACTGACCACTCTTCACACCATTCACCTAGCACCACCAATGCTCTCCTCAACATCTCCTCATCCTCTGCAAACATAACCATGTCATCCACAAACAACAAGGCTGGGATCAGCTGATCTTTGCATTTGACACTTATATACATCTGCCTTTCTTAGTTTGTCCAGCAGCGAGTTGATGTACAGTGAGAAGAGCAACAAGCAATAATCGCAGCAGTAATCTGTGCATGTGCACTGACCCAACACCTGTATGTGCCTAAAGCCCTCACGTATAACCAGGAAATTAGGCATGGCTAGATGGAGAAACCAAACTAGCTACAATAGGAGACTGTGGATCACTATGTTGATCTTCCACTACCTAAGCAGATAGGGTGATGATTCATCAACCAGAAATGCAATGATTAGGCAGAAGATTTCAACACGCATTACACCGCACGTATAACGTATACATTGCTGGCTACGCAAATACTCCGCTTGCACTTGTGATGGTCACCCTCTGCAATTTGCGCCGGTGGCCTTTTCCTTTGAGCATACAAGGCGCACTCGTTGTAGCCTGTACAGTGTGCAAGGTGCATGGTGGTACAAATATATTGTATATGCATACAATATATACACTCCTTCAATTTAATCATCTGCAAGGTGTGAAGTTGGTGAAACCATTCTTATGCATAATAATTATACATTTTCTGTAGTAAACTTGAAAGGAAACAACAGCTGCACTTTGCCTATAATCATTGCCATTGCCACTTGGTACTGTACTTCAACATTTCTGGTGTACTGCAATTTGTGAGTACAGTGGCCATTTAGTCCATTTGCTATCTCTTTATAATGTGCCACATACTTGACCATAACAACAACAGGGTTATACAAAGTGTCCTGAGTGCTAGCTAAAGCTTGTGCAAAGTGTTCACATCGTATATGCATGCATGCCCTCATAGACTGCCACATTACACTGTGGAAGGTTTTAGACCAAGTTGTGCATACATTTACCATATATGGCTGTAACTGACTACACAGTTGTATATATAGTCATGTTTCCATCATGGCATTCTATTATTTTATTCATGCGGCACTCAGCAGTATATTTGGTGTCATTCTCTGCCCATGGAATGTTCATTGTTGTCCGTCAGCTGCAGTTCCATGGTCTCTTGAGCCAGCGCACAAGGGGCACAGAAGTAGACCAGTACACAGTCCAAACACTTGTTCCCCTATGGAATTTGACATAATTTATAAAATATAGGTAACTTGCAATTGCTTCCACACTGCAGCTAGTGTTTACATGTTGGACAAAATATGTTTGACTAATCATGAAAGTCAGCAAGCTAGAACGTGCCACTCTACTATACACACATATATTCACATACATTATGTTATTGCCTAAATAGAGCTATGTGTGTTAAGAGCTTGCGTGATGGCATATATAATTAGCGGCTTACATCAATTCCCTTCTGCTCACGGATTTTCAAACGAATGCAAAACCGTGAGATCCAACTAAAATAGGTCATTCCAGATAACATGCAGTCTTCACCTACAGCTTCAGCATTCTTACCAAACTGGTAGCAGGAACAGAAAAATGACAGGAACCTGAGTGTGGAGAAACATGCACATGTTTAATTTGTTGTACATATTTTTTGTATGCCGTGCAGGTAATGCCAAATACAAGTGCTAATTAATAGCAATTGTAGATGTATATAGCTATATGCACACACAATTTATTATAGAGGATCATCACTGTACTATCTATATATGGGGAATTCTTGAGCAGACTGCATAGCAAAGAAAGTATAAATGAAAACAGAATGTTTCAGCCTTTAACAGCGAAAGAAACTTGGGTGAAACATTCTGCTTCCATTGACTTCTGTGCTATGTCTTGCATGTGCTCAAAATTCCCCCATTTCAAGACAAAATTAATACAACTTCTTGCATAATTCCATAATGTATATATATTCCTCACATGTGTTAACTCACATATGGTACAGTCATTGAAACAGCTACAAATTCCGTTGCTCCAGTCACCCATGGTATGTAATACTGTATGTAAATGTATATATACAAGTATATTTTTGCAGATAGATTGAATTATGGTATAAAATTTTATAGATACTGTATTTACAACTAATGGCAGTGTTATATATTAAGATTTCACTATACATGCAGCTATGTATAGTTTGTGTCTGTGTGTACGTACCTGTGGATCAATCAGCTTGAGGCCACACTCTCCAGTAGTAGTTCACTACATATAGGTATTCAGAAATAGGAACAGCTTTTTCCTTTTATCTGAAGCGCCGTCACAGGCAGCCCCTACGTAGAATGTTTTGCTGTTTTGTGTGGCTTCCTGTCATGCATGCTTCCAATGACATGGTATTTTTATTTCAGTACGTACTATAGTACTGAAACACACACAATGTCATGTATGTGCATGGCTAAATGTACACTGTGTACTGAATGACACTATATAGTGCCTGACTCCTATATCTGCATGCATGCATGCAGCTCCTGTGATCAGCAAGAGTAGTTTCCTGAACTCAATCACAACTACAGCTAAGTATGCAATTATGTGGACAATAAGGAACAAGGTCCAACTACCACGATGCAGCCGGTGCATGCATGGGAATGAACATTGCAAACATGCAATCAAAGGCTCAACCAGTGTGCATGCATATATAGTACTAGTGCATGATAGGCAGTTGCATAATTACTCTAGATCAGTTAGGCGGCAGTCACTATATATGTCAGAAATGAAAACGTGTGCTAATGTACAATGATAATGTATAGGCCCATTGCTACAGTTTTCCAATAATCAGTAGTGATAATTTGCACCTGACGAAGACCTTCATAGTCGAAACTTCATATCAGTGTAATTATTGCATCTGTCTACTACGTGATTGCTCATTATGGCTATATATGCAAATAAATTCCACTTGCACTTGCGATGGTCACCCTCTGCTATATGCGTCGATGCATAGCCTTTCCCTTAAGCTTTGAGCATACAATGCACACTCGTAGTAGCTTGTATATACTGTGTGCAAAGTGGTGGTACAAATATATGTATAATAATTATGCATACAATATATACACTCCTTCAATTTAATCATCTGCAAGGTGTGAAGTTGGTGAAACCCTTCTTATGCATAATAATTATACATTTTCTGTAGTAAACTTGAAAGGAAACAACAGCTGCACTTTGCCTATAATCATTGCCACTGCCACTTGGTACTGTACTTCAATATTTTGGTGTACTGCAATTTGTGAGTACACTGGCCATTTAGTCCATTTGCTATCTCTTTATAATGTGCCACATACTTGACCATAACAATAACAGGGTTATACAAAGTGTCCTGAGTGCTAACTAAAGCTTGTGCAAGGTGTTCACACTGTATATGCATGCATGCATGCCCTCATAGACTGCCACATGTACACTGTGGAAGGTTTTAGACCAAGTTGTGCATACATTATGGCTGTAACTGACTACACAGTTGTATATTTAGTCATGTTTCCATCATGGCATTCTATTATTTTATTCATGCGACACGCAGTATATTTGGTGTCATTCTCTGCCCATGGAATGTTCATTGTTGTCCGTCAGCTGCAGTTCCATGGTCTCTTGAGCCAGCGTACAGGGGCCACAGAAGTAGACCAGTACACAATCCAAGAACGAGTTCCCCTATGGAATTCGACATAATTTATAGAGTATATATATATATATATATATATATACAGGTAATTTGCGCACTGCAGCTAGTGTATACGTGTTGGACAAAGTATGTTTGACTGATCATGAAAGTCAACAAGAACCTACCACTCTACTATACACACTTATATATATTCACATAATTATTGCCTGAATAGAGCTATAGGTGTGTTATAGATCTTGTGGGATGGCATATGTAATTAGCGGCTTACGTCAATTCCCTTCTGCTCACGGATTTTCAAACGAATGGTATGATGTATGATCCAACTATATACACAATAGATCAGTCCAGCTGACATGCAGTCTTCACCTACAACCTCAGCATTCTTACCAAACTGGTAGCAGGGACAGAAAAATGACAGTAAACCTGCGGAGAAACATGCACATGTTTAATTTGTTGTACATATTTTTGAGTATGTCGTGCAGGTAAAGCCAAATACAAGTGCCAATTAATAGCAATTGTAGACCTACAGCTACATACACACACATTTTATTATTAATCATTAGCTATATATGGGGAATTCTTGAGCAGATTGCATAGCAAAGAAAGGATAAATGAAACAGAATGTTTCAGCCTTTAGCAGCTGAAGAAACTTGGGTGAAACATTCTGCTTCCATTGACTTCTGTGCTATGTTATGTATGTGCTCAATATTTCCCCATTTCAAGACAAATACAATTTCTTGCATAATTCCATAATGTATATATTCCTCACATGTGTTAACTCACATATGGTACAGTCATTGAAACAGCTACAAACTCCGTTGCTCCAGTCACCCATGGTATGTAATACTGTAAGTAAATGTATACATGTATATTCGTAGATAGATTGAATTATGGTATAAAATTATATAGATACTGCATTTACAACTAATTTTACTATACATGTAACAAGAAAGACGTGGCTAGACCAACCCCATGCTGGATTGTCACTGCGATGAGGCTGAAAAGGCCTTATACAGCACAGTGGCAAACCTCCAACTTTTTGTCAACTTATATGCTGAGGTAAGTACCTTTTTCTTGTCATTTACTATATACATGCAGCTATTGATAGTTTGTGTCTATCTGTGTGTACGTACCTGTGGATCAATCAGCTTGAGGCCACACTCTCCAGTAGTAGTTCACTGCATATAAGTATTCAGAAATAGAAACAGCTCTTTCCTTTTATCTGAAGCCGTCACAGGCAGCCCCTACGTAGAATGTTTTGCTGTTCAATGTGGCTTCCTGTCATGCATGCTTCCAATGGCATGGTATTTTTATTTCAGTACGTACTATAGTACTGAAACACACACAATGTCATGTATGTGCATGGCTAAATGTACACTGTGTACTGCATGAATGACACTGTCTGACTCCTACATCTGCATGCATGCATGCAGCTCCTGTGATCAGCAAGAGTAGTTTCCAGAACTCAATCACAACTACAGCTAAGTATAAAATTATGTGGAAAATAAGGAACAAAGGTCCAATTACCACCATGCAGCCAGTGCATGCATTGGAATGAACATTGCAAACATGCAACCAAAGGCTCAAGCAGAGTGCATGCATATACCGTATGGCCGGAAATTTTGGCGGGGAATTTATTTTGGCGGATTGGCGGTTTTGAGAGGAATCCGCCAATATTTCTTCCGCCAAAATTTGTGCAATCATAAGTTCTTTTCCGCTTAACAAACCTGGTTGCGCCAGGTCTATAGATTAATCGTCAGCATGGAGTTCACAAATGACAGCAGCGCGAGGACACTACGTTTCTAAAGAGTTTTGCACACTGGAGGTGGAAGAAGAGCGCGAGGAAGCCTAAGGAAATCCGAACGGCGTCGTATATGCGGTCGCAGTGAAGACTGACGTTGAGATCATTGTCGGTAACTTACTGCGGAAGATTTCGACAGCCTGTTCTCTGTTTCTGCGTTGGAGCAGTACAATTTTGTGCGAGGTCACAGGCTGCAGGTGAGCGTCAGCAGATCGGCCAAAAGAAGGCTTAAAAGCTTTTGTACGTTGCAGCAATCGTGCGAAAAGCTAAGGATTGGAGCGAAAATAACCCAATTTTGGTCAAACAACAGCGCGTGTACTCCTCAGAGACTCTTCAGCAATCTAGCACTGTTCGTCCGGGATAGCCATTTTACTATGAATATCATTATGGCACAGGCTTTTTGCCAAACCGCCAAAGTAAATTCCGCCAAATACAGAAATTTCAGCAATCCGCCAAAATAAATTCCCGCCAAAATTTCCGGCCATACGGTATATAGTACTAGTGGTAGGCAGTTCCATAATTACTCTAGATCAGTTAGGCGGCAGTCACTTTGTCAGAAATTAAAACGTGTGCTAATGTACAATGATATTGTATAGGCTCATTGCTACAGTTTTCGAATAATCAGTAGTGATAATTTGTACCTGACGAAGAACTTCGTAGTTGAAACTTCATACCAGTGTAATTATTGCATCTGTCGCCTCATTATCACTACTGATTATCTAATGTACAATGTTTACGGCACATATGCATATGAGCACATGTACACTTCGATATAGTATTCTAAGGAATTGAAGGGTAACCATTGGATATTTTGCCAATATCCATATATTATCATGACTTGTAAACACAGCATTAGACTATTTAGCTAGCTTTTTCAGGTTAAATTCTACATATATACTGGAATTTGAAGTAATTATAATGGGAAAGAGGTGCCTCTACACCTCCCATGACATCCGGCTGCTTGAGTGAAAACATGAGAGACGATGGAAGATCAACTCCTGTGAAGCCAAATACATAAATGATATGTACTATATATTATGTAGTTTTTCTTCATGCACTATAGTGTAATTAGTGCCCTTAAAATGAGCAGGTCCACACTATACTCATGCATGCATTATATACACTATTCTTTCTGTAATTTCAAAGTTTGGTGTATTGCATTCAATATTAAAGATGTCATTTAGTTTGTAAACATCCTTTGGAAGACGTGCACAGTCCATAACTAATTTATGATATTAATTGCTATGCTGCCCATGTAATAATGGATATCATTCCCACATACAGGTAATAAATTCCTGCAATTATATGCTGCATATTGTGTGTTATATATAAAGCCATGCATATGAATGGAGGATCCACTATTCTGTGCAGCATATAGGGAAACGCTAATTTGTTTGTGTGCAAGACTTGAGCATTAGCTACACGGGCTTCACGCTCCAATCCATTGAGAATGAAAGGCAGAGTTTACAGCAATAACATACACACGATTACACGGAACAAGTTAATTTGATGAATTAGTTTATTATCATCATAGCAACCCACCCCGTGCACCCCCTGTCAAAGTGATGGGCAGGGGGAAGGGACCTGTTGTGTGAGACAGTGGATGTTGCCACACTGTAATGCGATAGATAAGCCTGTCTTTACAATTACACCATTGAGAGGATTCCATATGCATCCTGTTGTCACATCAGTCTCTCACAGAAACAAGGGCCATACCACGTACTGAGGTAGCTCACATTTACCACCTCTTTTGTGCTCTTTGCCATTACAAAGGTCTACATGGATGGTAATGGCTCTGATTTTGTCTTTGATTCACTATTGGTGTATGCACCATATGGGAACCCATTCCACTGGGCTCCCCACTGCTGTGATTATGCTCATGATTTCATATTGACTAAGGCTCACACTACCTATGTCTCTTACAGGCCAACAGTACATTTGCAGCCATCACAAGTTGAGGGCTCTATGCCACAACTTCATCTCTTCATGGACCGTGTTGTTACATTGAATACAAAGACAATATGTGGCTACTTGGTGATTGAAGGCAAATCCTGCCTAGATGCAGGACAGTCCTTCCCTTACAGAGAAAGACTATGCTTTGATGAACTCACATAATGATGATTTGTATGGCAATCGTTTACATGTGTCCACAATTTTTATAACAACCATGCACTGACTTCACATCACTAGTATGCAGGTACGTGCAACACTGTTTGTGGCAACGTTTATACAATGGAAACAGCAGTCCAATGACCATCTGTTGTTAGAATAACTAAAACAATATTTATCTGAGTTATCCGGATTGAAACTGTTACCGAAGACCCACCTTCCCATTAGGTCCCTTCCCCCTGTCAAAGTGATGGGCAGGGAAAAGGGACCTGTTGCAGTAGGGCTGATCAAACATCGGCATCACCACTGCCTTGTTGGCTATGTAGAAGTTGACATGGGATCCGGGCAGGTTGCCACCCGGATTCAAGTGCACTTCCCTGTAAGTGGGATCCTTGGGATACTCGTCAGATGTGCGGAATATCTGGTCTGGGAGATGAAGCTTGTGCACAGTGAGGCCGTGTGTCTCCAGTGTGGCTTTGGTCTTGCTGAGACTGTGGTGCAGAACAGGGTCACGATCCTCATCAATCCACGCCAACACCACCTCACTCTCACTGACAAAGGCAGCTAAGTTGTCAACATGCCCGCCGGTGTTGTCATAGGGCAGGCCTTTCTCCAACCAGACCACCCGCTCACAGCCAAGGTAGTCCTTGAGCTCCTGTTCAATGTCTTCCTTCAGTTGACCAGGATTCCTATGCTTGTCCAACAAAACAGACTCTGTGGTGATTACTGTGCCAGCCCCATTAAAGGCAAGAGCCCCTCCCTCCACCCTCAACTCAGACTTATAGCAGTGATAGTCACCTTCCTGACAGATTCTTTCGGCTAAGGTGGAGTCATGCGTCCACATACATCGAGGAAGCATGTATCCATACCTGCAAACACATAAAGATACAACCTCTAGATCTAATCTCACAGTTCTATAGAAGCAACACACAAAGGCATCTCGACTCGAGCTCACTCTGTAAAGGTCCATGCCACTCCCTGCACTTCCTTTGCACTTTGAGACACCACAAAAGTGGGAGCAGTATCTCATAAATAGCACCAGTCCGCTTTCATTGGCCACACCTCCAGCCTGTGCCCCTCTCCTTCCTGGCGACCCATCAGGTCCTGCACTTCCATCATTTCCTTTGCAGTGAAGCACGGCTGGTCAGGATCACAAATGAGTGCCACATCCTCTTCCCCATCCTCAATGATCTTACAAACCACCTCCAGGACCACCTGCAGGAAGGAGGGAAGGAGGGAGAAACAGTCACATGGCAGGTAAGGTTTGCAGGTGGAAAGCTTGTAGACAGAAAAGAAGGAGGGAGCTCAAGGGAGGAGGGAGGGATGGAACTCAAGGGAGGAGGGAAGGGAGAGAGCTGAAGGGAGGAGGGAGCTGAAGGGAGGAGGGAGCTGAAGGGAGGGGGGAGCTGAAGGGAGGAGGAGGGAGGGAACTCAAGGGAGGAGGGAGGGATGGAGCTCAAGGGAGTAAGGACAAATCTCATAAGAGGAGATTCCCCCAGGCACCTAATGTACCTGCATATATGAGTCTTGGCTGGTACCCGGATACATCTGCCCAGATAAAATAGCAAATGGGTCAGGGTATGACACCAACCTGAGTCCACAGGTGTTCAGAGGTGCATGGTAGCACTCTCTAAAAACTGAATGTTTATAGAGGCTTAGGGGCACACCACTGTCTCTGTGTAGCCTTATTTCAGTGCTATTGTACCATCCCAACACCACTGGTAGTTTCTTGAAAGGCCGTGGCTATTGGTCCGGCAGCAGCTCAGTAAAATTATATAAAATGATTAATCAACCCTAACCCTAACCCTAATACTAAATAATTTATACAGGGTATAATATCGCAACCTACGGTGTTGTTTTATACTAATTTGCTGAGCTGGCTGCCGGACCAATAGCCACTTAGTTCTTGAAAACTATCTAGCTATATCTAGCTAATGTAATAGCTAGCTATCGGTGAAGTATGCGGCGCGAACCGGGCTGCTTTTATATAGATAGCCATGCGCAGCTACCCTCTGCCCCCAGTACACGTCTGCTATTATAAAATCACCTTCTTCGCCTTTACCGCCTTCCAGGGCCAAATCTCCTCATCCCAGACCCACCCTACCAAACAACGCGTGTGTAGAGTGAACTCGGCAGGAGCGACGAACCCTTCCTTGCTGGGCTTCCCAACGGCCGCCCCAACACTAGTCAACCGCCTGGGGGATGTGAATTACAAGACACGTATTACAAACTGGCCTCTTCCCCTCGCTCGGCTGCGTGTACCCAGCTCACCCATAGGAGGTCCCCGCCCACCCAGTCTTGCTTAGCCAGACCGCCATTTTGCTGTAGCTAGTCTAATTTTCGCGGGACTTTATTTTTCACGAATTTCTCGAGGCCGTCGGCATTTTCGCGCGAAAGTGTATTCTCGCGAATATTTCGTGCTTTACAGTTCCAGTATTTAAATTCATTGGAAATACTACCTAGATGAATAACATGGTGAACATTCGCGAAAATGTAATCGCGAATTACTCTTCCAAGCAGCGATTCGCGAAGTTTTCCTCCCGCGAAAATTAGAGCTTACACAGGACGTCTTTTGGGAGGTGGCGCTAAACAAAATGGTGGTCTGGCTATGCGAGACTAACCCATTACCTTCAACCAGAACTCGATACACCATCTCCTAGCTTTCCATATATATATATATATATATATATATATATCAGTGGAAGATCATCATCTCATATTTGCATGCAGAGCCACTCTTGGGTGCCGACGCCCCAAGCCTAAAAATATCCTTGCTGCCCTGAACTTGCTCGAGTGGATTCATCTGTCTACAACTGCACCTCGAGCTCAGCTCCATATACCAGCACAGACCCAACCAAAGCCTCTAACAACTTCACAAATGACTCCCCTTTCACCTCCTCGACACTTATCCTGCAGCTCTTCAACCATGCACACAGGGCTCTTGCCCCTGCCTTCGCCCTCGAGTCAACCATTGCGGATCTAGGATTACTGAAAAGAGGGGGGGGGGGGGGGGGGGTTCTAAAGTAGTTAGGTGCACACACAGTGTCCCTGATATATGACCGCCACACCTCTTTCTGGTCTAAAAACTGCCCAAAAGCTTACACAAGACTAGCAAAAGGGGGTTCCTTTGCACCCCTGGATCCCCCTCTAGATCTGCCACTGTAGCCCCTTTTTCCACATGCTGACTGATAAGGCATCCTAAATACTTGTACTCAGCTACATTCACAATGACCTCGCCATTCATACCAAATCTTTGTCCCGATCTCTTCACGCCCTTTTTCCTCATGTGCATTAATAGCTACCCCACATTTTCAGCATATACTTTAGCTACTGACCACTCTTCACACCATTCACCTAGCACCACCAATGCTCTACTCATCATCTCTTCATCCTCTGCAAACATAACCATGTCATCTGCATGCAACAAGGCTGGGATCAGCTGATCTTCGCATTTGACTCTCACCTCTGCCTTTCTTAGTTTGTCCAGCAGCGAGTTGATCAATGTACAGTGAGAAGAGCAATGAGCAGTAGTCACAGCAGTAATTTGTGCATGTGCACTGGCCCAACACCTATGTATGTGCCTAAAGCCCTCGCATAACCAGGAAATTTGGCATGGCTAGATGGAGGAACAAAACTAGATACATGCAATAGGAGACTGTGGTACGCTACGTCAATCTTCCACTACCTAAGCAGACAGGGCAATGATTCATCATCCAGAAATGTGCAACGATTAGTCAGAAGATTTCAAGATGTAGTACACCACACGTTTAATGTAGCTGGCTATGCAAATACTCCGCTTGCACTTGCGATGGTCACCCTCTGCAATTTGCGCCGGTGCATATAGCCTTTTCCATTGAGTATATACAATGCACACTCGTAGTAGCCTGTACTGTGTGCAAGGTGCATGGTGGTACAAATATATTGTATATGCATACAATATATACACTCCTTCAATTTAATCATCTGCAAGGCGTGAAGTTGGTGAAACCATTCTTATGCATAATAATTATACATATTCTGTAGTAAACTTGAAAGGAACAACAGCTGCACTTTGCCTATAATCATTGCCACTGCCACAAGGTACTGTACTTCAACATTTCTGGTGTACTGCAATTTGTGAGTACAGTGGCCATTTAGTCCATTTGCTATCTCTTTATAATGTGCCACATACTTGACCATAACAACAACAGGGTTGTACAAAGTGTCCTGAGTGCTAACTAAAGCTTGTGCAAAGTGTTCACACCGTATATGCATGCATGCCCTCATAGACTGCCACATTACATTGTGGAAGGTTTTAGACCAAGTTGTGCATACATTTATTATATGGCTGTAACTGACTACACAGTTGTCTATTTAGTCATGTTTCCATCATGGCATTCTATTATTTTATTCATGTGGCACTCAGCAGTATATTTGGTGTCATTCTCTGCCCATGGAATGTTCATTGTTGTCCGTCAGCTGCAGTTCCATGGTCTCTTGAGCCAGCGCACAAGGGGCACAGAAGCAGACCAGTACACAGTCCAAACACTTGTTCCCCTATGGAATATGACATAATTTATAAAATATAGGTAACTTGCAATTGCTTCCACACTGCAGCTAGTGTTTACATGTTGGACAAAATATGTTTGACTAATCATGAAAGTCAGCAAGCTAGAACGTGCCACTCTACTATACACACATATATTCACATACATTATGTTATTGCCTAAATAGAGCTATGTGTGTTAAGAGCTTGCGTGATGGCATATATAATTAGCGGCTTACATCAATTCCCTTCTGCTCACGGATTTTCAAACGAATGCAAAACCGTGAGATCCAACTAAAATAGGTCATTCCAGATAACATGCAGTTTTCACCTACAGCTTCAGCATTCTTACCAAACTGGTAGCAGGAACAGAAAAATGACAGGAAACCTGTGGAGAAACATGCACATGTTTAATTTGTTGTACATATTTTTTGTATGCCGTGCAGGTAATGCCAAATACAAGTGCTAATTAATAGCAATTGTAGATGTATATAGCTATATACACACACATTTTATTATAGAGGATCATCACTGTACTATCTATATATGGGGAATTCTTGAGCAGACTGCATAGCAAAGAAAGTATAAATGAAAACAGAATGTTTCAGTCTTTAACAGCGAAAGAAACTTGGGTGAAACATTCTGCTTCCATTGACTTCTGTGCTATGTCTTGCATGTGCTCAAAATTCCCCCATTTCAAGACAAAATTAATACAACTTCTTGCATAATTCCATAATGTATATATATTCCTCACATGTGTTAACTCACATATGGTACAGTCATTGAAACAGCTACAAATTCCGTTGCTCCAGTCACCCATGGTATGTAATACTGTATGTAAATGTATATATACAAGTATATTTTTGCAGATAGATTGAATTATGGTATAAAATTTTATAGATACTGTATTTACAACTAATGGCAGTGTTATATATTAAGATTTCACTATACATGCAGCTATGTATAGTTTGTGTCTGTGTGTACGTACCTGTGGATCAATCAGCTTGAGGCCACACTCTCCAGTAGTAGTTCACTACATATAGGTATTCAGAAATAGGAACAGCTTTTTCCTTTTATCTGAAGCGCCGTCACAGGCAGCCCCTATGTAGAATGTTTTGCTGTTTTATGTGGCTTCCTGTCATACTCCAATGACATGGTATTTTTATTTCAGTACGTACTATAGTACTGAAACACACACAATGTCATGTATGTGCATGGCTAAATGTACACTGTGTACTGAATGACACTATATAGTGCCTGACTCCTACGTTTGCATGCATGCATGCAGCTCCTGTGATCAGCAAGAGTAGTTTCCTGAACTCAATCACAACTACAGCTAAGTATGCAATTATGTGGACAATAAGGAACAAAGGTCCTGTCATGTCAAATTTGCCCCCCCCCCCCCCCATAATTAGGCCCCCCGCGGAACTGAAACGGCAACCGAAATGGTTCCCCCTCTGCTAGATATTGCAGACGTCTTGCGCAATCGCAGCAAAAATGTCTGACCGATTCGATAATACCGCGTGGTATGTCAAATTAAAGAGCTCGCCGCTGGTACCAGAAGAAACGAAACTCAGCAAACTTGGTATCAAACGAAAGATCGTGGGCAGATCTATCAGACCGTAGTACTTTCATGTTGACTGATAGTACTGGCTTTGAGTAATGGGCGCTCAGTTTCTATGGTAATGTGTAGTGGGCCACCTTTCAGCCAGCTGGCTATTAGAAGGAACGCGAAAGTGCTGTAATCAGTGGCGTAGGGTCGAATCTGGATGTTCAACAACGCTTATTGGCTATTAAATGGTGTCCTGCTTAAGCGAAGTTGAAAAGGCTTCGGACTTTGGGTAATTTTGGAAGCTTTGATGCTATTGCGCCTGTGGGCAAAGATGTACTCTTTTTAAAATGTTCGCACTCACCGACAACTCAACTTATGCGACGGCGAAACCTGCAGTTTCGCGAAACTAGCTATACGGGAGTCGAATCGCAGTCATCGCTGTGCGATGCCAAGCGCTCGGTTACTGCTCGCAAGCGACGAATGTTCTTGTTCTACTAAACGTGACTGCGTTATTCAGTGACGTCATGCGCGCGTGATTCGTACATACCGTAATTCCTATTATTACGTGTCAGAAAAATATCGTACGGTAACAATATTCAGAAGCTTGTAATTCAGCTTCTACCGAACGGAATTGGATGAAAAAAGTCTCATACAGATCGCAAAAGGTAGGTGAATCCGAAAATGAAACCAACATATTGTCAAAACTGAAAGCATATTTGAGCCTGCAGTCTCTACTAATGGTACGACTGCGGAGAACCTCCGAAATGGTGCGCGGGCGAATGGAGGGCGAAGCAAGTCCCGTATGCACCCTGGAGTATCTGACCACGTAGTGATACTAATGATTGTAACGTAACTGAAAGGATTAGGCGGCCGGAAAAACAAACAATGCAGGCCGTTGCAACCGGTTGCTAATTAAGTCATGGGAAAATGGCGACCCATAGTTATGGGCGGAGAATCGCCACACGCCATACTACGTCGCAGCATTTCGTAACCTACAAAAGGCACTAGCCAGGAATGGGGCGAGAAGAACTGCCAATGAATTGTTGTCTTAATCCTTGTCGTTCGTGAGCTACAGCTGACGGAGAAGAAGATGAAGAAGAAGACGAAACACGGAAAATGACGACGACGCTTTCTACCCGACGGCGCGCTTGCGCTTGAAAGTAAGGTTAGCTCTGAATACTGCACATCCTCCCTTCTTCATAGACGATTTCTTTCGCCGGCTCTTACTTCTGTTCAGGAGTAGCGCTACTTTTTGTTTGTATTACAGCATACAAACAACCATCACCATCCCTACATAGACAGCACTACCGTGCTGTCTGATAAGATACTGTTTTTACAATTAATGGCAGTATTATATATTAAGATTTCACTATACATGCAGCTATGTATTGTTTGTGTCTGTGTGTACGTACCTGTGGATCAATCAGCTTGAGGCCACACTCTCCAGTAGTAGTTCACTGCATATAGGTATTCAGAAATAGAAACAGCTCTTTCCTTTTATCTGAAGTCATCACAGGCAGCCCCTACGTAGAATGTTTTGCTGTTTTATATGGCTTCCTGTCATGCTCCAATGATATGGTATTTTTTTATTTCAGTACGTACTATAGTACTGAAACACACACAATGTCATGTATGTGCATGGCTAAATGTACACTGTGTACTGCATGAATGACACTGTCTGACTCCTACATCTGCATGCATGCATGCAGCTCCTGTGATCAGCAAGAGTAGTTTCCTAATTATAAACTCAATTGCAACTACAGCTAAGTATGCAATTATGTGGACAATAAGGAATAAAGGTCCAACTACCACCATGCAGCCGGTGCATGCATGGGAATGAACATTGCAAACATGCAATCAAAGGCTCAAGCAGTGTGCATGCATATTACTAGTGGTGGACAGTTGCATAATTACTAGATCAGTTAGGCGGCAGTCACTATGTCAGAAATGAAAACGTGTGCTAATGTACAATGATATTGTATAGGCCCAATGCTATGGTTTTCAAATAATCAGTAGTGATAATTTGTAGTCGAAACTTCATACCAGTGTAATTATTGCATCTGTCTGCTACGTGATTGCTCATTATCACTACTGATTATCTAATGTACAATGTTTACAAAAAATTTGGCGTGAACAAAATGGCGGCGGCTAACTGCGCTAGGTAAAAATCGTCTGAAGACAGCCTGCCAGTAGATATGCCGACCGACCAAGACAATGAGCGCCTCAGAATTGGAGCTTGGAATGTGTGGTCAATGAATGGGAAAGATCGGGAGTTGATTGAAGAGATGAGGAAGTAAGATCTCAGTATCCTCGGCGTTAGCAAGACGAAGTGGAAAGGTAGCAGTGCCAGAGACATTGAAGACTACTACGCGATCTACTCGGGAGTGAGTGAGGGCAGGGCGAGAGCGGGTGTAGCTGTGGTCCTTTCAGAGGGAATGAGAAGGTGCGTAAAGAGTTGGAAGTGCGTAAGTGAGAGAATTGTGATGGTGAAGTCGAAGGTGGCAAAAGATTGCTACACGTTGGTGCAAGCGTATGCTCCAACGGATGACAGCAAGAGTGAGGCCAAAGACCAGTTTTATGCTGAGATGCAGAAGGTTGTGGAGAATGTAGGAAGAAGGGAGACTTTGATTGTTATGGGCGAGAGTGGGTAGAAATACGGAAGTTTGGGGTAGTGTGCTTGGGTGTCATGGGGAGGATGCTAGAAATGAGAGTGGGGAAAGGCTGTTTAGGTTTTGTTCAGTGAATGAGTTGATGATCACCAACACATGGTATCCACATAAGGACATACATAAGTACACGTGGATTTGCCCAGGGAGGCAATTGAGGAGCCTGATTGATTACTTTCTGGTGAGAAGGGCAAGTCTTTGCAGGAGGATTTTCAGAGAAACCAGAGGAGATTCTGGAAAAGAGTGACAAACAAAAATGAAAGTAGGGTGAATGGAACGGTATGTGATGAAAATGGAGTGGTGATTGCAGATGAGAAAAGGGTCATGAATCGATGGAAGGAATACTTTGGAGGGTTACTAGGTGGGGATGCTCAGGAGGAGGAAAAATACAGTAGACAGGATGTGGAGTCAGAGATGGAGGAGGAATCCATTGGCATGGAGGAAATCACAGCAGCCATTGCTAAGCTGAAAAAGGGGACGGCTACAGGCGTATGTGGTATTAGTGCTGAGATGCTAAAAGCTGGAGGAAGGGTTGAAGCAGAATGGTTGCACATGATCATAAACTTGATGTGGAGGAAAGGGGAGGTGCCAGCAGATTGGAAGAAGGCAGTTATTGTGCCCATTCACAAGAAAGGCAGTAAAATGCTATGCAACAACTATAGAGGTATAAGTCTCCTCAGCATACCCTGCAAGGTATACACAAGAATATTGGATGCCTGAGTGAGAAGCAGAACCGAGAGTAAGGTTATGGAGGTGCAGGGGGGTTTCAGACAAGGAAGAAGCTGTGTAGACCAAATATTTACAGTTTGACAACTAAGTGAAAAGATTCTGGAGAAGAGCAGGCAGATGGCAGTAGCATGTGTGGATCTCAAGAAAGCATATGACCAGGTATGTAGGGATAAGCTGTGGTGCATGTTGGATGAGTACGGAGTGAAGGGAAAGCTATTGAGAGCAATCCGGTCATTATATGAAGGAAGTGAGGCCTGTGTTAGAGTTGATGGAATGCTGTCAGGCTGGTTTCCCATCAGTCAGGGAGTGAGACAGGGTTGCGTGCTGTCACCATGGTTGTTTAATGTATTCATGGATAGAATTATGAGAGAGGTGAAGGACAGGCTACAAGGTGGTGTACAGCTCACTACTACACTGGTTCAGATGCTACTATTTGCAGATGACATGATTGTATGTACTGAAAAGAAGGAGGATATGGAGAGAAATCTAGCTGAGATGAGAGTGGTAATGGAGAAGTGGGGAATGAGCATGCATTGGGGGAAAACAAAAGTAATGCTGGTTAGCAGGACAGGTGAGGGGTGCGAAATAAGTGTTGATGGGGAGGAAGTTGAAGAAGTGGACAAGTTGAAGTACCTTGGAGTGATGTTAAGTGGAGATGGTAGATGTGATGATGAGATTGAGCAGAGAATTGGTGCAGCAGCGAGAGTGGTGGGAGCAATGAGGAAAGAAGTATTGGAGAGAAGAGAATTGCGGAAGAGAACTAAAATGCGGGTCTTCAATGATATATGGTGGTGCCAACGCTCCTATACGGATGTGAGACGTGGACAGAACAGAAGAGACATGTGAGCAAGCTGCAAGCATTTGAAATGATGTGTTTGAGAAGAGTGCAAGGTTTGATGAGAATGGATAGAGTCAGGAATTTTATGAGGAGGTGAGGGAGGCACTTGGGCAGGAAGCAGTGATTGAGATGGTAAAGGAGAAGACGAGGAAGTGGAAGGCAAAACTGGAACAAATGAGAGACAACAGGTTGGTGAAGATGGTGTATGAGGAGGAAGCAAAGGGAAAGAAACCGAGGGGGAGACCCAGAAAGAGATGGCGGGAGAATTTTTATATTACTGATGAATGACTCAATGACCATATAAACATTATCATAGCTATATAATATTATGCTATATACAATGTTTTTTATATTCCATGTCGCTACATACTGTACTTGTTTTCTGTTTTGGCTACCTCCTGCTAAGGAGATAAAGCCGTGAAGATTGATGATGATGATGACAATGTTTACGGCACATATGCATATGAGCACATGTACACTTAGATATAGTATTCTATGGAATTGAAGGGTAACCATATGGATATTTTGCCAATATCCATAATTATACTATATATTATCATGACTTATAAACACATGCAGCATTAGACTATTTAGCTAGCTTTTTCAGGTTAAATTCTACATATATACTGGAAGTAATTATATATAATGGGAAAAAGATGCCTCTACACCTCCCATGACATCCGGCTGCTTGCGCGAAAACATGAGAGATGACGGAAGGTCGACTCCTGTGAAGCCAAACACATAAATGATATGTATATGTAGCTTTTTCTCCATACACCATGGTGTAATTAGTGCCCTTAAATGAGGAGGTCCACGCTACTCATGCATGCATGCATTCTGTACACTATTCTTTCTGTAACTTCGTAGTTTGGTGTATTGCATTCAATTAAAGATGTCATTTAGTTTGTAAACATCCTTTGGAAGATGTGCACAGTTCATAATTAATATATGATATTAATTGCTATGCTGCTCATGTAATAATGGATATCATTCCCACAGGTAATAAATTCCTGCAATTATATGCTGCATATTGTGTGTTATATATAAAGCCATGCATATGAATGGAGGATCCACCATTCAGTGCAGCATAGGGAAACACTAATTTGTTTGCGTGCAAGACTTGAGCAGTAGCTACACGGGCTTCACACTCCAATCCATTGAGAATGAAAGGCAGAGTTTACAGCAATAACATACACACAATTACACGGAACAAGTTAATTTGATGAATTAGTTTATTATCATCATAGCAACCCACCCCATGCACCCCCTGTCAAAGTGATGGGCAGGGGGAAGGGACCTGTTGTGTGATACAGTGGATGTTGCCACACTGTAATGCGATAGATAAGCCTGTATTTACAATTACACCATTGAGAGGATTCCATCCTGTTGTCACATCAGTCTCTAACAGAAACAAGGGCCATACCACGTACCGAGGTAGCTCACATTTACCACCTCTTTTGTGCTCTTTACCATTACAAAGGTCTACATGGACGGTAATGGCTCTGATTTTGTCTACGATTCACTATTGGTCTATGAACCATATGGAAGCCCCATTCCACTGGGCTCCTCACTGCTGTGATTATGCTCATGATTCCGTATTGACTAAGGCTCACACTACCTATATATGTCTCTTACAGGCCAACAGTACATTTGCAGCCATCACAAGTTGAGGGCTCTATGCCACAACTTCATCTCTGCATGGACCATGTTGTAACATTGAATACAAAGAGACTACAATAGGTGGCTACTTGGTGACTGAAGGCAAATCCTGCCTAGATGCAGGACAGTCCTTCCCTTACAGAGAAAGACTATGCTTTGATGAGCTCACATAATGATGATTTGTATGGCAATCGTTTACATGTGTCCACAATTTTCGTAACAACCATGCACTGACTTTACATCACTAGTACGCAGGTATGTGTAACATTGTTTGTGGCAATGTTTATGCAATGGAAACAGCAGTTCAACGATCATCTGTTGTTAGAATAACTAAAACAATATTTATCTGAGTTATCCGGATTGAAACTGTTACCGAAGACCCACCTTCCCATTAGGTCCCTTCCCCATGTCAAAGTGATGAGCAGGGGGAAGGGACCTGTTGTGTGAGACAGTGGATGTTGCCCCCACCCATCAGCAGGTCTCGAGAGGACACACCCACCACACTACGCCCTGATGGCACAAACAGTTTAGTTAGAATATCATGCGCTGCTCGGTCCCAGTAGGGCTGATCAAACATCGGCATCACCACTGCCTTGTTGGCTATGTAGAAGTTGACATAGGATCCGGGCAGGTTGCCACCCGGATTCAAGTGCACTTCCCTGTAGGTGGGATCCTTGGGATACTCGTCAGATGTGCGGAATATCTGGTCTGGGAGATGAAGCTTGTGCACAGTGAGGCCGTGTGTCTCCAGTGTGGCTTTGGCCTTGCTGAGACTGTGGTGCAGAACAGGGTCACGATCCTCATCAATCCATGCCAACACCACCTCACTCTCACTGACAAAGGCAGCTAAGTTGTCAACATGCCCGCCGGTGTTGTCATAGGGCAGGCCTTTCTCCAACCAGACCACCCGCTCACAGCCAAGGTAGTCCTTGAGCTCCTGCTCAACGTCTTCCTTCAGTAGACCAGGATTCCTACGCTTGTCCAACAAAACAGACTCTGTAGTGATTACTGTGCCAGCCCCATTGAAGGCAAGAGCCCCTCCCTCCACCCTCAACTCAGACTTATAGCAGTGATAGTCACCTTCCTGACAGATTCTTTCGGCTAAGGTGGAGTCATGCATCCACATACATTGAGGAAGCATGTATCCAAACCTGCAAGCACACAAAGATACAACCTCTAGATCTAATCTCACAATTCTATAGAAGCAACACACAAAGGTATCCGGACTCGAGCTCACTCTGTAAAGGTCCATGCCACTCCCCGCACTTCCTTTGCACTTTGAGACACCACAAAAGTGGGAGCAGTATCTCTTAAATAGCACCAGTCCACCTTCATCGGCCACACCTCCAGCCTGTGCCCCTCCCCTTCCTGGCGACCCATCAGGTCCTGCACTTCTATCATTTCCTTTGCAGTGAAGCACGGCTGGTCAGGATCACAAATGAGTGCCACATCCTCTTCCCCATCCTCAATGATCCTTCGAACCACCTCCAGGACCACCTGTGGAGGGAGGGAAGGAGGGAGAAACGGCAACATGGCAGGTAAGGTTTGCAGGTGGAAAGCTTTGTAAAAGGGAAGAGGGAGGGAGCTCAAGGGAGGAGGGAGGGAAGGAGCTCAAGGGAGGAGGGAGGGAGTGAGGGAACTCAAGGGAGGAGGGAGAGAGGGAACTCAAGGGAGGAGGGAGAGAGGGAACTCAAGGGAGGAGGGAGGGAGCTCAAGGGAGGAGGGAGGGAGGGAGCTGAAGGTAAGAGGGAGGGAGTGAGGGAACTCAAGGGAGGAGGGAGAGAGGGAACTCAAGGGAGGAGGGAGAGAGGGAACTCAAGGGAGGAGGGAGGGAGGGAGCTCAAGGGAGGAGGGAGAGAGGGAACTCAAGGGAGGAGGGAGGGGGGAGCTCAAGGGAGGAGGGAGGGAGGGTGCTCAAGGAAAGAGGGACGAAGGGAGCTCAAGGGAAGAGGGAGGGAGGGTGCTCAAAGGAAGAGGGAGGGAGGGAGCTCAAGGGAGGAGGGAGGGAGGGAGCTTAAGGGAGTAAGGACGAATCTCATAAGAGGTGATCCCCACAGGCACCTATTGTTCCTGCATATATGAGTCTAGGCTGGTACCCGGATACATCTGCCCAAGGGAGGGAGGGAGGGAGCTCAAGGGAGGGGGGAGGGAGAGTTTCTAAGGTGCTTCTTATTAGAACAGCCAAAATATGCAATGACCCAGGGGCACTTTAGAAGGGTGCCAAGCACGTGTATTAGAGCGGAATAGTACTTTTGAGCGCCTGCGTACAGAACAGCGGGCCGCTTTTGTACTGGCATCGACTGGACTTAGTACTTGTGGGTTCCTCGTTATCAACAAATACAGGTGCCACCTGGACATCTTTGTCAGCCTGCGCCACTCAATTCCAGTGGGTGCTTCCTTGGTCTCCCCACTGGTCGCTTGACCCGCTTAACCATCTTCTTCCCACGTTCTGTGGACGTGAATGAAGCAGCGACGCAGTTAAAGTAGTCCGTCAGGGCCGCCATTTCACTGTCTCATGTGCAGCACATGCGGAATAGTGCAAAATAATATATTCCGCTCCAATAATTTAGGCGCCGCCTGATATTATTTCTAATGCCCAAAGGCGCTTATAATTAGAACGGGAAAATAGGGTACGCCCTAGGAGGCGCTTTAATTGGGGCGGCGCCTATATTAGAAAGTATACGGTAGCCATGCTACCCTCTGCCCCCAGTACACGTCTGCTATTATAAAATCACCTTTTTCGCCTTTACCGCCTTCCAGGGCCAAATATTCTCATCCCAGACCCACCCTACCAGACAACGCGTGTGTGGAGTGAACTCCGCAGGAGCGATAAACCCTTCCTTGCGGGGCTTCCCAACGGCCGCCCCAACACTAGTCAACCACCTGGGGGAATAGGGATTACAAGACACGTATTACAACCTGGCCTCTTCCCCTTCGCTCGGCCGCGTGTGCCCGGCTCACCGATAGGGGCTCCTCGCCCAAAGTCTTTGCGCACAGACACGAACCAATCCACCTATCAACATCGCATAATCTCAATTATTCATATAGCTAATATTTATGACCAGAGCTGCTTAAATGGATGAACTCCGTCTTTTTTCGTGGCAGCCTTATTATTGCGCAATAACAGGCTACGTGTAAATCCAGTCGTGGGGTAGTCTCCTCCCCAGACCCTTCCCGCAGGGGAGGAAGGGGTCTGGTGAAAGTGGGCAGAAAGTTTGGGCACAATGGAATGTAATTATGGGTGATGACGTAATACTGCTTGTGATTAGTTACGGCTTCTCTGACGCTTCGATCGCTAGTTACTATTCTGTGCGGAGCAGGGGACTCACAAAGATGACAATCGAGGTAGGGCTGGCGCGCTGGCGTAGAACATCGTAAACGGCGGGCAGCGGAGCATAGCAGACCGGTTTCCGCCGCCTGTTGACAGACTTACGAAGTCTTTGCCGCAAACGAATTCCGACTGCCCGGTACTGCTTGTCCTTCAACTGTCTACATCCAAGCTCTTTAGCTGCTCTGGAGGTGGCTGATTGTACACATGCATATGCACACACACACAACTCATGTATATATATATACAGCACATATACCAAGACACTATATACATGTACACTTGTATGGTATTGATATACTACTGTCAGAATTGGTCATGTGGACCCCATATACACAGCACACACACACCACTCCAATTACATTTGGTAAGTTGTATTTGGAAGAAGGTGATTGGGTCACACTACAGAAGTCGACCAATTTCTCACAGGGTGCAGTCAGAGGTGACATGTGTGATTCCCTAATTGTCTTTAGAATTAAAATGGATTTATGAATGGCCAGCAGAAAAGCATAGAAACAAGCAACAGTAAGTCAACACCATGATGAACCACATTGCTGTGAAGTTCGCTATGCATTCCTAATTACCTTGTACAGCTAGCTACGTGGACCCAAATGTCTAGCTATATAGCTAGCCCCATGTAGCTGCAAAGAAAATAGGAATGCATAGCGAACTTCATGGCAATGTGGTTCATCATGTTTGGCCAAATTAAACAGTAAAGAGCTCTATTGCTGAATGGATACAAATAACATGATGCCAAAAGTAGTCAGTCTCTCACAGAAACAAAGGCCATACCACATACCTAGGTAGCTCACATCTATACCACCTCTTTTGTGCTCTTTACCATTACAAAGGTCTACAGGGACTGTAATGGCTCTGACTTTGCCCATGATTCGCTATTGGTCTATGAACCATATGGAAGCCCCATTCCACTGGGCTCCCCACTGCTGTGATTATGCTCATGATTCCATATTGACTAAGGCTCACACTACCTATGTCTCTTACAGGCCAACAGTACATTTGCAGCCATCACAAGTTGAGGGCTCTATGCCACAACTTCATCTCTTCATGGACCGTGTTGTAACATTGAATACAAAGAGACTACAATAGGTGGCTACTTGGTGACTGAAGGCAAATCCTGCCTAGATGCAGGACAGTCCTTCCCTTACAGAGAAAGACTATGCTTTGATGAACTCACATAATGATGATTTGTATGGCAATCGTTTACATGTGTCCACAATTTTCGTAATAACCACTGACTTCACATCAATAGTACACAGGTATGTGTAACATTGTTTGTGGTAACGTTTATGCAATGAAAAAAAACAGCAGTCAAATGACCATCTGTTGTTAGAATGACTAAAACAATATTAATCATGATTTATCCGGATTGAAACTGTTACCGAAGACCCACCTTCCCATTAGGTCCCTTCCCCATGTCAAAGTGATGGGCAGGGAAAAGGGACCTGTTGTGTGAGACAGTGGATGTTGCCCCCACCCATCAGCAGGTCTCGAGAGGACACACCCACCACACTACGTCCTGATGGCACAAACAGTTTAGTTAGAATATCATGCGCTGCTTGGTCCCAGTAGGGCTGATCAAACATTGGCATCACCACTGCCTTGTTGGCTATGTAGAAGTTGACATAGGATCCGGGCAGGTTGCCACCCGGATTCAAGTGCACTTCCCTGTAAGTGGGATCCTTGGGATACTCGTCAGATGTGCGGAATATCTGGTCTGGGAGATGAAGCTTGTGCACAGTAAGGCCGTGTGTCTCCAGTGTAGCTTTGGCCTTGCTGAGGCTGTGGTGCAGAACAGGGTCACGATCCTCATCAATCCACGCCAACACCACCTCACTCTCACTGACAAAGGCAGCTAAGTTGTCAACATGCCCGCCGGTGTTGTCATAGGGCAGGCCTTTCTCCAACCAGACCACCCGCTCACAGCCAAGGTAGTCCTTGAGCTCCTGCTCAACGTCTTCCTTCAGTCGACCAGGATTCCTACGCTCGTCCAACAAAACAGACTCTGTGGTGATTACTGTGTCAGCCCCATTGAAGGTAAGAGCCCCTCCCTCCACCCTCAACTCAGATTTATAGCAGTGATAGCCACCTTTCTGACAGATTTTTCCGGCTAAGGTGGAGTCATGCATCCACATACATTGAGGAAGCATGTATCCATACCTGCAAGCACACAAAGATACAACCTCAAGATCTAATTTCACAATGGCACCTATTTATCATTTCAAATAGAGCCCACCAAAATTGTTCCAAGCATGCCGGCAATTCAACCTTTTCAGCACTGGTAGACCTTGTGGTAAGTAGTGATATGTCCAAGTTTGAATCCAAAAGCATGTTTGGTTTAGTAAATAGAAGTGATCAAAATAGGCACTTTTCCCATACATTACATGTCCCTTGTCTATGTAATGTATGGGAAATATACAAGTTTTGGATGCTTCTATTTACTAAACCAAACATGCTTTTGGCTTCAAACTTGGACATTTCACTACTTACCACAAAGTCTACCAGTGCTGAAAAGGTTGAATTGCCAGCATGCTTGGAAAAGTTTTAGGTAGGCACTATTTGGAATGATGAATAGGGGCCATTCTATAGAGGCAACACACAAAGGCACCCGGACTCGAGCTCACTCTGTAAAGGTCCATGCCACTCCCCGCACTTCCTTTGCACTTTGAGACACCACAAAAGTGGGAGCAGTATCTCTTAAATAGCACCAGTCCACTTTCATCGGCCACACCTCCAGCCTGTGCCCCTCCCCTTCCTGGCGACCCATCAGATCCTGCACTTCCATCATTTCCTTTGCAGTGAAGCACGGCTGGTCAGGATCACAAATGAGTGCCACATCTTCTTCCCCATCCTCAATGATCCTACGAACCACCTCCAGGACCACCTGTGGAGGGAGGGAAGGAGGGAGAAACTGTTACATGGCAGGTAAGGTTTGCATATGGAAAGCTTTGTAAAAGGGATGGAGGGAGCTCAAGAGAGGAGGGAGAAAAGGAGGTCAAGGGAGGAGGGAGGGAGGGAGGGAGGGAAGGAGGGAGGAGGGAGCTCAAGGGAGGAGGGAGCTCAAGGGAGGAGGGAGGAAGGGAGCTCAAGGGAAGAGGGAGGGAGGGAAGGAGCTCAAGGGAGGAGGGAGGAAGGGAGCTCAAGGGAAGAGGGAGGGAGGGAGGGAGCTCAAGGGAGGAGGGAGGGTGGGAGCTTAAGGGAGGAGGGAGGGAGGGATGGAGCTCAAGGGAGTATATAAGGACGGATCTCATAAGAGGAGATCCTCACAGGCATGTAATGTTCCTGCATATATGAGTCTAGGCTGGTACCCGGATACATCTGCCTAGATAAAATAGCAAATGGGTCTGGGTATGAGACCAACATGAGTCCACAGGTGTTCAAAGAGGTGCATGGTAGCACTCTCCAAGTAGGGATAGCACAGGTTGTGCCCTTTCACTGGCTAGCCTGAAACTGTACCAGAAAACACTCAAGGGACATGCAGGACCAACTAACTCAGATTTCAGGGTGGAATGTTTAGAGGCCTAGGGGCACAGCACTGTCTCTGTGTGGCCCTATTTCAGTGCTATTGTACCATCCCAACACCACTGGTAGTTTCTTGATTAAAACTATATCTAGCTAATGTAATAGCTAGCTACCGATGAAGTATGCAGCGCGAGTCCGGGCTGCTTTTATATAGACTAGAAATAATAAAAATTTTCTACAAAAATAGTAAGGATGTAGGGATGGCATAAAAAGGACAGAAACAAGTAAAGGCTGTTACACAGTGGAGCACTAACCATGGTCCCTACATGCAAGAATGTCACACCTTATAGTCCTTCATCCTTGAATGTAGGGACGATGGTTGGTGCTCCACTGTGTAACAGCCTTTACTTGTTTCTGTCCTTTTTATGCCATCCCCACATCCTTACTATTTTTGTAGAAAATTTTATTATTTCTAGTTTCTGCACTTTTTATAGAGCATGAGCTAGAAGGCACAATATAGCTATTTCACTTCCTTGTATAGCTCCTGATAGAATTAGCTGCAATTTGCATTTGAGAAATTGTATTGACATTGTAAATAATTCATTCCACAAGCCAATGCCACGCTAAGTCGTAGAGCAAGGCGAAGAATTCCACAGTGGTGCAAAACAACGGGAAAAGGAGCGTCCGGAAGTTGTACGCAGCTGCTCGCAAGGGCACCAGTGACGCCGGTTTTATCTGGTTTAATTACGTAATTTGAAAATGGCGTCCGTCCGCCTCGCCTAAATGAAAATGGCGGGCGGAAGTGGGGCTGGGTACGAGACTATCCCGCTTGGCCAAGCAACACGGCAGGAGTCATGGCAAGCGCCGTCTTCCGCACTAACTCGTGCCGCCTTCTAACCTATAAAGGAATGCAGCCAGCCAAAAATGGTGCAATATCGTGCGCGAAGTTTTCTCCTGGTCTCTCTGGTTCGTGCGCTACGACTGTCAAAGAAGGAGACGACTAGTCTCGTGCCCGACCCTGTCTGCCGGCCGCCATTTATTCGCCGCCTCCCAGGGTCTAGAAAAGACTGCTACGAACACCGTTGCACGGGTCCTCGTCTGACACGGACCAATTAGGGCCTTTGTGACATCATTTGTGGTCAGATGAATATCATTAGCCTAAGTGAAAATGGCGAACGGGCAGGCTGGCGCAGCAGGAACAAGTGCGCTAGAAGGGCTATCGCCGTCCACGCCTCTTTAACCTAAGGA
>OZ025885.1:2939350-2985331 GCA_964019415.1 Ianthella basta | reverse complement strand
CTGCAGCTAGTGTATACATGTTGGACAAAGTATGTTTGACTGATCATGAAAGTCAACAAGAACCTACCACTCTACTATACACACTTATACATATTCACATAATTATTGCCTGAATAGAGCTATAGGTGTGTTATAGATCTTGTGTGATGGCATATGTAATTAGCGGCTTACGTCAATTCCCTTCTGCTCACGGATTTTCAAACGAAGGGTATGATGTATGATCCAACCATATACACAATAGATCAGTCCAGCTGACATGCAGTCTTCACCTACAACCTCAGCATTCTTACCAAACTGGTAACAGGGACAGAAAAATGACAGTAAACCTGCGGAGAAACATGCACATGTTTAATTTGTTGTACATATTTTTGAGTATGTCGTGCAGGTAAAGCCAAATACAAGTGCCAATTAATAGCAATTGTAGACCTACAGCTATATACACACACATTTTATTATTAATCATTAGCTATATATGGGGAATTCTTGAGCAGATTGCATAGCAAAGAAAGGATAAATGAAACAGAATGTTTCAGCCTTTAGCAGCTGAAGAAACTTGGGTGAAACATTCTGCTTCCATTGACTTCTGTGCTATGTTATGTATGTGCTCAATATTTCCCCATTTCAAGACAAATACAATTTCTTGCATAATTCCATAATGTATATATTCCTCACATGTGTTAACTCACATATGGTACAGTCATTGAAACAGCTACAAACTCCGTTGCTCCAGTCACCCATGGTATGTAATACTGTAAGTAAATGTATACATGTATATTCGTAGATAGATTGAATTATGGTATAAAATTATATAGATACTGCATTCACAACTAATTTTACTATACATGTAACAAGAAAGACGTGGCTAGACCAACCCCATGCCGGATTGTCACTGCGATGAGGCTGAAAAGGCCTTATACAGCACAGTGGCAAACCTCCAACTTTTTGTCAACCTATATGCTGAGGTAAGTACCTTTTTCTTGTCATTTACTATATACATGCAGCTATTGATAGTTTGTGTCTATCTGTGTGTACGTACCTGTGGATCAATCAGCTTGAGGCCACACTCTCCAGTAGTAGTTCACTGCATATAAGTATTCAGAAATAGAAACAGCTCTTTCCTTTTATCTGAAGCCGTCACAGGCAGCCCCTACGTAGAATGTTTTGCTGTTCAATGTGGCTTCCTGTCATGCATGCTTCCAATGGCATGGTATTTTTATTTCAGTACGTACTATAGTACTGAAACACACACAATGTCATGTATGTGCATGGCTAAATGTACACTGTGTACTGCATGAATGACACTGTCTGACTCCTACATCTGCATGCATGCATGCAGCTCCTGTGATCAGCAAGAGTAGTTTCCAGAACTCAATCACAACTACAGCTAAGTATAAAATTATGTGGAAAATAAGGAACAAAGGTCCAATTACCACCATGCAGCCAGTGCATGCATTGGAATGAACATTGCAAACATGCAACCAAAGGCTCAAGCAGAGTGCATGCATATACCGTATGGCCGGAAATTTTGGCGGGGAATTTATTTTGGCGGATTGGCGGTTTTGAGAGGAATCCGCCAATATTTCTTCCGCCAAAATTTGTGCAATCATAAGTTCTTTTCCGCTTAACAAACCTGGTTGCGCCAGGTCTATAGATTAATCGTCAGCATGGAGTTCACAAATGACAGCAGCGCGAGGACACTACGTTTCTAAAGAGTTTTGCACACCGGAGGTGGAAGAAGAGCACGAGGAAGCCTAAGGAAATCCGAACGGCGTCGTATATGCGGTCGCAGTGAAGACTGACGTTGAGATCATTGTCGGTAACTTACTGCGGAAGATTTCGACAGCCTGTTCTCTGTTTCTGCGTTGGAGCAGTACAATTTTGTGCGAGGTCACAGGCTGCAGGTGAGCGTCAGCAGATCGGCCAAAAGAAGGCTTAAAAGCTTTTGTACGTTGCAGCAATCGTGCGAAAAGCTAAGGATTGGAGCGAAAATAACCCAATTTTGGTCAAACAACAGCGCGTGTACTCCTCAGAGACTCTTCAGCAATCTAGCACTGTTCGTCCGGGATAGCCATTTTACTATGAATATCATTATGGCACAGGCTTTTTGCCAAACCGCCAAAGTAAATTCCGCCAAATACAGAAATTTCAGCAATCCGCCAAAATAAATTCCCGCCAAAATTTCCGGCCATACGGTATATAGTACTAGTGGTAGGCAGTTCCATAATTACTCTAGATCAGTTAGGCGGCAGTCACTTTGTCAGAAATTAAAACGTGTGCTAATGTACAATGATATTGTATAGGCTCATTGCTACAGTTTTCGAATAATCAGTAGTGATAATTTGTACCTGACGAAGACCTTCGTAGTTGAAACTTCATACCAGTGTAATTATTGCATCTGTCGCCTCATTATCACTACTGATTATCTAATGTACAATGTTTACGGCACATATGCATATGAGCACATGTACACTTCGATATAGTATTCTAAGGAATTGAAGGGTAACCATTGGATATTTTGCCAATATCCATATATTATCATGACTTGTAAACACAGCATTAGACTATTTAGCTAGCTTTTTCAGGTTAAATTCTACATATATACTGGAATTTGAAGTAATTATAATGGGAAAGAGGTGCCTCTACACCTCCCATGACATCTGGCTGCTTGAGTGAAAACATGAGAGACGATGGAAGATCAACTCCTGTGAAGCCAAATACATAAATGATATGTACTATATATTATGTAGTTTTTCTTCATGCACTATAGTGTAATTAGTGCCCTTAAAATGAGCAGGCCCACACTATACTCATGCATGCATTATATACACTATTCTTTCTGTAATTTCAAAGTTTGGTGTATTGCATTCAATATTAAAGATGTCATTTAGTTTGTAAACATCCTTTGGAAGACGTGCACAGTCCATAACTAATTTATGATATTAATTATTGCTATGCTGCCCATGTAATAATGGATATCATTCCCACATACAGGTAATAAATTCCTGCAATTATATGCTGCATATTGTGTGTTATATATAAAGCCATGCATATGAATGGAGGATCCACTATTCAGTGCAGCATAGGGAAACGCTAATTTGTTTGTGTGCAAGACTTGAGCATTAGCTACACGGGCTTCACGCTCCAATCCATTGAGAATGAAAGGCAGAGTTTACAGCAATAACATACACACGATTACACGGAACAAGTTAATTTGATGAATTAGTTTATTATCATCATAGCAACCCACCCCGTGCACCCCCTGTCAAAGTGATGGGCAGGGGGAAGGGACCTGTTGTGTGAGACAGTGGATGTTGCCACACTGTAATGCGATAGATAAGCCTGTCTTTACAATTACACCATTGAGAGGATTCCATATGCATCCTGTTGTCACATCAGTCTCTCACAGAAACAAGGGCCATACCACGTACTGAGGTAGCTCACATTTACCACCTCTTTTGTGCTCTTTGCCATTACAAAGGTCTACATGGATGGTAATGGCTCTGATTTTGTCTTTGATTCACTATTGGTGTATGCACCATATGGGAACCCATTCCACTGGGCTCCCCACTGCTGTGATTATGCTCATGATTTCATATTGACTAAGGCTCACACTACCTATGTCTCTTACAGGCCAACAGTACATTTGCAGCCATCACAAGTTGAGGGCTCTATGCCACAACTTCATCTCTTCATGGACCGTGTTGTTACATTGAATACAAAGACAATATGTGGCTACTTGGTGATTGAAGGCAAATCCTGCCTAGATGCAGGACAGTCCTTCCCTTACAGAGAAAGACTATGCTTTGATGAACTCACATAATGATGATTTGTATGGCAATCGTTTACATGTGTCCACAATTTTTATAACAACCATGCACTGACTTCACATCACTAGTATGCAGGTACGTGCAACACTGTTTGTGGCAACGTTTATGCAATGGAAACAGCAGTCCAATGACCATCTGTTGTTAGAATAACTAAAACAATATTTATCTGAGTTATCCGGAT
Organism: Ianthella basta; assembly: GCA_964019415.1. Classification (NCBI taxonomy): domain Eukaryota; kingdom Metazoa; phylum Porifera; class Demospongiae; order Verongiida; family Ianthellidae; genus Ianthella; species Ianthella basta. The sequence continues at coordinate 2,981,323 of OZ025885.1, read as the reverse complement.
TGAAACTGTTACCGAAGACCCACCTTCCCATTAGGTCCCTTCCCCCTGTCAAAGTGATGGGCAGGGAAAAGGGACCTGTTGCAGTAGGGCTGATCAAACATCGGCATCACCACTGCCTTGTTGGCTATGTAGAAGTTGACATGGGATCCGGGCAGGTTGCCACCCGGATTCAAGTGCACTTCCCTGTAAGTGGGATCCTTGGGATTCTCGACAGACATCCTTGGGAGACTCGTCAGATGTGCGGAATATCTGGTCTGGGAGATGAAGCTTGTGCACAGTGAGGCCGTGTGTCTCCAGTGTGGCTTTGGTCTTGCTGAGACTGTGGTGCAGAACAGGGTCACGATCCTCATCAATCCACGCCAACACCACCTCACTCTCACTGACAAAGGCAGCTAAGTTGTCAACATGCCCGCCGGTGTTGTCATAGGGCAGGCCTTTCTCCAACCAGACCACCCGCTCACAGCCAAGGTAGTCCTTGAGCTCCTGTTCAATGTCTTCCTTCAGTTGACCAGGATTCCTATGCTTGTCCAACAAAACAGACTCTGTGGTGATTACTGTGCCAGCCCCATTAAAGGCAAGAGCCCCTCCCTCCACCCTCAACTCAGACTTATAGCAGTGATAGTCACCTTCCTGACAGATTCTTTCGGCTAAGGTGGAGTCATGCGTCCACATACATCGAGGAAGCATGTATCCATACCTGCAAACACATAAAGATACAACCTCTAGATCTAATCTCACAGTTCTATAGAAGCAACACACAAAGGCATCTCGACTCGAGCTCACTCTGTAAAGGTCCATGCCACTCCCTGCACTTCCTTTGCACTTTGAGACACCACAAAAGTGGGAGCAGTATCTCATAAATAGCACCAGTCCGCTTTCATTGGCCACACCTCCAGCCTGTGCCCCTCTCCTTCCTGGCGACCCATCAGGTCCTGCACTTCCATCATTTCCTTTGCAGTGAAGCACGGCTGGTCAGGATCACAAATGAGTGCCACATCCTCTTCCCCATCCTCAATGATCTTACGAACCACCTCCAGGACCACCTGCAGGAAGGAGGGAAGGAGGGAGAAACAGTCACATGGCAGGTAAGGTTTGCAGGTGGAAAGCTTGTAGACAGAAAAGAAGGAGGGAGCTCAAGGGAGGAGGGAGGGATGGAACTCAAGGGAGGAGGGAAGGGAGAGAGCTGAAGGGAGGAGGGAGCTGAAGGGAGGAGGGAGCTGAAGGGAGGGGGGAGCTGAAGGGAGGAGGAGGGAGGGAACTCAAGGGAGGAGGGAGGGATGGAGCTCAAGGGAGTAAGGACAAATCTCATAAGAGGAGATTCCCCCAGGCACCTAATGTACCTGCATATATGAGTCTTGGCTGGTACCCGGATACATCTGCCCAGATAAAATAGCAAATGGGTCAGGGTATGACACCAACCTGAGTCCACAGGTGTTCAGAGGTGCATGGTAGCACTCTCTAAAAACTGAATGTTTATAGAGGCTTAGGGGCACACCACTGTCTCTGTGTAGCCTTATTTCAGTGCTATTGTACCATCCCAACACCACTGGTAGTTTCTTGAAAGGCCGTGGCTATTGGTCCGGCAGCAGCTCAGTAAAATTATATAAAATGATTAATCAACCCTAACCCTAACCCTAATACTAAATAATTTATACAGGGTATAATATCGCAACCTATGGTGTTGTTTTATACTAATTTGCTGAGCTGGCTGCCGGACCAATAGCCACTTAGTTCTTGAAAACTATCTAGCTATATCTAGCTAATGTAATAGCTAGCTATCGGTGAAGTATGCGGCGCGAACCGGGCTGCTTATATATAGATAGCCATGCGCAGCTACCCTCTGCCCCCAGTACACGTCTGCTATTATAAAATCACCTTCTTCGCCTTTACCGCCTTCCAGGGCCAAATCTCCTCATCCCAGACCCACCCTACCAAACAACGCGTGTGTAGAGTGAACTCGGCAGGAGCGACGAACCCTTCCTTGCTGGGCTTCCCAACGGCCGCCCCAACACTAGTCAACCGCCTGGGGGATGTGAATTACAAGACACGTATTACAAACTGGCCTCTTCCCCTCGCTCGGCTGCGTGTACCCAGCTCACCCATAGGAGGTCCCCGCCCACCCAGTCTTGCTTAGCCAGACCGCCATTTTGCTGTAGCTAGTCTAATTTTCGCGGGACTTTATTTTTCACGAATTTCTCGAGGCCGTCGGCATTTTCGCGCGAAAGTGTATTCTCGCGAATATTTCGTGCTTTACAGTTCCAGTATTTAAATTCATTGGAAATACTACCTAGATGAATAACATGGTGAACATTCGCGAAAATGTAATCGCGAATTACTCTTCCAAGCAGCGATTCGCGAAGTTTTCCTCCCGCGAAAATTAGAGCTTACACAGGACGTCTTTTGGGAGGTGGCGCTAAACAAAATGGTGGTCTGGCTATGCGAGACTAACCCATTACCTTCAACCAGAACTCGATACACCATCTCCTAGCTTTCCATATATATATATATATATATATATATATCAGTGGAAGATCATCATCTCATATTTGCATGCAGAGCCACTCTTGGGTGCCGACGCCCCAAGCCTAAAAATATCCTTGCTGCCCTGAACTTGCTCGAGTGGATTCGTCTGTCTACAACTGCACCTCGAGCTCAGCTCCATATACCAGCACAGACCCAACCAAAGCCTCTAACAACTTCACAAATGACTCCCCTTTCACCTCCTCGACACTTATCCTGCAGCTCTTCAACCATGCACACAGGGCTCTTGCCCCTGCCTTCGCCCTCGAGTCAACCATTGCGGATCTAGGATTACTGAAAAGGGGGGCGGGGGGGGGGGGGGGGGGGGCGTTCTAAAGTAGTTAGGTGCACACACAGTGTCCCTGATATATGACCGCCACGCCTCTTTCTGGTCTAAAAACTGCCCAAAAGCTTACACAAGACTAGCAAAAGGGGGTTCCTTTGCACCCCTGGATCCCCCTCTAGATCTGCCACTGTAGCCCCTTTTTCCACATGCTGACTGATAAGGCATCCTAAATACTTGTACTCAGCTACATTCACAATGACCTCGCCATTCATACCAAATCTTTGTCCCGATCTCTTCACGCCCTTTTTCCTCATGTGCATTAATAGCTACCCCACATTTTCAGCATATACTTTAGCTACTGACCACTCTTCACACCATTCACCTAGCACCACCAATGCTCTACTCATCATCTCTTCATCCTCTGCAAACATAACCATGTCATCTGCATGCAACAAGGCTGGGATCAGCTGATCTTCGCATTTGACTCTCACCTCTGCCTTTCTTAGTTTGTCCAGCAGCGAGTTGATCAATGTACAGTGAGAAGAGCAATGAGCAGTAGTCACAGCAGTAATTTGTGCATGTGCACTGGCCCAACACCTATGTATGTGCCTAAAGCCCTCGCATAACCAGGAAATTTGGCATGGCTAGATGGAGGAACAAAACTAGATACATGCAATAGGAGACTGTGGTACGCTACGTCAATCTTCCACTACCTAAGCAGACAGGGCAATGATTCATCATCCAGAAATGTGCAACGATTAGTCAGAAGATTTCAAGATGTAGCACACCACACGTTTAATGTAGCTGGCTATGCAAATACTCCGCTTGCACTTGCGATGGTCACCCTCTGCAATTTGCGCCGGTGCATATAGCCTTTTCCATTGAGTATATACAATGCACACTCGTAGTAGCCTGTACTGTGTGCAAGGTGCATGGTGGTACAAATATATTGTATATGCATACAATATATACACTCCTTCAATTTAATCATCTGCATGGCGTGAAGTTGGTGAAACCATTCTTATGCATAATAATTATACATATTCTGTAGTAAACTTGAAAGGAAACAACAGCTGCACTTTGCCTATAATCATTGCCACTGCCACTTGGTACTGTACTTCAACATTTCTGGTGTACTGCAATTTGTGAGTACAGTGGCCATTTAGTCCATTTGCTATCTCTTTATAATGTGCCACATACTTGACCATAACAACAACAGGGTTGTACAAAGTGTCCTGAGTGCTAACTAAAGCTTGTGCAAAGTGTTCACACCGTATATGCATGCATGCCCTCATAGACTGCCACATTACATTGTGGAAGGTTTTAGACCAAGTTGTGCATACATTTATTATATGGCTGTAACTGACTACACAGTTGTCTATTTAGTCATGTTTCCATCATGGCATTCTATTATTTTATTCATGTGGCACTCAGCAGTATATTTGGTGTCATTCTCTGCCCATGGAATGTTCATTGTTGTCCGTCAGCTGCAGTTCCATGGTCTCTTGAGCCAGCGCACAAGGGGCACAGAAGCAGACCAGTACACAGTCCAAACACTTGTTCCCCTATGGAATATGACATAATTTATAAAATATAGGTAACTTGCAATTGCTTCCACACTGCAGCTAGTGTTTACATGTTGGACAAAATATGTTTGACTAATCATGAAAGTCAGCAAGCTAGAACGTGCCACTCTACTATACACACATATATTCACATACATTATGTTATTGCCTAAATAGAGCTATGTGTGTTAAGAGCTTGCGTGATGGCATATATAATTAGCGGCTTACATCAATTCCCTTCTGCTCACGGATTTTCAAACGAATGCAAAATCGTGAGATCCAACTAAAATAGGTCATTCCAGATAACATGCAGTTTTCACCTACAGCTTCAGCATTCTTACCAAACTGGTAGCAGGAACAGAAAAATGACAGGAAACCTGTGGAGAAACATGCACATGTTTAATTTGTTGTACATATTTTTTGTATGCCGTGCAGGTAATGCCAAATACAAGTGCTAATTAATAGCAATTGTAGATGTATATAGCTATATACACACACATTTTATTATAGAGGATCATCACTGTACTATCTATATATGGGGAATTCTTGAGCAGACTGCATAGCAAAGAAAGTATAAATGAAAACAGAATGTTTCAGTCTTTAACAGCGAAAGAAACTTGGGTGAAACATTCTGCTTCCATTGACTTCTGTGCTATGTCTTGCATGTGCTCAAAATTCCACCATTTCAAGACAAAATTAATACAATTTCTTGCATAATTCCATAATGTATATATATTCCTCACATGTGTTAACTCACATATGGTACAGTCATTGAAACAGCTACAAATTCCGTTGCTCCAGTCACCCATGGTATGTAATACTGTATGTAAATGTATATATACAAGTATATTTTTGCAGATAGATTGAATTATGGTATAAAATTTTATAGATACTGTATTTACAACTAATGGCAGTGTTATATATTAAGATTTCACTATACATGCAGCTATGTATAGTTTGTGTCTGTGTGTACGTACCTGTGGATCAATCAGCTTGAGGCCACACTCTCCAGTAGTAGTTCACTACATATAGGTATTCAGAAATAGGAACAGCTTTTTCCTTTTATCTGAAGCGCCGTCACAGGCAGCCCCTATGTAGAATGTTTTGCTGTTTTATGTGGCTTCCTGTCATACTCCAATGACATGGTATTTTTATTTCAGTACGTACTATAGTACTGAAACACACACAATGTCATGTATGTGCATGGCTAAATGTACACTGTGTACTGAATGACACTATATAGTGCCTGACTCCTACGTTTGCATGCATGCATGCAGCTCCTGTGATCAGCAAGAGTAGTTTCCTGAACTCAATCACAACTACAGCTAAGTATGCAATTATGTGGACAATAAGGAACAAAGGTCCTGTCATGTCAAATTTGCCCCCCCCCCATAATTAGGCCCCCCGCGGAACTGAAACGGCAACCGAAATGGTTCCCCCTCTGCTAGATATTGCAGACGTCTTGCGCAATCGCAGCAAAAATGTCTGACCGATTCGATAATACCGCGTGGTATGTCAAATTAAAGAGCTCGCCGCTGGTACCAGAAGAAACGAAACTCAGCAAACTTGGTATCAAACGAAAGATCGTGGGCAGATCTATCAGACCTTAGTACTTTCATGTTGACTGATAGTACTGGCTTTGAGTAATGGGCGCTCAGTTTCTATGGTAATGTGTAGTGGGCCACCTTTCAGCCAGCTGGCTATTAGAAGGAACGCGAAAGTGCTGTAATCAGTGGCGTAGGGTCGAATCTGGATGTTCAACAACGCTTATTGGCTATTAAATGGTGTCCTGCTTAAGCGAAGTTGAAAAGGCTTCGGACTTTGGGTAATTTTGGAAGCTTTGATGCTATTGCGCCTGTGGGCAAAGATGTACTCTTTTTAAAATGTTCGCACTCACCGACAACTCAACTTATGCGACGGCGAAACCTGCAGTTTCGCGGAACTAGCTATACGGGAGTCGAATCGCAGTCATCGCTGTGCGATGCCAAGCGCTCGGTTACTGCTCGCAAGCGACGAGTGTTCTTGTTCTACTAAACGTGACTGCGTTATTCAGTGACGTCATGCGCGCGTGATTCGTACATACCGTAATTCCTATTATTACGTGTCAGAAAAATATCGTACGGTAACAATATTCAGAAGCTTGTAATTCAGCTTCTACCGAACGGAATTGGATGAAAAAAGTCTCATACAGATCGCAAAAGGTAGGTGAATCCGAAAATGAAACCAACATATTGTCAAAACTGAAAGCATATTTGAGCCTGCAGTCTCTACTAATGGTACGACTGCGGAGAACCTCCGAAATGGTGCGCGGGCGAATGGAGGGCGAAGCAAGTCCCGTATGCACCCTGGAGTATCTGACCACGTAGTGATACTAATGATTGTAACGTAACTGAAAGGATTAGGCGGCCGGAAAAACAAACAATGCAGGCCGTTGCAACCGGTTGCTAATTAAGTCATGGGAAAATGGCGACCCATAGTTATGGGCGGAGAATCGCCACACGCCATACTACGTCGCAGCATTTCGTAACCTACAAAAGGCACTAGCCAGGAATGGGGCGAGAAGAACTGCCAATGAATTGTTGTCTTAATCCTTGTCGTTCGTGAGCTACAGCTGACGGAGAAGAAGATGAAGAAGAAGACGAAACACGGAAAATGACGACGACGCTTTCTACCCGACGGCGCGCTTGCGCTTGAAAGTAAGGTTAGCTCTGAATACTGTACATCCTCCCTTCTTCATAGACGATTTCTTTCGCCGGCTCTTACTTCTGTTCAGGAGTAGCGCTACTTTTTGTTTGTATTACAGCATACAAACAACCATCACCATCCCTACATAGACAGCACTACCGTGCTGTCTGATAAGATACTGTTTTTACAATTAATGGCAGTATTATATATTAAGATTTCACTATACATGCAGCTATGTATTGTTTGTGTCTGTGTGTACGTACCTGTGGATCAATCAGCTTGAGGCCACACTCTCCAGTAGTAGTTCACTGCATATAGGTATTCAGAAATAGAAACAGCTTTTTCCTTTTATCTGAAGCGCCGTCACAGGCAGCCCCTACGTAGAATGTTTTGCTGTTTTATATGGCTTCCTGTCATGCTCCAATGATATGGTATTTTTTTATTTCAGTACGTACTATAGTACTGAAACACACACAATGTCATGTATGTGCATGGCTAAATGTACACTGTGTACTGCATGAATGACACTGTCTGACTCCTACATCTGCATGCATGCATGCAGCTCCTGTGATCAGCAAGAGTAGTTTCCTAATTATAAACTCAATTGCAACTACAGCTAAGTATGCAATTATGTGGACAATAAGGAATAAAGGTCCAACTACCACCATGCAGCCAGTGCATGCATGGGAATGAACATTGCAAACATGCAATCAAAGGCTCAAGCAGTGTGCATGCATATTACTAGTGGTGGACAGTTGCATAATTACTAGATCAGTTAGGCGGCAGTCACTATGTCAGAAATGAAAACGTGTGCTAATGTACAATGATATTGTATAGGCCCAATGCTATGGTTTTCAAATAATCAGTAGTGATAATTTGTAGTCGAAACTTCATACCAGTGTAATTATTGCATCTGTCTGCTACGTGATTGCTCATTATCACTACTGATTATCTAATGTACAATGTTTACAAAAAATTTGGCGTGAACAAAATGGCGGCGGCTAACTGCGCTAGGTAAAAATCGTCTGAAGACAGCCTGCCAGTAGATATGCCGACCGACCAAGACAATGAGCGCCTCAGAATTGGAGCTTGGAATGTGTGGTCAATGAATGGGAAAGATCGGGAGTTGATTGAAGAGATGAGGAAGTAAGATCTCAGTATCCTCGGCGTTAGCAAGACGAAGTGGAAAGGTAGCAGTGCCAGAGACATTGAAGACTACTACGCGATCTACTCGGGAGTGAGTGAGGGCAGGGCGAGAGCGGGTGTAGCTGTGGTCCTTTCAGAGGGAATGAGAAGGTGCGTAAAGAGTTGGAAGTGCGTAAGTGAGAGAATTGTGATGGTGAAGTCGAAGGTGGCAAAAGATTGCTACACGTTGGTGCAAGCGTATGCTCCAACGGATGACAGCAAGAGTGAGGCCAAAGACCAGTTTTATGCTGAGATGCAGAAGGTTGTGGAGAATGTAGGAAGAAGGGAGACTTTGATTGTTATGGGCGAGAGTGGGTAGAAATACGGAAGTTTGGGGTAGTGTGCTTGGGTGTCATGGGGAGGATGCTAGAAATGAGAGTGGGGAAAGGCTGTTGAGGTTTTGTTCAGTGAATGAGTTGATGATCACCAACACATGGTATCCACATAAGGACATACATAAGTACACGTGGATTTGCCCAGGGAGGCAATTGAGGAGCCTGATTGATTACTTTCTGGTGAGAAGGGCAAGTCTTTGCAGGAGGATTTTCAGAGAAACCAGAGGAGATTCTGGAAAAGAGTGACAAACAAAAATGAAAGTAGGGTGAATGGAACGGTATGTGATGAAAATGGAGTGGTGATTGCAGATGAGAAAAGGGTCATGAATCGATGGAAGGAATACTTTGGAGGGTTACTAGGTGGGGATGCTCAGGAGGAGGAAAAATACAGTAGACAGGATGTGGAGTCAGAGATGGAGGAGGAATCCATTGGCATGGAGGAAATCACAGCAGCCATTGCTAAGCTGAAAAAGGGGACGGCTACAGGCGTATGTGGTATTAGTGCTGAGATGCTAAAAGCTGGAGGAAGGGTTGTAGCAGAATGGTTGCACATGATCATAAACTTGATGTGGAGGAAAGGGGAGGTGCCAGCAGATTGGAAGAAGGCAGTTATTGTGCCCATTCACAAGAAAGGCAGTAAAATGCTATGCAACAACTATAGAGGTATAAGTCTCCTCAGCATACCCTGCAAGGTATACACAAGAATATTGGATGCCTGAGTGAGAAGCAGAACCGAGAGTAAGGTTATGGAGGTGCAGGGGGGTTTCAGACAAGGAAGAAGCTGTGTAGACCAAATATTTACAGTTTGACAACTAAGTGAAAAGATTCTGGAGAAGAGCAGGCAGATGGCAGTAGCATGTGTGGATCTCAAGAAAGCATATGACCAGGTATGTAGGGATAAGCTGTGGTGCATGTTGGATGAGTACGGAGTGAAGGGAAAGCTATTGAGAGCAATCCGGTCATTATATGAAGGAAGTGAGGCCTGTGTTAGAGTTGATGGAATGCTGTCAGGCTGGTTTCCCATCAGTAAGGGAGTGAGACAGGGTTGCGTGCTGTCACCATGGTTGTTTAATGTATTCATGGATAGAATTATGAGAGAGGTGAAGGACAGGATACAAGGTGGTGTACAGCTCACTACTACACAGGTTCAGATGCTACTATTTGCAGATGACATGATTGTATGTACTGAAAAGAAGGAGGATATGGAGAGAAATCTAGCTGAGATGAGAGTGGTAATGGAGAAGTGGGGAATGAGCATGCATTGGGGGAAAACAAAAGTAATGCTGGTTAGCAGGACAGGTGAGGGGTGCGAAATAAGTGTTGATGGGGAGGAAGTTGAAGAAGTGGACAAGTTGAAGTACCTTGGAGTGATGTTAAGTGGAGATGGTAGATGTGATGATGAGATTGAGCAGAGAATTGGTGCAGCAGCGAGAGTGGTGGGAGCAATGAGGAAAGAAGTATTGGAGAGAAGAGAATTGCGGAAGAGAACTAAAATGCGGGTCTTCAATGATATATGGTGGTGCCAACGCTCCTATACGGATGTGAGACGTGGACAGAACAGAAGAGACATGTGAGCAAGCTGCAAGCATTTGAAATGATGTGTTTGAGAAGAGTGCAAGGTTTGATGAGAATGGATAGAGTCAGGAATTTTATGAGGAGGTGAGGGAGGCACTTGGGCAGGAAGCAGTGATTGAGATGGTAAAGGAGAAGACGAGGAAGTGGAAGGCAAAACTGGAACAAATGAGAGACAACAGGTTGGTGAAGATGGTGTATGAGGAGGAAGCAAAGGGAAAGAAACCGAGGGGGAGACCCAGAAAGAGATGGCGGGAGAATTTTTCTATTACTGATGAATGACTCAATGACCATATAAACATTATCATAGCTATATAATATTATGCTATATACAATGTTTTTTATATTCCATGTCGCTACATACTGTACTTGTTTTCTGTTTTGGCTACCTCCTGCTAAGGAGATAAAGCCGTGAAGATTGATGATGATGATGACAATGTTTACGGCACATATGCATATGAGCACATGTACACTTTGATATAGTATTCTATGGAATTGAAGGGTAACCATTGGATATTTTGCCAATATCCATAATTATACTATATATTATCATGACTTATAAACACATGCAGCATTAGACTATTTAGCTAGCTTTTTCAGGTTAAATTCTACATATATACTGGAAGTAATTATATATAATGGGAAAAAGATGCCTCTACACCTCCCATGACATCCGGCTGCTTGCGCGAAAACATGAGAGATGACGGAAGGTCGACTCCTGTGAAGCCAAACACATAAATGATATGTATATGTAGCTTTTTCTCCATACACCATGGTGTAATTAGTGCCCTTAAATGAGGAGGTCCACGCTACTCATGCATGCATGCATTCTGTACACTATTCTTTCTGTAACTTCGTAGTTTGGTGTATTGCATTCAATTAAAGATGTCATTTAGTTTGTAAACATCCTTTGGAAGATGTGCACAGTTCATAATTAATATATGATATTAATTGCTATGCTGCTCATGTAATAATGGATATCATTCCCACAGGTAATAAATTCCTGCAATTATATGCTGCATATTGTGTGTTATATATAAAGCCATGCATATGAATGGAGGATCCACCATTCAGTGCAGCATAGGGAAACACTAATTTGTTTGCGTGCAAGACTTGAGCAGTAGCTACACGGGCTTCACACTCCAATCCATTGAGAATGAAAGGCAGAGTTTACAGCAATAACATACACACAATTACACGGAACAAGTTAATTTGATGAATTAGTTTATTATCATCATAGCAACCCACCCCATGCACCCCCTGTCAAAGTGATGGGCAGGGGGAAGGGACCTGTTGTGTGATACAGTGGATGTTGCCACACTGTAATGCGATAGATAAGCCTGTATTTACAATTACACCATTGAGAGGATTCCATCCTGTTGTCACATCAGTCTCTAACAGAAACAAGGGCCATACCACGTACCGAGGTAGCTCACATTTACCACCTCTTTTGTGCTCTTTACCATTACAAAGGTCTACATGGACGGTAATGGCTCTGATTTTGTCTACGATTCACTATTGGTCTATGAACCATATGGAAGCCCCATTCCACTGGGCTCCTCACTGCTGTGATTATGCTCATGATTCCGTATTGACTAAGGCTCACACTACCTATATATGTCTCTTACAGGCCAACAGTACATTTGCAGCCATCACAAGTTGAGGGCTCTATGCCACAACTTCATCTCTGCATGGACCATGTTGTAACATTGAATACAAAGAGACTACAATAGGTGGCTACTTGGTGACTGAAGGCAAATCCTGCCTAGATGCAGGACAGTCCTTCCCTTACAGAGAAAGACTATGCTTTGATGAGCTCACATAATGATGATTTGTATGGCAATCGTTTACATGTGTCCACAATTTTCGTAACAACCATGCACTGACTTTACATCACTAGTACGCAGGTATGTGTAACATTGTTTGTGGCAATGTTTATGCAATGGAAACAGCAGTTCAACGATCATCTGTTGTTAGAATAACTAAAACAATATTTATCTGAGTTATCCGGATTGAAACTGTTACCGAAGACCCACCTTCCCATTAGGTCCCTTCCCCATGTCAAAGTGATGAGCAGGGGGAAGGGACCTGTTGTGTGAGACAGTGGATGTTGCCCCCACCCATCAGCAGGTCTCGAGAGGACACACCCACCACACTACGCCCTGATGGCACAAACAGTTTAGTTAGAATATCATGCGCTGCTCGGTCCCAGTAGGGCTGATCAAACATCGGCATCACCACTGCCTTGTTGGCTATGTAGAAGTTGACATAGGATCCGGGCAGGTTGCCACCCGGATTCAAGTGCACTTCCCTGTAGGTGGGATCCTTGGGATACTCGTCAGATGTGCGGAATATCTGGTCTGGGAGATGAAGCTTGTGCACAGTGAGGCCGTGTGTCTCCAGTGTGGCTTTGGCCTTGCTGAGACTGTGGTGCAGAACAGGGTCACGATCCTCATCAATCCATGCCAACACCACCTCACTCTCACTGACAAAGGCAGCTAAGTTGTCAACATGCCCGCCGGTGTTGTCATAGGGCAGGCCTTTCTCCAACCAGACCACCCGCTCACAGCCAAGGTAGTCCTTGAGCTCCTGCTCAACGTCTTCCTTCAGTAGACCAGGATTCCTACGCTTGTCCAACAAAACAGACTCTGTAGTGATTACTGTGCCAGCCCCATTGAAGGCAAGAGCCCCTCCCTCCACCCTCAACTCAGACTTATAGCAGTGATAGTCACCTTCCTGACAGATTCTTTCGGCTAAGGTGGAGTCATGCATCCACATACATTGAGGAAGCATGTATCCAAACCTGCAAGCACACAAAGATACAACCTCTAGATCTAATCTCACAATTCTATAGAAGCAACACACAAAGGTATCCGGACTCGAGCTCACTCTGTAAAGGTCCATGCCACTCCCCGCACTTCCTTTGCACTTTGAGACACCACAAAAGTGGGAGCAGTATCTCTTAAATAGCACCAGTCCACCTTCATCGGCCACACCTCCAGCCTGTGCCCCTCCCCTTCCTGGCGACCCATCAGGTCCTGCACTTCTATCATTTCCTTTGCAGTGAAGCACGGCTGGTCAGGATCACAAATGAGTGCCACATCCTCTTCCCCATCCTCAATGATCCTTCGAACCACCTCCAGGACCACCTGTGGAGGGAGGGAAGGAGGGAGAAACGGCAACATGGCAGGTAAGGTTTGCAGGTGGAAAGCTTTGTAAAAGGGAAGAGGGAGGGAGCTCAAGGGAGGAGGGAGGGAAGGAGCTCAAGGGAGGAGGGAGGGAGTGAGGGAACTCAAGGGAGGAGGGAGAGAGGGAACTCAAGGGAGGAGGGAGAGAGGGAACTCAAGGGAGGAGGGAGGGAGCTCAAGGGAGGAGGGAGGGAGGGAGCTGAAGGTAAGAGGGAGGGAGTGAGGGAACTCAAGGGAGGAGGGAGAGAGGGAACTCAAGGGAGGAGGGAGAGAGGGAACTCAAGGGAGGAGGGAGGGAGGGAGCTCAAGGGAGGAGGGAGAGAGGGAACTCAAGGGAGGAGGGAGGGGGGAGCTCAAGGGAGGAGGGAGGGAGGGTGCTCAAGGAAAGAGGGACGAAGGGAGCTCAAGGGAAGAGGGAGGGAGGGTGCTCAAAGGAAGAGGGAGGGAGGGAGCTCAAGGGAGGAGGGAGGGAGGGAGCTTAAGGGAGTAAGGACGAATCTCATAAGAGGTGATCCCCACAGGCACCTATTGTTCCTGCATATATGAGTCTAGGCTGGTACCCGGATACATCTGCCCAAGGGAGGGAGGGAGGGAGCTCAAGGGAGGGGGGAGGGAGAGTTTCTAAGGTGCTTCTTATTAGAACAGCCAAAATATGCAATGACCCAGGGGCACTTTAGAAGGGTGCCAAGCACGTGTATTAGAGCGGAATAGTACTTTTGAGCGCCTGCGTACAGAACAGCGGGCCGCTTTTGTACTGGCATCGACTGGACTTAGTACTTGTGGGTTCCTCGTTATCAACAAATACAGGTGCCACCTGGACATCTTTGTCAGCCTGCGCCACTCAATTCCAGTGGGTGCTTCCTTGGTCTCCCCACTGGTCGCTTGACCCGCTTAACCATCTTCTTCCCACGTTCTGTGGACGTGAATGAAGCAGCGACGCGGTTAAAGTAGTCCGTCAGGGCCGCCATTTCACTGTCTCATGTGCAGCACATGCGGAATAGTGCAAAATAATATATTCCGCTCCAATAATTTAGGCGCCGCCTGATATTATTTCTAATGCCCAAAGGCGCTTATAATTAGAACGGGAAAATAGGGTACGCCCTAGGAGGCGCTTTAATTGGGGCGGCGCCTATATTAGAAAGTATACGGTAGCCATGCTACCCTCTGCCCCCAGTACACGTCTGCTATTATAAAATCACCTTTTTCGCCTTTACCGCCTTCCAGGGCCAAATATTCTCATCCCAGACCCACCCTACCAGACAACGCGTGTGTGGAGTGAACTCCGCAGGAGCGATAAACCCTTCCTTGCGGGGCTTCCCAACGGCCGCCCCAACACTAGTCAACCACCTGGGGGAATAGGGATTACAAGACACGTATTACAACCTGGCCTCTTCCCCTTCGCTCGGCCGCGTGTGCCCGGCTCACCGATAGGGGCTCCTCGCCCAAAGTCTTTGCGCACAGACACGAACCAATCCACCTATCAACATCGCATAATCTCAATTATTCATATAGCTAATATTTATGACCAGAGCTGCTTAAATGGATGAACTCCGTCTTTTTTCGTGGCAGCCTTATTATTGCGCAATAACAGGCTACGTGTAAATCCAGTCGTGGGGTAGTCTCCTCCCCAGACCCTTCCCGCAGGGGAGGAAGGGGTCTGGTGAAAGTGGGCAGAAAGTTTGGGCACAATGGAATGTAATTATGGGTGATGACGTAATACTGCTTGTGATTAGTTACGGCTTCTCTGACGCTTCGATCGCTAGTTACTATTCTGTGCGGAGCAGGGGACTCACAAAGATGACAATCGAGGTAGGGCTGGCGCGCTGGCGTAGAACATCGTAAACGGCGGGCAGCGGAGCATAGCAGACCGGTTTCCGCCGCCTGTTGACAGACTTACGAAGTCTTTGCCGCAAACGAATTCCGACTGCCCGGTACTGCTTGTCCTTCAACTGTCTACATCCAAGCTCTTTAGCTGCTCTGGAGGTGGCTGATTGTACACATGCATATGCACACACACACAACTCATGTATATATATATACAGCACATATACCAAGACACTATATACATGTACACTTGTATGGTATTGATATACTACTGTCAGAATTGGTCATGTGGACCCCATATACACAGCACACACACACCACTCCAATTACATTTGGTAAGTTGTATTTGGAAGAAGGTGATTGGGTCACACTACAGAAGTCGACCAATTTCTCACAGGGTGCAGTCAGAGGTGACATGTGTGATTCCCTAATTGTCTTTAGAATTAAAATGGATTTATGAATGGCCAGCAGAAAAGCATAGAAACAAGCAACAGTAAGTCAACACCATGATGAACCACATTGCTGTGAAGTTCGCTATGCATTCCTAATTACCTTGTACAGCTAGCTACGTGGACCCAAATGTCTAGCTATATAGCTAGCCCCATGTAGCTGCAAAGAAAATAGGAATGCATAGCGAACTTCATGGCAATGTGGTTCATCATGTTTGGCCAAATTAAACAGTAAAGAGCTCTATTGCTGAATGGATACAAATAACATGATGCCAAAAGTAGTCAGTCTCTCACAGAAACAAAGGCCATACCACATACCTAGGTAGCTCACATCTATACCACCTCTTTTGTGCTCTTTACCATTACAAAGGTCTACAGGGACTGTAATGGCTCTGACTTTGCCCATGATTCGCTATTGGTCTATGAACCATATGGAAGCCCCATTCCACTGGGCTCCCCACTGCTGTGATTATGCTCATGATTCCATATTGACTAAGGCTCACACTACCTATGTCTCTTACAGGCCAACAGTACATTTGCAGCCATCACAAGTTGAGGGCTCTATGCCACAACTTCATCTCTTCATGGACCGTGTTGTAACATTGAATACAAAGAGACTACAATAGGTGGCTACTTGGTGACTGAAGGCAAATCCTGCCTAGATGCAGGACAGTCCTTCCCTTACAGAGAAAGACTATGCTTTGATGAACTCACATAATGATGATTTGTATGGCAATCGTTTACATGTGTCCACAATTTTCGTAATAACCACTGACTTCACATCAATAGTACACAGGTATGTGTAACATTGTTTGTGGTAACGTTTATGCAATGAAAAAAAACAGCAGTCAAATGACCATCTGTTGTTAGAATGACTAAAACAATATTAATCATGATTTATCCGGATTGAAACTGTTACCGAAGACCCACCTTCCCATTAGGTCCCTTCCCCATGTCAAAGTGATGGGCAGGGAAAAGGGACCTGTTGTGTGAGACAGTGGATGTTGCCCCCACCCATCAGCAGGTCTCGAGAGGACACACCCACCACACTACGTCCTGATGGCACAAACAGTTTAGTTAGAATATCATGCGCTGCTTGGTCCCAGTAGGGCTGATCAAACATTGGCATCACCACTGCCTTGTTGGCTATGTAGAAGTTGACATAGGATCCGGGCAGGTTGCCACCCGGATTCAAGTGCACTTCCCTGTAAGTGGGATCCTTGGGATACTCGTCAGATGTGCGGAATATCTGGTCTGGGAGATGAAGCTTGTGCACAGTAAGGCCGTGTGTCTCCAGTGTAGCTTTGGCCTTGCTGAGGCTGTGGTGCAGAACAGGGTCACGATCCTCATCAATCCACGCCAACACCACCTCACTCTCACTGACAAAGGCAGCTAAGTTGTCAACATGCCCGCCGGTGTTGTCATAGGGCAGGCCTTTCTCCAACCAGACCACCCGCTCACAGCCAAGGTAGTCCTTGAGCTCCTGCTCAACGTCTTCCTTCAGTAGACCAGGATTCCTACGCTCGTCCAACAAAACAGACTCTGTGGTGATTACTGTGTCAGCCCCATTGAAGGTAAGAGCCCCTCCCTCCACCCTCAACTCAGATTTATAGCAGTGATAGCCACCTTTCTGACAGATTTTTCCGGCTAAGGTGGAGTCATGCATCCACATACATTGAGGAAGCATGTATCCATACCTGCAAGCACACAAAGATACAACCTCAAGATCTAATTTCACAATGGCACCTATTTATCATTTCAAATAGAGCCCACCAAAATTGTTCCAAGCATGCCGGCAATTCAACCTTTTCAGCACTGGTAGACCTTGTGGTAAGTAGTGATATGTCCAAGTTTGAATCCAAAAGCATGTTTGGTTTAGTAAATAGAAGTGATCAAAATAGGCACTTTTCCCATACATTACATGTCCCTTGTCTATGTAATGTATGGGAAATATACAAGTTTTGGATGCTTCTATTTACTAAACCAAACATGCTTTTGGCTTCAAACTTGGACATTTCACTACTTACCACAAAGTCTACCAGTGCTGAAAAGGTTGAATTGCCAGCATGCTTGGAAAAGTTTTAGGTAGGCACTATTTGGAATGATGAATAGGGGCCATTCTATAGAGGCAACACACAAAGGCACCCGGACTCGAGCTCACTCTGTAAAGGTCCATGCCACTCCCCGCACTTCCTTTGCACTTTGAGACACCACAAAAGTGGGAGCAGTATCTCTTAAATAGCACCAGTCCACTTTCATCGGCCACACCTCCAGCCTGTGCCCCTCCCCTTCCTGGCGACCCATCAGATCCTGCACTTCCATCATTTCCTTTGCAGTGAAGCACGGCTGGTCAGGATCACAAATGAGTGCCACATCTTCTTCCCCATCCTCAATGATCCTACGAACCACCTCCAGGACCACCTGTGGAGGGAGGGAAGGAGGGAGAAACTGTTACATGGCAGGTAAGGTTTGCATATGGAAAGCTTTGTAAAAGGGATGGAGGGAGCTCAAGAGAGGAGGGAGAAAAGGAGGTCAAGGGAGGAGGGAGGGAGGGAGGGAGGGAAGGAGGGAGGAGGGAGCTCAAGGGAGGAGGGAGCTCAAGGGAGGAGGGAGGAAGGGAGCTCAAGGGAAGAGGGAGGGAGGGAAGGAGCTCAAGGGAGGAGGGAGGAAGGGAGCTCAAGGGAAGAGGGAGGGAGGGAGGGAGCTCAAGGGAGGAGGGAGGGTGGGAGCTTAAGGGAGGAGGGAGGGAGGGATGGAGCTCAAGGGAGTATATAAGGACGGATCTCATAAGAGGAGATCCTCACAGGCATGTAATGTTCCTGCATATATGAGTCTAGGCTGGTACCCGGATACATCTGCCTAGATAAAATAGCAAATGGGTCTGGGTATGAGACCAACATGAGTCCACAGGTGTTCAAAGAGGTGCATGGTAGCACTCTCCAAGTAGGGATAGCACAGGTTGTGCCCTTTCACTGGCTAGCCTGAAACTGTACCAGAAAACACTCAAGGGACATGCAGGACCAACTAACTCAGATTTCAGGGTGGAATGTTTAGAGGCCTAGGGGCACAGCACTGTCTCTGTGTGGCCCTATTTCAGTGCTATTGTACCATCCCAACACCACTGGTAGTTTCTTGATTAAAACTATATCTAGCTAATGTAATAGCTAGCTACCGATGAAGTATGCAGCGCGAGTCCGGGCTGCTTTTATATAGACTAGAAATAATAAAAATTTTCTACAAAAATAGTAAGGATGTAGGGATGGCATAAAAAGGACAGAAACAAGTAAAGGCTGTTACACAGTGGAGCACTAACCATGGTCCCTACATGCAAGAATGTCACACCTTATAGTCCTTCATCCTTGAATGTAGGGACGATGGTTGGTGCTCCACTGTGTAACAGCCTTTACTTGTTTCTGTCCTTTTTATGCCATCCCCACATCCTTACTATTTTTGTAGAAAATTTTATTATTTCTAGTTTCTGCACTTTTTATAGAGCATGAGCTAGAAGGCACAATATAGCTATTTCACTTCCTTGTATAGCTCCTGATAGAATTAGCTGCAATTTGCATTTGAGAAATTGTATTGACATTGTAAATAATTCATTCCACAAGCCAATGCCACGCTAAGTCGTAGAGCAAGGCGAAGAATTCCACAGTGGTGCAAAACAACGGGAAAAGGAGCGTCCGGAAGTTGTACGCAGCTGCTCGCAAGGGCACCAGTGACGCCGGTTTTATCTGGTTTAATTACGTAATTTGAAAATGGCGTCCGTCCGCCTCGCCTAAATGAAAATGGCGGGCGGAAGTGGGGCTGGGTACGAGACTATCCCGCTTGGCCAAGCAACACGGCAGGAGTCATGGCAAGCGCCGTCTTCCGCACTAACTCGTGCCGCCTTCTAACCTATAAAGGAATGCAGCCAGCCAAAAATGGTGCAATATCGTGCGCGAAGTTTTCTCCTGGTCTCTCTGGTTCGTGCGCTACGACTGTCAAAGAAGGAGACGACTAGTCTCGTGCCCGACCCTGTCTGCCGGCCGCCATTTATTCGCCGCCTCCCAGGGTCTAGAAAAGACTGCTACGAACACCGTTGCACGGGTCCTCGTCTGACACGGACCAATTAGGGCCTTTGTGACATCATTTGTGGTCAGATGAATATCATTAGCCTAAGTGAAAATGGCGAACGGGCAGGCTGGCGCAGCAGGAACAAGTGCGCTAGAAGGGCTATCGCCGTCCACGCCTCTTTAACCTAAGGATTGAGCAAACGTTCCTTAAAATTGTAGGCCGTCTGGAAATCGCCAGTTCTTTGTCCTTGTAGTTCTTGACGGATTGCCACAGCTCCGCGCAGCTTGCTGCAACGTTCGGGCTGCAATTCGAATGCTTCAAGGTCCCGCGTGGAATGAGGCCCAGCCTTTGAGATCATAAACGTTCTGTGCCTAGTGCAGCCTCTTTCCTGTGAGCAAAGATCACTCTTCTGCACGTCTACGCAAAATTTCGCGCCGATGTTTAATGAATGGTGAGATAAGAGGTCTGCGGTGGCAGTTCGACTCCGCCCCCCGTGCAACGGTTTTCGTAGCAGTCTTTTCCAGATCCTGGGAGGCGGCGAATAAAACGGCGGCCGGCGGACAGGGTCGGGTACGAGACTAGAAGACGACGAAACGTGAGAAATGTCGAGGGCGCTATTTATGTGTAGGCACACCTTCGCTGGGAAGTTAGGTTAGCAATTTGCACTATTCAGTCCCTGCTTCCTCGTGGTAAGCTTCGTTTGCCGGTTTTCGGGCCTATTCAGGAGTAGCGCGACTTTTCGTTTGTATTACGGCATACAAACAACCACTGTCATCCCTACATAGACAGCACTACCGTGCTGTCTGATAACCATGCGCAGCTACCCTGTGCCCCCAGTACACGTCTGCTATTATAAAATCACCTTTTTCGCCTTTACCGCCTTCCAGGGCCAAATATCCTCATCCCAGACCCACCCTACCAGACATCGCGTGTGTGGAGTGAACTCGGCAGGAGCGACGAACCCTTCCTTGCTAGGCTTCCCAACGGCCGTCCCAACACTAGTCAACCGCCTGGGGGGATGGGGATTACAAGACACGTATTACAACCTGGCCTCTTCCCCTTCGCTCGGCTGCGTGTACCCGGCTCACCGATAGGGGCTCCCCGCCCAAAGTCTTTGTGTACATACACGAACCAATCCACGTATCAACATCGCATACTCTCAATTATTCTTATAGCTAATATTTATGACTGGACGGTCCTCAGCGAAACCTGAATGCACTGTTGAACTGCTCGCTGCTTGGACGGAGTACTTTCCATCGTAAATGCACTGCCTCCAGGGAATCCCTGGAGGGGCTCTGATTTCATGTACCGCAAGCCCGCTAGATATTGCGCAAGGGGCCGTCCACCGCAGCCGCTGGGCGATGACGCACGAATGACGCGCTGCTCCTCTGAAACCGCTAGTTGCGCAAGGGACATAGACCATTTTCCCGAGGGTCACGTGCGATGACGTCACCAGCCCGGTGTAAGGCAAAAGCTGTAGGGGACAGTATAGTAATTATACGCGTTGTTGTAGTTATAGTCTAGTTGCAGTAACGTAATGATGATCGCGATGGAGGTGGATGCTCTAGGTGAATCTCTGAGGTCTACCATGGATGCGCAGTCTCTTTGAAAGAGTTTGGAGAGTGCTACGGTGCCTGTGCTGCAGAAGCTACGCAAGATATTAAAAATAACCTTTAGCAACAAGAAGAAACAGGAGCTCATCGATGTCCTTCTAGGATACGTGGCCACGCACAGCCTATTTCTCTTCCGCAACTCCAGCAGGACCAACTGATGGCACTTCAGAAGGTGATGCCAGTACCTTGGGCTGTTTCCTCTGCCCGCACCTTTTCTGATATCTTTTGCTCTGACTTGCACCAGTTGCTTCTGCATGTTCCAAGCTCCTTTCTTAATGTTAACAATTGTTAGAACATAGTCCACGCCACTGGGATCCTCAGAAGGTTTGCCTTCTACAAAGTGCTTTCTACAAATGCGCATCCCTGATGTGGGCCACCAATCGACAGCACGACGACAGCAAACTCCTTTGATCCACAACTTCGTTCTCTCTTCATCAGAGAGAGGAAAACGAAATAATCCATATGGACATGACGGGACATCCCGATTTGTGCAGCTGTCGGCAGCACAAGAAGACGGCATGACTGACAATAAGCGCCTTCGGAAGCGCATTTCGGCTAGAATCCGGTACTTCTGCCGCTCGTTCTTCGTAATATAGCTAGCTAAAAGGAGCCAGAGATTTTGACTTGACATGCTTTGAGAGCAGGGCAATATAGGTTAGATCTGAAAAGAATGCACGCATAGCTATCTTCCTTGCGCTAGGAGGCAGAGAGCGAAGCGACCGAAGTCATGTAACTTCGCGGCCACTTCGCTCTCTGCCTCCTAGCTAGCTATGCATGTGCCCTAGCTACCTCTTGTGCATTCATTCCTTTCTGATTCAACCCTGTATAACATATTTTGGTTCGCTCTCAAAGCATACCCAGTTTAGAGCTCTGGGTCAGCTTAACTACGAAGAACGAGTGGCCCAAATACGCACTCTAACATATTATCGCTGGAGCTTTTGCCTTACACGCTCGCGGGCAGCATATCACGTGACCAATGTGACAAAGGTCTATGACGCGAGGGTTGGGTAAGGCATAGATATTTGTGCATGCGCCCTGTGTGATGGAGCCGACCAGCACGGCTAGGCAGTGACAATAGGGCAGAGAAGAGTACAGCCATGACCACCAGCCCCATTCCTGGGGGCAAGCCCCCAGCCCCCAAGGATGTGCTGGTGGTACAGCGGCAGTCCGTGAGTAGCTGTGCACTTACAGATGTTTTTGACCAGTCTTTCTATAATTATGCAGTAGTTCTGTGTGACCCCGCTGATGTACTCTTAGGTAGGGTGTAATGTTAGCTATCGGGGTACTAGTGTGTGTGTTCGCAAAGGGTGACGAAGTTGTGGCCAAGGCAAGGTTCGTGTGGTCGACAGGCGACATGGATTTTAGGTGGCTGGTACAGTGGTACACAGTGCTGGCTATATTGTGCCTAAGAAAGTGCATGGAACAAGAGTGCGTGTGAGCCAGTAGGGCCCGTCAGTGTGAGGTGCATGAGGTCTTAGCTGAGGATGACTAGTGCCACTGTACCTTTCAAGGAGGCATGTTGACCGCCTCAAGGAATGACCTTAAGGGAGCAAGAAGGGTCCCGTGCCATTCACTAACAGCCCAGGGAGGGTAAAATACCATCACCTAGCAGAGGCCAAGGATTGGTGCCACCAACTGTGTACAATGGACAAGCAGGGTGCTTGCCAGCGTAGCTACAGCACTCGAGCCTGGGGGCATGCCCCCAGCCCCCACACAGGTCGTGTATGTGTGTGTGTGTGTGTGTGTGTGTGTGTGTGTGTGTGTGTGTGTGTGTGTGTGTGTGTGTGTGTGTGTGTGTGTGTGTGGCCATGCTTGTGTGGTAAGTGCTGTGCAAGTATGAGTATGCAGTGGGTGGCAGACAGCTCCTGCACGCATGCCTGACGTGCATGCTTGTATATAGTGAATGTATGTAGTTGCCAATCTGTGTGCAGATGTGTGCATGTTATCCTGTAGCGGTGTGCTGGTGGTGAAGTCATTAGGCATTCAGCCGCTGAGAGGCTTACATGGGGGGGAGCTGGACTGGATAAGTATTGTGAGTGTGTATGTATGCGTGTCTTTGCTGCATGTAAGCGCATCTCTCATAGTGAGAGCAGTAGCCCGGAATGTGACAAGTTGTGCTCTTAGTAAGCAGTTGGAAATGGTACAGCTATTGTAACAATTACCCCTGGTGTGTGTGTGTGTGTGCATGTGTGTGTGTGTGTGTGTGTGTGTGTGTGTGTGCGTGTGCGTGTGTGTGTGTGTGTGTGTGTGTGTGTGTGTGTGTGTGTGCGTGCTTGTGTATGTGTGGGTTTGTGTGTGGGCGTCTGTGCCAGCTGCAAGGGAAGCGTTGTGCTACTGAGCTGCAGCACACGTGGTTGCCATGGTTTCCAGGAGAATGCGCATGTGAGAAGGCATAGCTGGTACTGCCCATAAGTGTGATGGAGGTAGCACTTTGTGGAGTTGCGTGCTGTGTGTGCACGTGTACTAGGGCAAGCTTGGGCTGTAAAATGTGAGCATTGTGCGCGCATTTGCATGTAGGCGTGTGTGTACATACACAGCTACATAAAATTCTGGTCTTCCACGGGTAAAGAGTCAACTGGTTGACTGTACTAACTTGTGCTTGTTGTGCGGCAAGAGCTGATGTGTATGGGTTGGTTCATTGTGGAACTGCGTCCCAAAGGCCAAAGGCCAAAGGTCACCTATGTGGGTGGGTGGCGCAGTCACACTGCAGTGTCAAGCGTGTAGTGCACATGAATTCTCTGTACAGTGTAATTGTGCTCTTTCTAGGTGTTACATGTGAACATTATTTGTATATGCAGATGTACATAGGGCTATGTGTGTGTGTGTGTGTGTGTGTGTGTGTGTGTGTGTGTGTGTGTGTGTGTGTGTGTGTGGTGTGTGGGGGGGCAGCCTTCTCTCGGAGTGAATGCTGTAGCAGGCCCAGTTGGCGTGTCAGACAGCTGTCATGTGCAGCCGATAAAGATGTCAGAGTGTATCATGGGTGCTGTGCAGACTTATTACTAGCCCTATGTCTAGATGGATGTGGCTGTGCTTGTATGCATGGGCGTGTATCTGACTGTGCAGGTGTGCGTGCTGCATGGGTATATGCTTGGGAAGGCTTCTCTGTGTCGGGGGATTGGTGTGTGGGTGCCACCTTGTTGCAGTGGTAGCTTTATGAAATGCATGACCCCTGTGTTTGTTTATTTGTGTAGGGCAGCAAGGTGACAGCCAGCTGGGTTTGTTGTTGCTCTACCTCTGGGACACCTCCTTGTTGTGGTGGGCTCTGGAATGGGCATCAGTGTAATAGGCACCTCAGCTGGAGCTCCATTGCCAAGTAGCAGGTACATTCTATGCATGTGCTCAGGTTGCATGCGCATATACTGGCATCTACTGGAAGCCATGCATGTAGGCGAGCGAATGTCCTAAACGGTACATAGCCCTTCTATAGGCCATGTGGGTTAGACGCAGCTCCTATCTGGCCCTCGATTCAGGCTGACCAAGTGAAGACCGGCATAACTAGTGCACATGCCCCTTGCCATGGTTAACACAGCAATGTGAGGCTGCCAACTGTGACTATTGTGCTTGCTTACGTATGTATGTAGGTGTGTGTTTACGTAGTGCACTAGCTAAAGAAACAGTCATCCATGCCAAAACAGTAAACAAGGTCACTGTGTGAAAAGTGCTTGTTGGGTGGCAATAGGGGATGTTTACGGTGATGACTGTAGTGAAACAGTGTCCCAATGGGCAGGGGTACACTGTGTGGGCTGTGCAGCCTGCATGTTCGTATGGTAGCGTGAACACTAGCATGCCATGCTGCCCTGTGGCCCTATGCTTCCAATACTTGCCTCATGTGATCCAGGGCAAAGTACAACTCTCTGTCAGGCCGATGTGGGGGGCCGACCGCGATTAGCTATAGCCCAGGCAACAGCTGTGGCCCCACCTGGGCTAGTGGAGATGTTTATCTCCAGCATGCCCTGGCTGAGGGCCAGCACCACACACATTCTGAAGGCTTGGGGCACAGGAAGGCAGATAGCACCCTATGTATTTCAGGCGCTACAGTGGGTACAACTTGCTTGTCTGCTCAAGGTCAGGGGCAACTAGGGTTGCTTTGTGTCACTGGGCTATGCAGTGTGTGTGTGTTGTGCACATGGCTTTCATGTCCTGTGTTGTAGAACCATTTGTTGGTTGCCAGTGTGCACAATGTGCGTGCATGCAGATGTACATAGGGATGGGGGTGTAGGGCTTTGTGTGTATGTGTGTGTGTGTGTGTGTGTGTGTGTGTGTGTGTGTGTGTGTGTGTGTGTGTGTGTGTGTGTGTGTGTGTGTTTGCTGCAAGGGGTGTGTAGTGCTAATGAGATGCTTCCCTCCTGGTTGCCATGGTATCCATGGTCAGGAGAAGCAGCATTAGCCTCGTACCCAGTCCCCATTTCCATTCCGACTTCCACTCGGGAGGCTATTTCCCTCCCAAGCGGAAGTTGGAATGGAAATAGGGACTGGGTACGAGGCTAAAGCAGCATGTGGCAAGTGATGGCAGTTCCTGAGTGCAGGAGTGATGGAGGCAGCCCATGCTATGTGGGCTTGTGTGCTGTGTGTGCATGTATAACAGGCTAATGTGGGCCTGTAAACTGTTAACATTGAGGCTGAGTATGTATGTAGGCGCGTGTGCAAGTAGTAAGCCACCTGACAGACTACAGTCTTCTACACGAAAAGAGTTACACATACCTCTTGCGTGGCTATAGGTGATGTTTGCCTGTTTGTGTGGTTGTGTGCCTGGGCCACTCTATATCCGTGGCGTGTGTCACAGTCTGTGTATTCCAGCACTGTTGTATAATAGTGTTAGCAGTACGTTATGGGTGTGCCAGTGTGTGCGTGTTGGCATCTTCATGTATATTATGAGGTGCGCTGCACTGAAGAGGCCCAAGGAGGCCAAAACAGTACCCCGGGCTACCGGTTTACTGTCTGCAGCTCCATCGTGCCACCATTCTATGCCTTTGTACCTTAAAAGCAAGGCACTCGTGCTGTGTACAGAGCTTCTGCATGCCACTGTGCACGCTTCTGACCCGGCCTGATGGGCCTGCAGCATGGAGTCACCTATCTGCCAAGCCATAAGGGTCTGTCAAGGACAAATTGGCCAGACACATCTATCTGCGTCCCCACTACTGTCCCCGCCCCCTATGGCTAGCCCCACCTCCACCCAAATGGGAATATCCCCAATGTGCATGCGTCTGCTTGTGTCCATTCTTTCTTGGATGGGGGGGGGGGGGGGGGGGGTAGACCATGCACACCATAGAGTGTCCCCATGACACGCCCCCTGCCCCTATAGCTAGCCCCTCCTCCACCCAAATGGAAATACCCCCAAAGTGCAAGCGTCCACTTGTGTCCAGTCTTCCTTGGATGGGGGAGGGTATACCATACACATTATAGAGTGTCTCCATGACACGCCCCCTGCCCCTATAGCTAGCCCCTCCTCCACCCAAATGGGAATACCCCCAAAGTGCAAGTGTCTGCTTGTGTCCAGTCTTCCTTGGATGGGGGGGATAGACCATGCACACTGTAGAGTGTCCCCACTGCTGTCCCCGCCCCTTATAGGGCACACTACAGTGTGCATGGACTGTCCCCACCCCTATAGCTAGCCCCTCCACCAACCCCCGTGGGACTCTCCCCAACATGCCAGCATCTGCTTGAGTCCATCCCCCCCCTCCCCCCCCCCCCCCCCCCCGATGAGTTCCATGGGGGGAGGTTAGACCATAGATAGTAAAAACCACAGGGATTGGAAACATTAAATTTATACATGATATTAAGCGTTACAATAATATTAATGTTTGACACCGTGTCACACCTGTCATGGAAATTTTTGTCCGGCGAAAAATTGGTCCGCTTGACCAATTTTTCGCCAGGTAGTGGACGGGGTCGTTTCACCGGGGTCAATAAATATATTGGTCGGTCTTGTATAAACTGCATGCAGGATTGCAGTGGGGTGGTAGCAAGCATTAAACACTCTAACGTTTAAAGGTACTATGGTATCAGTAGTACTGAACTTGCAAGGTCTAGGGTTAGCTTGTTTAGTTGATGCAGTGGCTAGATCAGACACACACACATGTAGCTACTAAAGATGTACAGTTAGCTCATCACACACAAGAGTAATTGTAACAATTAATAATGACCAGTGCAAGTATGCATAAAGCATGATACTATTACGTGCTAGTTTTACTTAAATGGCAGCATAATGTATAGAGGCAGTGTCATTCCCTAGCCATGGAATGTCTGCTACTGTCCTGCATGTGCAGTTCCTGGGTCTCTTGAGCCAGTGTACAGGGGCCACAGAAGTAAAGCTGTACAGCATCCAGCCACTTATTTCCCTATGAAATTTCAGAGAAAAGTTCACAGAGTATTATTTATTACGTGCATGCTTCCACTGCTGCCATGCATGTTTGACTGGGTGGTCTGCAGTACTTTAATAAGCCTTAGACCACTATACTACACTTTGGACATATATTCCAAATATTGCCAGGATAGAGTTACTCTACTTGCTATTACAGGATCTTGCATAATGGTTGACCAGGGCTTACGTCAATCCCCTTCTGTTCGTGGATTTTGCGACGAATTATGCGGCGTAAGTACTGGTCCAATACAAGACTCAGAACACCATAATAGATGCAGCTTTCTCCCAAAGCCTCTGCATTCTTACCAAGCTGGTAGCAGGGACAGAAAAATGACAGCAAACCTATGGAGAATAGCGAACACACATACACAATACATACACCATGACTATAGGAGCTGATTGAATTCAGGTATATATAAACGTATATCAAAATGATCTAATTTATTACAATTACAAATGTAACAAGTTTTCTTAGCATTATACCCAGTAGTGGTGAACTCACATATGGTGCAGTTGTTGAAACAGCTACAAATTCCATTGCACCACTTGCCCATGGTTAGTGGTACTGTACGTAAAAATTACCAAATGATGACCTCATACTTCAAAGGCACCGCTGATGCAGTAGCAGAATACTGCAGTGCAGTAAATTGTGTGAAAGCCACTAACACCTTTTAGCATCCCTTACACCTATATTGTGGTCAACCAACACCGTAAAGTAAACGAAGAGCGGAAAGGTCATGAGAATCAATTTAGCCATGAAGTTCATCATAGATAGTAAAAACCACATGTGGTTTTTACTATCTATGAGTTCATGTACCAACTTCTGGAAAAGTGGGTAGCTCATGAAAGAGGAGCGCGCACATGTACACACTTTCCCCAAGGATGCATTTACTCCTGGGAAATGATTCGACACGCAATCGGCGCCAATACATTGCATCCATTGCTCACCGCTTTGCTTCTGTTGTGGGCTGAGCCAAGGTTTCCTAGCATGTGCAATCCAGCTGAGCCAAAGCAAAGCGTCAAAGCCTTCGTGACATCTCCGCGTATTCGTGCGTCACTCATTTCGTTGGGTACTGCGGCCACAGATCTGCGCGCGCACAATGTTCCTGGTCTGAGAGTGCGCAGGAACAGAAGTCGGCGACACCATTGCACAGCACTCGAAAGTACTACTGGGGCGGCGTGGAGAGAATACGAAGCGACTTCAGCCTTGTCCTACGGCGAGATTGCCACCAGTTCCAACGCAGCTCCCCAGCAAGACGCACTAAAATTCAAATTGCGGGCGCTTATTTTTGGTAAATCACTTACTACACGCCTTCGATGGCGTACGTTTACTGCCCTCGGGTCTCGTGCAGTAAATACCGTACGCCATCGAAGGCGTGTAGTAACTACTACTTACAGAAGTATGTACACTCACAGAAAAGACTGATAGCAATGACAGCAGCATACTAAACACAAGCAGCTGCAATATGCCTCTCATGATTACCTGCTGCTTGAGTATATAGCTTGAACTCACACACCCTTCAGAATATTAATGTAGTTAGAATGTAGTCTTGTCTTCAGCATGGAATATCTTGCAATTGCTTTATACTTGCTGATTGTGAAACTGCATCTGACAACAAGGAATCAAAGTTTTCAGCTACTATACTGTAGGGTTCACTTTTAGCAACATTTCATTTCAGGTGCAAGCAACAGCTTCCCTGCATACATACATAGCGTGGGCTCCATAGGAGTAGGTGCATCATTAATGTACAATGTTGGCATTACATCTATGAATGAGCACACATAATACGTTGTATAGAGTACGTAGTTAGGAGATTAATATTAATGACATCCACTTGTGTACTGTATTCAATGTAATTGCTCACATATAAAGCCAGTACTACATAGCTGTACTATTCAAGAACATAGCACTGTGTGTGCTTCATCAGAGTAAGACAGAGTGTAGTACCACATGCACGCATGCACACACACACACACACACACACACACACACACACACACACACATGCAAACAGACACACACGCACACACACACACACACACACACAAGCACACACACATGTACACACACACACATGCACCTTCCTTCCTTCTTCTTAAAAACAGATCTAGAATGACCAGACTTCAATATCTGGTAAGACCATGGCCTTTAGCTGCCTGCATGGGCAGTTCCACTGGCCTGGGCATGCTGTACGATTGTACACATGCACACACACACACAACTCATGTATATATATATACAGCACATATACCAAGACACTATATACATGTACACTTGTATGGTATTGATATACTACTGTCAGAATTGGTCATGTGGACCCCATATACACAGCACACACACACCACTCCAATTACATTATTTTGGTAAGTTGTATTTGGAAGAAGGTGATTGGGTCACACTACAGAAGTCAACTAATTCCTCACAGGGTGCTGTCAGAGGTGACAGGTGTGAATCCCTAATAATACTATTGCCTTTAGAATTAAAAGGGATTTAGGAATGGCCAGCAGAAAAAGCATAGAAACAAGCAACAGTAAGTCAACAAGATGATGAACCACATTGCCGTGAAGTTTGCTCTGCATTCCTAATTTCCTTGTACAGCTAGCTACATGGACCCAAATGTCTAGCTATATAGCTAGTCCCATGTAGCTACAAAGAAATTAGGAATGCATAGCGAACTTCATGGCAATGTGGTTCATCATGTTTGGCCAAATTAAACAGTAAAGAGCTCTATTGCTGAATGGATACAAATAACATGATGCCAAAAGTAAGCTAAAGGATGACAAGTATTGAGTATATACAGCTGAAATATAAGTTGATGCATGCATGTCCCTATGTGGGGTATGTGCAGGTGCAAATTGGTGACCGCTGTGCATTGCCTACCAGGTGCACAGTACCAAAGTCAGACCTGGTTGTGTATGGGTTCAGTTAAAGTTGTGTAGGCTACAGTAGTGGATCCATGGTTTCCACTGAGGAATGTGTGAGCAGAGTGAAGCCATGCACACTGTAATGCATAGATAAGCCTGTCTTTACAATTACACCATTGAGAGGATTCCATCCTGTTGTCACATCAGTTTCTCACAGAAACAAGGGCCATTCCACGTACCTAGGTAGCTCACATCTATACCACCTCTTTTGTGCACTTTGCCATTACAAAGGTCTACAGGGACTGTAATGGCTTTGATTTTGCCCATGATTAACTATTGGTCTATGCACCATATGGAAGCCCCATTCCACTGGGCTCCCCACTGCTGTGGTTATGCTCATGATTCCATATTGACTAAGGCTCACACTACCTATGTCTCTTACAGGCCAACAGTACATTTGCAGCCATCACAAGTTGAGGGCTCTATGCCACAACTTCATCTCTTCATGGACCATGTTGTAACATTGAATACAAAGAGACTATACAATAGATGGCTACTTGGTGACTGAAGGCTAATCCTGCCTAGATGCAGGACAGTCCTTCCCTTACAGAGAAAGACTATGCTTTGATGAACTCACATAATGATGATTTGTATGGCAATCGTTTACATGTGTCCACAATTTTTATAACAACCACTGACTTCACATCAATAGTACACAGGTATGTGTAACATTGTTTGTGGCAATGTTTATGCAATGGAAACAGCAGTCCAATGACCATCTGTTGTTAGAATGACTAAAACAATATTAATCATGATTTATCCAGATTGAAACTGTTACCGAAGACCCACCTTCCCATTAGGTCCCTTCCCCATGTCAAAGTGATGGGCAGGGGGAAGGGACCTGTTGTGTGAGACAGTGGATGTTGCCCCCACCCATCAGCAGGTCTCGAGAGGACACACCCACCACACTACGTCCTGATGGCGCAAACAGTTTAGTTAGAATTTCATGCGCTGCTCGGTCCCAGTAGGGCTGATCAAACATTGGCATCACCACTGCCTTGTTGGCTATGTAGAAGTTGACATAGGATCCGGGCAGGTTGCCACCTGGATTCAAGTGCACTTCCCTGTAGGTGGGATCCTTGGGATACTCGTCAGATGTGCGGAATATCTGGTCTGGGAGATGAAGCTTGTGCACAATGAGGCCGTGTGTCTCCAGTGTGGCTTTGGTCTTGCTGAGACTGTGGTGCAGAACAGGGTCACGATCCTCATCAATCCACGCCAACACCACCTCACTCTCACTGACAAAGGCAGCTAAGTTGTCAACATGCCCGCCGGTGTTGTCATAGGGCAGGCCTTTCTCCAACCAGACCACCTGCTCACAGCCAAGGTAGTCCTTGAGCTCCTGTTCAACATCTTCCTTCAGTCGACCAGGATTCCTACGCTCGTCCAACAAAACAGACTCTGTGGTGATCACTGTGTCAGCCCCATTGAAGGCAAGAGCCCCTCCCTCCACCCTCAACTCAGACTTATAGCAGTGATAGTCGCCTTTCTGACAGATTCTTCCGGCTAAGGTGGAGTCATGCATCCACATACATTGAGGAAGCATGTATCCATACCTGCAAGCACATAAAGATACAACCTCAAGATCTAATCTTACAATGGCACCTATTCATCATTTCAAATAGAGCCCACCAAAATTGTTCCAAGCATGCTGGCAATCCAACCTTTTCAGCACTGGTAGACCTTGTGGTAAGTAGTGATATGTCCAAGTTTGAAGCCAAAAGCATGTTTGGTTTAGTAAATAGAAGTGATCAAAATAGGCACTTTTCCCATACATTACATGTCCCTTGTCTATGTAATGTATGGGAAATATACAAGTTTTGGATGCTTCTATTTACTAAACCAAACATGCTTTTGGCTTCAAACTTGGACATTTCACTACTTACCACAAGGTCTACCAGTGCTGAAAAGGTTGAATTGCCGGCATGCTTGGAACAATTTTGGTGGGCTCTATTGGAATGATGAATAGGGGCCATTCTATAGAGGCAACACACAAAGGCACCCGGACTCGAGCTCACTCTGTAAAGGTCCATGCCACTCCCCGCACTTCCTTTGCACTTTGAGACACCACAAAAGTGGGAGCAGTATCTCTTAAATAGCACCAGTCCACTTTCATCGGCCACACCTCCAGCCTGTGCCCCTCCCCTTCCTGGCGACCCATCAGATCCTGCACTTCCATCATTTCCTTTGCAGTGAAGCACGGCTGGTCAGGATCACAAATGAGTGCCACATCTTCTTCCCCATCCTCAATGATCCTACGAACCACCTCCAGGACCACCTGTGGAGGGAGGGAAGGAGGGAGAAACTGTTATATACATGGCAGGTAAGGTTTGCATATGGAAAGCTTTGTAAAAGGAAAGATGGAGGGAGCTCAAGGGAGGAGGGAAGGAGGGAGCTCAAGGGAGGAGGGAGGGAGGGAGCTCAAGGGAGGAGGGAGGGAGGGAGGGAGGGAGGGAGGCAGGGAGGGAGGGAAGTCAAAGGAAGAGGGAGGGAGCTCAAGGGAGGAGGGAGGGAGGGAGGGAGCTTAAGGGAGGAGGGGGGGAGGGAGCTCAAGAGAAAAGGGAGGGAGGGAGGGATGGAGCTCAAGGGAGTAAGGACGAATGTCATAAGAGGAGATCCTCACAGGCACTATATATAATGTTCCTGCATATATGAGTCTAGGCTGGTACCCGGATACATCTGCCTAGATAAAATAGCAAATGGGTCTGGGTATGAGACCAACATGAGTCCACAGGAGTTCAGAGAGGTGCATGGTAGCACTCTCCAAGTAGGGATAGCACAGGTTGTCACCTATTACTGGCTAGCCTGAAACTGTACCAGAAAACACTCAAGGGACATGCAGGACCAACTAACCCAGATTTCAGGGTGGAATGTTTAGAGGCCTAGGGGCACAGCACTGTCTCTGTGTAGCCCTATTTCAGTGCTATTGTACCATCCCAACACCACTGGTAGTTTCTTGATTGAAACTATATCTAGCTAATGTAATAGCTAGCTACGGTGAAGTTTGCAGCGCGAGTTCGCGGACTGCTTTTAGATAGCCATGTACATGATAGCCCTCTGCCCCCAGTACACGTCTGCTATTATAAAATCACCTTTTTCGCCTTTACCGCCTTCCAGGGCCAAATCTCCTCATCCCAGGCCCACCCTACCAGACATCGCGTGTGTGGAGTGAACTCCGCAGGAGCGACGAACCCTTCCTTGCTGGGCTTCCCAACGGCCGCCCCAACACTAGTCAACCGCCTGGGGGGATGGGGATTACAAGACACGTATTACAACCTGGCCTCTTCCCCTTCGCTCGGCTGCGTGTACCCGGCTCACCGATAGGGGCTCCCCGCCCAAAGTCTTTGCGCACATACACGAACCAATCCACGTATCAACATCGCATACTCTCAATTATTCTTATAGCTAACTAGCAGGGCGCCCGCCTTCGGAGGGCTTCTGCTTCGGCGAGGTGCACGACAGCGAGTTGGGCCCAGGCTGATTCGAAGAATCTGCGCTGTTAGCAACGGAGGGTAGCTGTATAACGACGGCCGAGTTTTAACTCGATCGTTGGACGACAGCGAATCACACCGCCCAAAAACCGGAAGTCAATGAGCGATAATTAATAAAATGGCCGTCAGTCGCGAACGAAAAAACTGAAGGATATCTCTTCAGGAACTGCAAGACGGGCGATTTCAACCCGTGGAGGACACTTCTGGAGCCCCACGTTATATAATCCCTGAGAGTTTGGTGGCGTTCTGTTTCGTAGTTGTTGCGCCAAAAGCGAACAAACAAACGAACTGAATTATATACTAGAGATAATAAAAATTGTAAGGATGCAGGGATGGCATAAAAAGGACAGAAACAAGTAAAGACTGTTACACAGTGAAGCATTAACCATGGTCCCTACATGCAAGAATGTCACACCCATCAGTCTTGCAGTCCTAAAGTGATCAATGAGGACTCGCTCCTAGCTTCTAAGGAGTCACTTCCACAGGAGCACTTGCTCAGTACTTGGGCTCCATCTGCCTCGTAGCCAGCATCAGCGAACACTCGTACACCAGTGTTGGAAAATGCTCGCAAAACCTACCTAGATGCTGGGAAGGGCGGGGAAGGGTCCATTTTCTGATAGCTTGTCCAACTCTGCGCTCAGAAGCAAAAAAAACAAACAAGCGATGCGACGTGTTTCTCGAAATATGTCTGCTCTTAGCTAGTATAGGTAAAATACACAGTAAAGAGCATAGTCTGGAGACCAGACCCTAAGCGCCCCGCATAGGGTCTGGTCTCCAGACTATAAAGAGCAGCCTCGTCGGCCATTTTGCGAACACACGTGACCCTGACCGACCCCCCTGCTTGCAAACTGGTTGAACCCAGTTCACACCTTTGAGGTGTAGAGTTTGATATTGCCATTTGGTCGCACTCGGTTCGCGCAACCCAGTTGGATTCGACCTAGTCCAGCTAGCTTGACCCTCCTATACCTAAGCGTTTAATTTCGCCCACAAGACGGGAAGGGAAAGGAGAGGCCAGTACTAGTCCGGCCAGCTGGAACCCCCTAAGCGTTTACTTCGTAAGCGTCCTTAAGGAAGGTCCAGCTGGCCGGACTAGGTTCGACCCAGTTGTAACAAGGTTCGTGGTGTTTGAAAATGGCGGAAAGGGAAAGACGTGGTCGGCCGCGGATGGCGAAACAACGGTGGACGCGTGGAGCGAGGATACGATCAAGAAACTTCTGTTGGGCTCGAAAAGGACCGCTAAGGCCTGTTAAAGATTGTAGCGGTGCTTGCCGTTCACTCTTCCTCGTCCCATCGCGCTGCAACCTGGTCTAGGAATGCTTGGCTCCTGTTTCTAACCCATACCCAGGCCCGGCAGAAGCAATTTTGAGTTGGTCCGGCCAAGCAAAACATTTTGTTCACTTCGCTCGCAATTTCTCTTCACATGCTTGCACTTGAAACACTATTGACCAGTTCCTTCAATCATCACCTCCCATAGCTATAATTCTGTTCAGAGGAAACAATACATATTACTGTTAGTTGGTTGTTATACAAGTTCTTCAAAAGAGACAATCACACTAAAAAGAGACTGTTGACAAGATCTTGAACTATTCATGTTAGTTACTTGCAACATGCATTGCAATTTAACTTAGATTTACACTTAAGGCAATAACCACCAGAGACTTTGTCTATCTCAGAAAACTTTCCAAAGACAGACAACCTGTGTCCTGAGCCACTGACAAAATCATTTGCTACAGTTAATTGAGTCCAGTGAGTCTGTAGCCACTTTGTGCACATGGAGAACAAGCAATTGCAAATTAGTCAATCGTAATTGTGTCATTGTACTATGCAAGTATGTTTTCACTCTCCTGAGAACACTGAATGACCTCTCGCTTATTGCATTGGTGGCGGGTAAGACTAGGACTAATTTAAGCACTGTGCACACCTCTGACATCAAAGACCTTTCGTGTGGGGACAAAGCCAAAATGTAGTCTTTGATGTCACAAATAGTAACAGAAGCCCTGTCTTCCTTAGGAAAGTTTGCCTTTAGAATGTCCAAGTGAATTCGAAGACGAGTTGAGAAGGATTGATATCATCCCCATAGAGAGAAGTAACAAAGGAAAAGCAGTCTTTCCTTTCTGACAGCTTTGAGTAACAGATCTTCCGAACTCTTGTAGGCTTTGTACCCAGGCTGGTCAAACCTATCTTTAATTGAATTTACAATCAGATCCAAAGCCTCACAGAATTGCTGGCGATAATACTGCTTGCAGTCAGAGAAGAACTCTGCCTGGGCAGTGCCATCTTCAAACCTTCTTGGCACTTTCCTCTTTCTTGGCACTTGGGGTTCCTCAACATCCAGTGATGACTTAGTAAATTCCACCTTTCTCTAAAAGAGGTCAAAGTGACTGTCATTCCTTAAGGACTGGAGAGTTACCACAGTCATAGCAGCAATTTGTTGACCTTCAGATGCAGACAGTTTTGGAGACTGTAGAGTGTTGCTCAAGTTATCACTGTGTCTCAAAATGAGATCACCTACTAGAACACCGAACAAATACCTGAAGGTCCTGAACTGTGCTTGAACACCAATAATCCTGGCTTTGATTGACTGATCAGATACCTGAGCTTTGGATATTTCCCAAATTTCTTGTGATGCAGTGTAGTTGTCTACAACGGATTTAAGCGAATCGGCTCGAACAGTCCACCTAGTAGGACATAGAACATGAAAAGCAGGTGTGTCTGGTGTGAGGGTTTCTTTCAATTTCTTGAGCAAAGTGTCCCACTTTGGAGAATATTTAACAAGCTTTGAGACTTCGTAAGTCACATCTAGTGCATCCTTCATTAATTTTGATTGCTTAACAGCATCTCCAGCTGCTAGGTTTAATGCATGTCCATAACAGTGCAAGTAAATGGCTCGTGGCTCTTCATCAGTTAATTGCTTTGCAACACCATTCCTCACCCCCTTCATTGTACCTGCACCATCATAGCATTGGCCTCTACATTTTGAAAGCGACAGATTCATCTGAATCAAAGTGTTTTAGATGACAGCTACAAGTGTATCAGCACGGATATCATCAACCTGGTACAAACCAATGAAGTCCTCATGCGGCTCTAGCTGGTCATCAATCCACCTAATACAAATAACTAGCTGTTCTCGGTTAGAGGAATCAGTACATTCATCACTCATAACACAGAAGAATGTTGATCTACTTATACTGTCAGCTATCTCCCTGAGTACTGATACGGCCATAACTTTTAGCAGCTCATTCTATACATCATGTGAGATGTACTTGTCAGTCTTACGTTGTAGCCAGGGCTCTATCCTGGGATCATCTTGACCTCGCAGTTTCAGTAGCTGAATGAAGTTGGAATCATTCTCAACTCCATCGATCGCCACGGAGAGCTATACCTTGTCGGGCCAAGAACCTAATATTTGACAATACCTTTAGTAGGCACTGCCTGTTGTCCTTCTGATCAGCATGCTCCTTGGATAGCATCTCACCCACATCTGGGCAACATGCTGGCAGAACCACAACCAATTGCAAAGCCTCTTTGTGGCAAGCAGAATCTTCATGCTTCTTCACTCTAATAGTGCCATCTTTCCAATTGCTGAACCCTGTTTTTGTGAAGGCTGGGTCTCCTCTTTTGATATCCATCTTTTTCAATTTTAGAGCTGTCATACACACGTGGCAGAACAAAACGTCTTCTTTTTCGCTGTAGTGAAGCCATTTCCAATGTCAAACTATGAAGACTGGCAAAAACGCTCCACTACTTGCTTCTTCCCAAACTTACGCTTTGGGAACTTAAAATTGGAAGAGGGGTGATTAGGATGATCCGGAAAATTGGGTAAGAAAGTAGTCACTGCTAGTTTTGAGAAAGCCATCTTGGATACTGTGCTCAAACGATTTAATAACGTTGACAACGTACTCATATCGTTTCAATGAATAATTATCGACGTTGGTTACTTTTAGGGCTCATCGTCTAGAGCGGGGTCCGCCATTTTATTGCTTCCGGGACCGCTGAAAATGGCCGTCGCATAGCCACACGAACAGCCTTAGTTCTGCACTGCTGCAGGGTATAATTCTTGGTCGTGTCCGACCTGGTCACCAAGATTAGGAACAAATTTGGTAAGATAATTGTATCCATCAATTAAAACCATATTTAGAATAGCAACTTTTCAGGTAAGTCTGGGTGGACACTTTAGCTAGTCCCTCTAAAATTATTTCCAGTTCTTCCTGAAAAGTTGCTCCGGCCATGGCCTGAGCAACCGGACCGGTTCCGCCGGGCCTGATACCGACCTTGTCTGGCGTACACTGCCGAGCAAAAGTGTCCGTGTTACCGGCGCCGTGATTGTAGCGAGTTCGTTGGCTTGCCGCCGACGAAGCGCCTTCAATCGTCTCTTCCTAGCACTGTCTCTCTCTCTCTCTCTCTCTCTCTCGCTGCTCTCATACGCTGCCGTCGCCGCCTCCAAAGCCAAATGAGCCCGGAACACGTGACAACCACGGCAATCTTCTCGACCGACGCCTGTCACGGAAATTTTGGTCCGCTGGACCAAATTTTCACCGGGCAGTGGGCGGGGTCGTTTCGCCGGGGGTCAATATTGGTGGGTCTTGTATAAACTGCATTCAGCGATCGCAGTGGGGTGACAGCAAGCTTTAAACGCTCTAACGTTTAAAGGTACTATGGTATCAGTAGTGCTGAACTTGCAAGGTCTGCAGCTGCCGTGGTCATGTATGTTAGCTTGTTTAGTTGATGCAGTGGCTAGATTGGACACACACACACATGTAGCTACTAAAGATGTACAGTTAGCTCATCACACACAAGAGTAATTGTAACAATAATGACCACTACAAGTATGCATAAAGGATGATACTAGCATTATGTACTAGCTTTTACTTAAATGGCAGCATAATGTATAGAGGCAGTGTCATTCCCTAGCCATGGAATGTCCGCTACTGTCCTGCATGTGCAGTTCCTGGGTCTCTTGAGCCAGTGTACAGGGGCCACAGAAGAAAAGCTGTACAGCATCCAGCCACTTATTTCCCTATGAAATTTCAGAGAGAAGTCAATGGAGTATTATTTGTTATATGCATACTTCCACTGCAGCCATGCATGTTTGACTGTGTGTTCTGCAGTACTTTAATAAGCCTTAGACCACTATACTACACTTTGGACATATATTCCAAACATTGCCTGGATACAGTTACTCTACTTGCTATTACAGGATCTTGCATAATGGTTGACCAGGGCTTACGTCAATCCCCTTCTGTTCGCGGATTTTGCGACGAATTATGCGGCGTAAGTACTGGTCCAATACAAGACTCAGAACACCATAATAGATGCAGCTTTCTCCCAAAACCTCTGCATTCTTACCAAGCTGGTAGCAGGGACAGAAAAATGACAGCAAACCTATGGAGAATAGCAAACACACATACACAATACATACACCATGACTATAGGAGCTGATTGAATTCAGGTATATATAAACGTATATCAAAATGATCTATGACAATTACAAATGTAACAAGTTTTCTTAGTATTATACCCAGTAGTGGTGAACTCACATATGGTGCAGTCGTTGAAACAGCTACAAATTCCATTGCTCCACTCGCCCATGGTCAGTGGTACTGTACGTAAAAATTACAGAAGTACATACACTCACAGAAAAGATTGATAGCAATGACAGCAGCACACTAAACACAAGCAGCTGCAATATGCCTCTCATGATTACCTGCTGCTTGAGTATATAGCTTGAACTCACACACCCTTCAGAACGTAGTCAGAGTGTAGTCTTGTCTTCAGCTTGAAATATCTTGCAATTGCTTTATACTAGCTAATTGTGAAACTGCGTCTGACAAGAAGGAAGTTTCAACTACTAAACTGTAGGCTTCAGTTTTAGCAACATTTCATTTCAGGTGCAAGCAACAGCTTCCCTGCATACACATACATAGCATGGGCTCCATAGGAGTAGGTGCATCATTAATGTGCAATATTGCATGGCATTACATCTATGAATGAGTGCACATAATACGTTGTATAGAGTACGTAGTTAGGAGATTAATATTAATCATATCCATTTATTCCCCTCACCCCACCCCACCCCTCTTTATATATTCTACTGTGCTTGTGTCTGTACTGTTCTGGGTGCCTTGTAAAGTAGCCTCATGGCTAAAGGCTTCCCCAGGTGAAATAAGATATCCATACCATACCATTTGTGTACTGTATTTAATGTAATTGCTCACATATAAAGCCAGTACTACATAGCTGTACTATTCAAGAACATAGCACTGTGTGTGCTTCATCAGAGTAAGACAGAGTGTAGTACCACACACACGCACAAAAAGATGCACACAGCACACACACACACACACGCACACATGCACACACACACACACACACATGCACACACACACACACACACATGCACACAAAGACGCACACAAACACACACACATGCACACACACGCACACACACACACACACACACAAGCACACACACATGCACACACACACAAACACACACACAAACACACACACATGCACACACACATGCACACACATACCTTCCTTCCTTCCTTCTTAAAACCAGAATGACCAGACTTCAATATCTGGTAAGACCATGGCCTTTAGCTGCCTGCATGGGCAGTTCCACTGGGCTGGGCATGCTGTACGATTGTACATATGCACACACACACACAACTCATGTATATATATATACAGCACATATACCAAGACACTATATACATGTACACTTGTATGGTATTGATATACTACTGTCAGAATTGGTCATGTGGACCCCATATACACAGCACACACACACTACTCCAATTACATTTGGTAAGTTGTATTTGGAAGAAGGTGATTGGGTCACACTACAGAAGTCGACCAATTCCTCACAGGGTGCAGTCAGAGGTGACAGGTGTGATTCCCTAATAATACTATAAACAAATGTGAATAAGAACACACTAACTGTTGATCCATAGATAGGGTCAAATATCTATTGTTGATCCAAAGAGTGGCAAGCGAATGAGTGGCAAGTAGTTAGTTATCAGGGGCAGTGTGAACCAGTGTGCAGGTGCAAATTGGTGACCTCTGTGCATTGCCTACCAGGTGCACTGTACCACAGTCAGACCTGGTTGCTATGGGTTCAGTCAAGTTGTGTACACTACTGAGCTAGACTTGCAGGCAGCAGTAGAACCATATATGGTTCCACTGTGGAATGTGTGAGCAGAGTGAAGCCATGCACACTGTAATGGGATAGATAAGCCTGTCTTTGCAATTATACAATTGAGAGAATTCCATCCTGTTGTCACATCAGTCTCTCACAGAAACAAAGGTCATACCACGTACCTAGGTATACGTAGCTCACATCTATACCACCTCTTTTGCGCTCTTTGCCATTACAAAGGTCTACAGGGACGGTAATGGCTCTGATTTTGCCCATGATTCGCTATTGGTCTATGCACCATATGGAAGCCCCATTCCACTGGGCTCCCCACTGCTGTGGTTATGCTCATGATTCCATATTGACTAAGGCTCACACTACCTATGTCTCTTACAGGCCAACAGTACATTTGCAGCCATCACAAGTTGAGAGCTCTATGCCACAACTTCATCTCACTTCATGGACCGTGTTGTAACATGGAATACAAAGAGACTACAATAGGTGGCTACTTGGTGACTGAAGGCAAATCCTGCCTAGATGCAGGACAGTCCTTCCCCTACAGAGAAAGACTATGCTTTGATGAACTCACATAATGATGATTTGTATGGCAATCGTTTACATGTGTCCACAATTTTCATAACAACCATGCACTGACTTCACATCACTAGTATGCAGGTATGTGTAACATTGTTTGTGGCAATGTTTACGGAATGGAAACAGCAGTCCAATGATCATCTGTTGTTAGAATGACTAAAACAATTTTTATTTGAGTTATTCGGA